>JAHWGI010000363.1:467500-642195 GCA_029379305.1 Frankliniella fusca | reverse complement strand
TGTAACATACCAACTCACCACCCCCCCTCCCTCCCCGCCGCCACGCCACGCCCCCTGGGGAAGGGGGGCAGGGGGTGCTTTCCCTAAGCGCAGATGACCCGAACGCCCCTTGCTGGCCCTGCCAGTGGAAAATGTACCCTCGCAAAACTTATTGTATGTAGCTGTGGGAAACATAACCACATTTCTTTTCAACGTAAAGCGTTCAGGATTTCCACCCTACATTTGGACCTTTTTCCTTTTTCTCCCCGGGCGCCGCCCACCACACTCCTCGTCACGAGATCAGACGTTTGGGGAGAGGCGTTTTACGTGTCGCCCCTAACGCGGGACGTGTCGCATTAACAGACAGGCAACGTTAAAAATATCATCGGAATCACGGGAACTTTACGTATTCACGCACGCGCACGGTTATGTGTGTGTCACAGGCCTCGTAGTGAATTCATGAAGGGAGCGGGAAAAGAGGGGGAGAGAGAGAGAGGAGGGGGGGCAAAGAGAGAAGAGCGGAGAAAGGGAGAACGGGGAGAGGAGACGTAGACAGGGCGGAAGTAAGTACGTGCGGGTCGGACAACTTGACGAAATGCGACACACAAAGCGGAGGTGGAAGGGAAGTGCGACGCCCATAAAGATAAAAATTTGGGTACTCGGCGGGAAAAAAGTGACAGTGCGGCTAAACCCTATCGTTAAATGCTGGCGCGCGGCGGAACAAGCAAGCCGGTATCGTGGCCGCGACAGACAGACGGATGGTGTAACCCGCGTGTAAGGGAGCGGGGAGGAGAGGAGATCCATGCAGCCCTGGTGGAAAAAGGAGGTGGAGCAAGCAGGGCCGGGCCGCGCAGGGCGGCCAAGCGAACGCCCTTTTCTATTTCACTTGGCACTCAACTTAATGGCGCGAGAGGAAGGAGTAATCTTTCCGCCCCCGTGGCCCCGTCCTGCCCGCCCCGCCCCGCCCCGCCCCGCCCCGCCCCACAGTCCGGCGCGGGGAAGGCATAGGAACAAGAAAAGACACGACTGTATGTGCGGGCAAACTGCGCACGAGCGCGCGCGGCCGAGAGAGCACACACAAAAAAAAAGGCTGAGGAAATATTTCTTTTTATAGACGAAAATTACAGCTTCTTGCAACTGTGTGTTCCTAGTGTTCCTGTGCAGGGCTCACCAGGGCCCAGGGCGCGTATTATATGATATTCGGGTGAGGGCGCCAACGACCGCGTTCAAGCGAAACACGGGCGGCATCTGCATATACCGTCCCGCGGCGCGCCGCTGTGGATCGTGTTGCCTACCCTGGCATTGGCGGGCGCTCCCGGGCGCCTCGGCACGCCCGCCTGATTGACTACGGGGATGGGGGAGATGGCAGCGAGATTACGGCCGCCCTCCACAGGCCATGCGGCTTTAGCGAGGGGTGCACTGTAAAGGGTAGGATGGCCGGGAGTCTCAACTCCCCCCCCCCTCCCTCCCTCAAACTCCAGCAGGTGAGGATGGGGTGGGGGTGGTAGGGATGGGGGTGAGACATACAGGGAAGATGCTCCCTCCGCTCCACGCCGCCCTGCGCCGCCCTCGACCCACTTCAGATCACTTGAATAATTAAGCACGCTGTTATCGTGGCGAATGACCAAAAAACGCGCGGACGGCACCGGGGAGATCGTGAAGCGCTGAGGAATAAGGGAAAAGTGGGGGAGGGAGGATAGGGAACAACATCCACCTCTATTTCCCCCGCTTGGCCCATTTTACTTACGGGTCTTCACTTCGGTTGCGTCCAATGCAGGGCCATACAATCCAACACGGATAATAGCCTATACTCTCACTCCGCTCACTCTGAGTTTTAATACGGCACGCTATATAACCTTCACCTTCGAAAGTTAAGCCTATCCCGTGCCGGGCACTGATTTGTACCTGTGTGCGTGGTCGCGGTAGTTTTTCGGTGCGATTCGCGAGATGAGAGATGATAAGACGACAGTATCGAGCGTAGAGCCGCGATGCGCTGAGATCTTATTTATCCTCTCGCATTCGCTCGACGCTTAGCGTACTCTTTTACGCTCATCGTCCCTGAAGAAGACTTTGCTCCCCACGAGGGGCCCAGTCAAAATAAGGCGGGGGCGGCTTATACAGCCGCGGCGGATCTCATTGTGCCTTCGTTGGGACGGGGGGCTTAACATGCTTGCTATGGAACAATGTCTCGAATAGTCGTGTCGGATGGGGCGTACAGCAAGAGCAAGACAGACGAAAGACAAGCACACAAGACCTTGCCGAGTGACCTTTGTGGGGGGGGCACGAGAAGCCACACACTAGAGTAGGCTATCTGAATAAAAGGAGAGATGACTAGGGGGGTGGAACATGAAGGGAAGGTATCACATAAAGAAGACACAGAAAGATACGAAGTAAGTTATTAAAAGGGAATCTAAAAAAAAGATTTGCGAAGGTAGATTGTGAGAAATTAAAATCAAGATAGCGATAGGAAGATAAAGTAGCCAGGTTTTAGACACGTAAAACCAAACAATGAAATAAGAATAAGAGGTCACAGAGTGAAGTACGAGAAGGTTTCAAGGCAAAAATGATAGTACAAGGACACGTACACAAGACGACTGTTTACGAACATTGCCCGTTACAATGAACGCCACAGCCAAGGTCTACCACAGCCCAACATCCACCACTGGAAGGCTGCGACGGTTAGGCCTTTGTACTATACACTCCTTTTTTTGTTTCTTCAACTTACTGTTAATTCCCACGCCCTCGCTTACCGAACTTCTTTCTTCGAGAGATGTGCGACAGATCGCATTGTGGCCATTGTGCTGGCGGGTGAGTCGTGAGTCACACCCCCGCCACACTGCGAATCCACCCCCACCCACCCCCCCACCCCCCGCCCCGCCTGGCCCACCACACCACGCCCCAGCAGTACGGAGCACCACGCGCACCACTGTGATAGCCGTAGGTTTCCGGGAAAATTTTCCTTGCGAAGCGATGTTGTAAAATTACAGTTAGAAATCGTAAAATTACAAGCACTACCTATCAAGTGATTGTCGTAAATGTTCAGCATTTTTCGTACGTCGTCATTCACAAAGTATCGTAAATCTATACAATAAAAAATATTTTTCACAGTTACCCGCGCGCGAGCCCCGCCGTCAGTTTGTGCGTGGAGCAGGACAAGTTGGAGAGCATTCAGGTCGGGACGCGCGACAGGCAGCAGCAGGGGGCACCCATTTACGTGGCTTTAGCGGGCGAGTCAGCTCGCGCTCGGATATCGCGCTCAGCTGAGGAGTTGAACGGAACGGCGGCGCCGTGGCCTCCGCGGAGAGGGGAGCCGAGCGAGGAACTTATTCCACCACAAGATCGCGTGCTGAAATTACCAGATCGCCTCCGCTCTACCCCGCCACGCCGCGCCCCACGCCCCGAAAACGTGCCTTGTGTGCCTGGTATATCAGAGAACATACGTACGAGTATTGCGGGGTTCGCCTACATTGTTCATTTAGCGTGCTCTGAAATTGCACACCCACTGTAAATACCAGAGCGAGGATTCTCGCTCTCAGGAGAGCGAGGGTTCTCGCTCTCAGGAGAGCGAGGGTTCTCGCTCTCAGGAGAGCGAGGGTTCTCGCTCTCAGGAGAGCGAGGGTTCTCGCTCTCAGGAGAGCGAGAAATTTTCTCTCACTCTTTGAGAGCGAGGTTTGGTTTTCTCGCTCAATTAGAGAAATAGTCTCAAAAATCTCGCTCTATTTCAGTGATGATTTTTATCCTTTATCTCACTTAATTTGAGTATAATGTTAATTCTTTCTCAATAAGAGCGAAGTTCCTAAACTCTCACTTAAATGGGGCAAGAGAAAAAATCTCATTCCTTTTTGATGAGACATCTCACTCTTGCATTTGCAGTGCCAACACTCTTCTTTCACTACAACGACACATTTTGTATTACAAAGAATTCCATGCAGTACGATGACAGCACACCTTCTTCAGACAGTCGAACAAGGGTGTGCTGCCATCGCACGCCAGTGGTGCAGTTATGCGTGGCGTGCGCCCCGCGTGCCATCACTACACTCTACATGCGAAAGGACATTTTATTGTCCCTTGAACTAGCAACAATGTGTTTGTCCAAAGCGCTAGACAACAGGTTTCATGGACAAAAATGTGGCTTTTCATACACAAGTTGTGTAATTAGAAGGAACAAAATGTCCCTCAAAAATATTGTGCCCAATGTTTGCAACAAATATGTTGTAGAACTGTCAACGTATTTCAACGTCCATAGGCGTGGACAAATGCTTTGTCCATAAAAAAAGAAACAAATTTGTCTCGTCGGTGCACATAATTGTACAAAGCTGTACACGATTTGTCTGGTTTGGGAACAAATTTGCATCCTTTTTGGATGTGCACAGAAACGTTTCTACATTAGGAACAAAATTGTTCTTTCGCATTTAGAGTGTAGGCCAGACTAGGCGCCATGGCGTACAATTTCAGAGCATCCATATGAACAGTGTACCTAAGAGGCGACTGCGCCTTGCGCCTTTGGCAGGTAGGTAGACCCAGCCAGCCAGGCACTGTTGCTGATATAAGCATACTACATCTGCACTGCGAACCGAAGTGTGTACTAGTACACACATATTTGTGAGTATTTGCAAGCACACTCCTAGGTGTGTACTTGCCATAGTACACACGTAAAAGCCCACATATATATGTGTGTACTATGGCAAGTACACGGCAAATATGTGTGTACTATGACAAAAACACACACAAATATTTGTGTACTAAGTAGCACGCACTTCGGTTTGCAGTGTGTTTATATCGTTTTTGTTTCTGCTACAAATAAAAGCACTGCTGTGTATAGTCGTCATATTCGTGTTTCAATATTTTTTTCGTATAATCCACAGTCCACACTCGGCGAGCGCGCGAGACTCTTATCGTTTCGAAAAGGCTTTACCTGTTTACCTAACACTTTGCAGAGTGCTGCCGGTGTTTGTTGTAGTTGTTGTGCGTTCTGTCGGCCAGGTCGGCAGAGGGCGCGGGGATCAGTGACTCGCTCCCCGCCCCCGCCCCGCCCCGCCCCGCCCCGCCCCGCCCCGCCCCGCCCCGCCCCGCCCCGCCCCGCCCCGGTCCAACTTCGGGTCGCGGAGCGGAGAGCTCTGGGCTGGGCTGCGTCTACAGTCGCAGTCCCACCTCAACTCGCCTCCTCGCCCCGCCACGCACCGCCACGCCTCGCCCCGACAGGCCACGGCTCAACCCATCCGACCGACCGACCGACGCCCTTCAAAAAGTTTGCGCCGCTAAACTCGTCACGAAGGTTAATTTCCTAACGAGATAATCAACGTGTTTCGTAAAATGTCGCATACATTTTTTCGCCCCCGAGGAGCGCGCGTCCGCGAGAGCAGCGAGAGGTACGAAGAGCAGAGCAGGGTGAAGGCAGGGGAGAGTTATTCTCCACTGCGCCGTCGGGAGAGCAGGGGACCGGGATAAAAGTTGAAAAAAAATAAATTATAGCAATAAAAATAAAAATTATAATAATTATAATAATGGTAGGGAAAAGTTTCCGAACTGGTTCTCAGGAATTGCTTTAACGCGGCCGGCTCCAGCGTTCGGCCGGGATTACGCTGAGGTGTAGGGCGGGCGGGGCGGCCTGGCCTGATCACTGATGCAAACGGACTGTACGGCAAATTCTCCCTACTCGAGAATAATCTGAGGGAGAGAACATTTCTGCTCCTCTTCAATCATAACGACTTTCTTCTCCTCCTCCTCCTCGTCCGGGCTCAGCCGCGTACCGCTCCTCTGAGCGGCTGTGGGCGGAGGAGGGATGCCCGCCGCCCGCCCCCGCCCCGCCCCCGCCCCGCCCCGCCCCGCCCCGCCCCGCCCCACCCCGCCTTCCCCGTACCACAGGTACGGAGAGTCCTCGAAACAATCCGCACAGGCACAAGAGGGGCTGCTCGCGGGCACGGCGCGGGCTAAGTTTTACCAACAAGCGTGGGCTCGCACGCGCCTGTGTGCGTGTGTGAGATAGAGAGTTAAGGAGCACGCGAGTGAGTGAGAGAGAGATAGAGAGAGAGAGAGAGAGAGAGAGAGAGAGAGAGAGAGAGAGAGAGAAAGAGAGAGAGTGCGTGAGGAAGAGACATTGCGAGACGTCGTGCCACTTCCCTAGTTAGGATGGTGAGGTAGAAAGTGTGGTGCCTGTGGCCACCTTGTGGCCATACCCTTGCACAGCCCTGGCCTACCATGTCGTAAAAAAAATATTAAAAAAAAAGAGGGGAAAAGGGTTTTGGGTGATGTAAGCCTACAAAGAAAGTCAGAGTATACAAAAAACGCGGGAGTAGGGGCAGAAAGGGTGGGGGGCGGGGGAGGGGGAGAGGAAAAAGAGTGGAAACATTTGGTGAAAGATGAGGCTCCTGCGCTCTGCGCTCCCAGTTTTGCGGGCGCACTGCAAATGCCAGCTCGGATAGCGGTACTGTAGGTTTCAGCCAGCCCAGCCCGGCGTGGTCACAGCACCAGCCCAAGACTCGAGCATTGAGGGCAGCTTTGAGGAGAGCGACAGGTACAGGCCCTTGGGGAATAACCTGGCTGCCTGCTGGCCCTGCAGCTCCTGCTGGCAGCAGCAGCCGTTCGACGCCGCGCACGCCGAGTGGAGTCGACAGGCATTCCCAACGTGATTAGGGAATAAACAAAAGGGAAGTGAAAAAATACAAAAACAGAGAGCAGACACTGGCTGCTCTTGTGGCAGTCATGCGGCTATGGCAACCAAACAACGACGAGACCCTTGTTAGGACGCGCAAAAAGAACGTAAATATATAAATCGCGATAATAAGGCAAGGAGCGCCAGCTGCAGCATCCAGACGACAGACGGCGCAATGAGCAAAAATTTTTGCGAGCGATAAAAGCTATACACGGTTCACTGTTCTTTGAAGCCCGCTCGAGCGTAGACACGCTAGTCTCAAAATACGCGCCCGCACGCCCCGAAGGGGAACGCCTGTGTTCGCGTCGTGTGAGACTGCTATCCCGATGCGGGGGGAGCGCGAGAAAATGCCAATCGTTTGCAACATGACGCCGTCCTCTCCGAGCCCAGCGCGCCACTGCACAGCCGGACGCGGGCCAGGGCCACATGGGGTGGGGCCGAGCCGAGCCGGGCCGGCCGGGCCGAGCAGGACGGCAAAAACCCGCGCGGCAGCGCCGGCAAGCGCCGGCAGCGCCCTCCTGTCAGGGAAAGCGATGGCGAGCAATTCTGCTGGATTTAAGGCAGCGGCAGAGAAAAAGACACGAGGAGAAGGAGGAGAAGAAGAAAGAAAGGTCGCGAGAAAAGGGGAAATTTCATGGAAAGGGGGGGAAAGTGACAGAGCACACAACATTGAGCGCACACAGACCACAGGACCTCTCCCCCTATGCCAGGCGTGATGGTACCGTACCGGTACTTCCGGGTACTTCAAGACTTTTCCAGGGGAAGCAACAAGCAGCGTTACAGGCGGTGTTACCAAATAATTAAAGACGAAAAAAAATTAATGAAAACATTTGTGTGACGCAGACGGATAATCTTCTCTTCTCCTGTCTCATTGGGAAACACTGGTAAAACAAATGTCTAGTTCAGCATGTCAATTGATGTTAGTTTAAAATGTGCAAAATTTGCACACTTCAAGTGTCGACCTTAACTAAACGTAATTTGCTGTGCAATGTTTCGACACTTCCGAAACGTTCAATAAACTGCACACCATTTAGTGTGGTGCGGTTACTCGACGTCTGTTATCGCTTCCCGATGCATGTGTCCAAGTGATCAAACAATCGACACTTGCGAGACGTTTTAAGTTTAGACGTTATTGCAATGTTTAGTCAAACTCGACACCATGTAACGTGCAAAATCACATATTCGACACGACACAGTGTGCAAAAATTGCACATTTGTTTTACCAGTGAACTGTATACACACGAGACATACTTTTTCCCTAGTAGACAGGCCTAGACACCCGTTCACCTCACACAGGTGAGTTTGAGAGGTTTTGTGTTTTGCCTACTTGTATAGGAACACTGGCGCAGCAAGAGCAGCGGGCGTTGCGAGGCGGGGATGGTAAGGTTATAACAAGGGTCGACAACTCGTATATTACTTCGTACGCGTTGGCTGTATTACCCATACTACCATATGTTACTACCAGATATTACTTGCATACCACATGTTACCCTATTACTTACATATTACTATGTATATTACTTCACATTATTTTATATTACGTACATATTACCTCACCGGTAATATACGTATACTCCCTCGTACACGGTTAAGAGGAGTTGCGGACCCTCGGGTTGATATGTCTGCGGGAGCCGAGATCAACACTCCCTAACGCAAGACTTACGCAAAAAGAAACAAAACGGAAAGAAACATCGCAAGAACAACACCTCGAACACTTCACAGGCTCGCCATCACGGGAGAGAGAGAACCGTTTGATAGAATGCGAGCGAAAGCCCCAAAGCGGGTGATAAGAGTACAGTTAAAGGAATGAAGAAAATCAGATCCTCCATGCAGCCCCGAGCTCTGGGCGCGTGTAAGTGTGCGTTATTTAGCAGATCCCCGTCGGCACCGTATCGCGCCCGCCCAGTGCGCCGCGCGCCGCTTCCTTAATTATTCACCGGGAGCTGGCGAGGGGCGGCAGAAGCAAGTACGCAGACAAGCAGCGAGCGACTCTGGTCTCATCGGCATTACTCTCTCGAAAATACTTACCCCGGTCACACGGACCTTCACTCCGCTGAGGCCGCCACCGCCCCGCTCTGCTGTCGGGCCGCGCTGGCTGGATGTTTGCGTTGTGTTTTTATCCGATTTACGCCGCGGGGCCTGGGGTGGTGGGAGGGGGGGGGGCTCTGCGTCCCAGGCGGGGCCCCCCAGATGCGAGCGCCAGGCTCCCACTGGGCTTAATTCTTTTTTTCTTTTTTTTTCTTCATCCGCCACGGCAAATTTAACGCAGCAGTTGACAAGCCCCTTCATTACACGTGTAGAGGACAGCAGCCTACTGCAGCAGCACGGGGAACACGGGGCGATGAGCCAGAAGAGTTGCGAGACCAAGCGATGTATACAATGGATTGCGAAAGTCGAGAGGAGATTTTTAAGTCTTCGTTTTTAGACTCCCCTGTGTTTGAGTCACAGCGCGGCCGCGCTTCAAGTCCTGATAAAACTCTGTGTGTGAGGAGAGCTGGGGGTCAAGGTGACGACAGTAAAACCCTCAATACCCCGCCCCGAGTGGAACGCCGCAGAACGCCCCGCGCCCTGCCCGCCACACCCCGCTATGTCGACCCCAGCCATGCATCAATAGGCGTCACATATGGGACGGACGGGAACGCTTGCTTGGGACGGAACTCGGAACCATTTGGTCGCCCGTTCCTTGGGCCGTTGCGGGGCGTGGCGAGGCGAGGCAGATACGATAGGAGGGGAGGGGGGTGGGGGAGAACACCGCCATTATTTTTCATAAAGTGCGGGGCGCCTCGGCCGAGGTGAGATTCAGGCGTTCGGAATGGACGCGGGGACATCTGTCATGGCAGACGACGACAGCAGGCAGGCAGGCCCCGCCCGAGCCGGTCCACCGCACCGCGCCACGCCCCGCCACGCCCCACCCCGCCCCGCCCCGCCCCGCCCCGCCCCGCCCCGCCCCGCCCCGCCCCGCCCCCGCCCCGCCCCGGCCCAACACACCTCCCACCACTCCCCACACACCCCGCTATCCGGTCTCCACGTCCTCGTCCCTTATGCTGACGTTGAGTGATTCTACACGGGGCGGATCCGGGATGCGAGCGAGCGGCTAGCCGCCCCGCCCCGCCCCGCCCCACCCCTCCCCGTGCCCCGGTCCAACGACGGTCCGAATATATTTAAACCGGACGTTCGTACTGCGAGCGGCCGCGGCCACCTCCGCACACATCTCCCTTATTACTGTTATTTTTATTACATTCCATTTACAACGTAATGTATGAAACGCTCCCCGGTCTGCTCCTGCTGCTGTCCCTGCCTGCGCGGCTTTGTGCCCTTGAACGGGGCAATGTTAGACGTGACGTCACCACGCGCCCGCGGGGCGGGGCGGGATGGAGCACGCCGCTAACCCGGGCTTGTGCCTCGCGACAGAGAGGAAGGGTGCGAGGGAGCGTGGAAAAGAGCGAGAAAGAGAGAGAGAGAGAGAGAGAGAGAGAACAAAGTAGCGCGCTCCGCAACGCACTAGCAGTAATTTTTCGTCCGTACACGACACGACGGCCGTTGTAGGCGGGGACAGTAAAGGAGCTACTGCAGCCGTCTCTCTCTCTCTCTCTCTCTCATACTGACCGGCGTGGCCTCGGCAGCAGCTCTGTCCGGGTGACAACTTCCGACGTCGCCGCAGACGGCAGTAAGGAAAGGCCTCACGACCCTGGGACGCCGCCACGCTACGCCACGCCTCACAACCTTGTAGTCTGAGGAGGCGTTACACGCCCGGCGGCAGCGGGACAAGAAGAGGACTCGGCCGTATGTTAATGAGCGTGCGAGTGGCCGAGCAGGCCGACTACTACACCTCCGTGAGCCCACCAGCCGGCAGCCGGCACTACTTGTGCGTGCGCAGGGCGGGCTGCGCAGGGCGGGGCGGGGCCGGGCAGAATGGGACGGGGCGGCCGACTAACACCCCGAGCCTCACTTCTCTCTCTCTCTCTCTCTCTCTCTCTCTCTCTCTCTCTCTCTCTCTCTCTCTCTCTCTCTGTCTCTCTCATGCTTTCTCTTTCTGACTCGGCGGCGTCGTTGGCATCAGAAAGTCGGGATAGTTTTCAAACATCAGCAATGGCTTTCTTCCTCAAACTCACTTTTTAATTGCCTTTCCCCCATCAGCCGACGCGACGGCTGCGCCGCGCCCTCACCTCGCCGACAACAAGCCCCTATCCCGCACCCCAATAATAGTGTTCCACCCCACCACCAACTCTTTGCTCTCCGCCCGCCGTCTAGCAGTCTCTCTCAGTCTCTCTCTCACTCTCTCTGTTTCTCCCCCCCCCACTCTCTCTCTCTGCTAGCTTGCTCTATAACGATAAGTGGGCCAAAGTGTCAGGCCTGGCTCGCTCGCAGCAGCCTCTGCTCGGCGCCCCTCCCTCGTCTGGCTGCGGTCTCATATGTCAACCAATTCCTCACGCACGCTAACACTACGCACGGCAGAGTGAAAGAGAGAGTGAAAGAGAGAGAGAGAGAGAGAGAGAGAGAGAGAGGGGGGTGGGGGAGGGACTTGTTTGAGAGCTGCAAGCACGAGCAGGAGACGCGACGCGGGACAGCGGCGTGTGTAAGGCGAGCCCGAGGTCCTGCGCAACCCTAACACTATACAATCTCCCCTGCCTGCCTGCCAGCACTGCTGCTGCCTCTCAGCAGAATGAGGTCAGTTTTTATCCCAGGACCTCCTCCTCCTCCTCTCCGACCCTTCACCGACTCAACTCTCTCACACACACACTCCTCCCCGCCCCCCTCTCTCTCTCTCTCCCTCTCTTTTCCCTCGCACTTGACAAGAGTGAGCGAGGGTGGGTGCACCCGCCCGGGTGGTGGTAGGCCCACCCCTTGTCTCTCTCTCTCTCTCCCTCACACACTCTCTCCCGCGAGCGAGCACCAGTTTGCTCTCACTCTCTCCCGCTGGTGCAGCAGCAGCGCACTACGGCGCTTCCGCATTTTATGTATGCGTTGTAGATAACGGTCAGCAATAACGGTGCTGCACGCCGCGCCGTACCGTGAGCGCCTCTCCATTCTCCCCTCTCCCTCGCACACCCAGCCAGCCACCATCACTCTCATTCTCTCTCTCTCTCGCTCTCTCTCTGGCACCCTCAGCGGACTCCCCCACCTCTCTCCGCGCTGCCGCCCCGGCCGATTGAGCCGTTCGGTACACTAATCAGGTCGCTGAGGAGGCGACCCGGTAGGAAGGACATGAATCGCATCATTAGAGATTCCCCTCTCCCTCCCCCTCCAGAGCGTTTCCGTCGCCCACAGCGGGCGAGCCGTGCCGCGCCCAGGCAGGTTGCTTACCCGAGCAGGACCCCTCGCTCCTTGAGCTGAGCACACACCTGCCCGAAGGAAGAGAGAAGGGGAAAAAAACATTTTAACCGAGGCGAGATTTTTCAATTAACGAATAGATTATTTAACTTACAGTGAATTTTAAAACAAAAACGTTTTCCGTTTGCATGCCAAATTGTTTGCCCGTGTTTTCATTTCTTTCCCCCTTTTTTTAGAGCGCGACCGTAGTGTGCTGCTCGCGTGAGCGTGAAGGAGTGACAGTGACAGGAGAGCGGTGGCAGCGCGCCGCAGGATCAGTAAGGGAGGAGGGAGAGGGAGGGGGGAGGAGGCAAAGGACAACAAACCTCTGCGGAGTAAACTGAATGAGGACGACGTACAGCGCTGCCCCTATATACCTCCCGCTACCCCCGGGAGAGGTTTAAGGGGGGCTCACACACACACACACACACACACGAGCGCGGACCCGTCCGCCGCCTCATTACGTGTAGTGGAACCTGTCGCCGGGCGTTAGCCTCGGTCGAAATGATGGGTTAAAGGGAGGCCGGTCAGTTTGTGGAGCGTGGCGTGGCGTAGCGTGGCGGCAGCAGGACCAACTAGTGAAGGAGTTCATGGGGATTAGAGGCGGGGTTAGAACCGAGAGAGAGAAAGAGAGACAGAGATAGAAAGAGAGAGAGAGATGCGGAGGGCAGAAATAGGAAGAGAGATGAAGAGAGAGAGAGAGAGAGGGGGGGGGGAGAGGGAAATGGAGGGAGAGGATGAGGGAGTAGTTGTGACAGAGGGAAGGACAAGCAAAGGCTGGCAGGCAGGCGGGGTGGGGCGGGGCGCAGGCGTGGCACGAAAGCTTGATGAGACGTCGCTCCGCACGCGAGCACTCCACCCCGCCCCGACCCGCCCCGCCCCGCCCCGCCCCGCCCCGCCCCGCCCCGCCCCGCCCCGCCCCGCCCCGCCCCACGCAGCAGTTAGGACCCCGCCTGGCACCAGCCTCCAAGACCGTCTCAATTTGCCACACAGATCCGCGCGGTGCGTCATGAGGCACCCTCTTCCCCGCGAAGCTCAACGCGCGCCAGACAAAGCGGAGCTTAATGAAACAGAAAACACACACACACATTGCAGAGGTAAAAAAAAGCACAGACACAAAAAATTAACAACAACAACAACAACAACAACAACAACAACAACAACAACAAAACACGAATGACATGAGAAAACGCCGTGCTCTAGATTCCTTGCTGGTTTAGTTTTTGTTTTACTCCTCCTTTTGCATCCTTACGCTACTCCCTGTCGAATTCCCCAGAGAAGTACTGGTTGCGTTCAGGCCCCCTCCCTCCTCCCTCCGTCCTTTTCCCTTTTATTTCGTTTTGTCTGTCTCATTTATCCCCTCTACAACCTTTTCCGCGTCGCCCATAGCCCCGCCCCGCCCCGCCACCAGCAACCCCTCTGCTGTTTGCGATTAACAAGAGGGACGAGCGGTAATTAGATGGGTGTGGTCACCGAGCCAAGACGGATGACAAGCGATTGTCGGTCCAACCGGTTCCCTCTTCCCCAGCCCCCCACCCCTGCGCCTTCACCCACGGACCGACCAGCCTCTCTGTTCTTTTTTCTCCCACAACACGCCTGTCTGCTGCGATACCCGTTCCTCCCTCTACCCCGCCCCCTCCAAAAAAAGGAAAAAAAGGGGCAATCGGTAAGGGCGGACGAGCGGAGTACAGAGCCGAGCGAGGGGTACCTCACCTTCTCCAATCAGTGTACACCCTGCGTTCCAATCATTTTCCAATCACTATCCAGTCACATAATTTTTCGACAAAAATCTATTTTAACCACCTTCAATTGTAAAAATATCGTATTGGTGCCAAAAATGTATAGTTTTCTTCAAAGTTTGGTCAAATTTTCCCTCCAATCACGATAGAACCCTCCAATCAGTGTACACCCATTCAAAGAGTGAGGTACCCCTCGGAGCCGAGGCTGGTTTTAGACGGGCTGGATGTTGCTGAGGTAGTAAGGTGTTGGGGTAAGCAGGATGTGGAGGGGTAGCAGTGCTCGCACGGAGAAAAAACTGACATTGGCCAAAACAGCTAATGCATGAGCTCGTGTGACCTTAGCGGAAAAAAAAAGGAAAAAAAAATCTTGAGAGAAACATTTCGAAGAGCGCGTAGTTGACTGAAACAAGTAAAATTTTTCATCTCCTGCGCACATAGAGACACACGCCTATAATCCTCCTTGTTGGGTGAGGTATTTGGCGGGGTGAGGGGGGGGGGGGGGTGAGTAGGGCGCTCTCACGGGCCTGCTCACTGCGCGCGTTTGTCCGGCCGCACAAAAAAGAAGGTCGGGAAACAAATAGGCGCCCACCTCATGATCGGACAGCAGACTGGGCGCTCGCACCCCGCCCCGCCCCGCCCGGCCCCGCCCCCAGCGCCCGATAAACAAATGGCCCCGACCGGCGTGCTCTGCCGCTGCGCCTCAATCACGTTGTTAACTCTCACAACAGCGGGCGAGCAGCCCGGCGGCCTCACAAGGGGCGGCTCTTTTGTACTGCCACGGCGGGAGGCACAGAACGCGCCTACAGCCGAACACTTTCAAACTAGCAGAGCAGCGAGGGGTAAACGACTTGGAATTTTGGTGTACGCTTCAGGTGAATTTTTGTGAATTTTCCTTGAGTTTATGTGAATTTTCCTTGAATTTTTGAGATCATTCATTAAATTTCAGCTAAATTTGGTAAATTTTTGTAAATTTTTTCTTACATTTTAAGTTTTTCTGAATTTCTTTTAATTTTTCTAAACCTTTTTGAATATCTCTGAATTATGACGTGTAAAAAAATTCAGGGTTGTTTTCCCCTCGCCAAGCAGTTAGTACTGATAATAACACAGCTTTCACCAATCGGAGGGAACATCACTCTCTCGTGGGGCACTTATTTTTTCTTTATTTCCTTTTTTTTTTTTTTTTACTCCTCCGCCCTTATTTGAAGAGTCATTTGTTAGACCGACCCGGGTCAGCCTCTGCCTTGGCGGTCGCCTCATATAATAAAAACGACACAAAGCGGAGAAGTGGGCGTTTGTTGTGTCTGTCCGCCACATGACACTCCATTGCGGTGGCCCGCGATCAGGCAGGCCATTGCCGACATGCAGACACGCGATCCCCAACCTCTCTATCACCATATCTCTCTCACTCTCTCTGTCGCTCTCGAAGCCAAACGCTCACACTCTCTCTTTCTATTCCTCGAATATGGGAAAAATGGATGTCGATCTTTCATTTTGCTTTTCTGCTGTTGAGGTCTGTTTCTTTTTTCTTTTCCAATACGTCTCTGCCCTGCCATACATAACCACAAATTGACAGTATAACCACATGAAAGCATTTTGCATCTTTTATTCACGGCAGCGGGCGCGCAGCACAAAAATATTGTTATCCGAAAGATTGGTATGTCGGCTCAAAAATAAAAATGAAACACATTTTCCCCCGGATAAGACCCAAGACACACAAAACAGAAAAAAGAAAAGGGGGAAAAAATCACCGCAGAGCAATAATAAAATTTTCGTCCCCGTAAAAGAGGAAACCGCAGCCAACACGCTTGTTAGCACCGGGCCTGGGATACCGGCGAGTACCGGGCACAGGGCACGGTATAGCCGTTAGTTCCACACCATGATCCTAACTACCAGAAAGAGAGCAAGGGTACATGGTGCGAGGTGACGGCAGAGGTAGAGGGCGGTGCGGGGCGGGGCGGGGCGGTGCGGGGCGGGGCGGGGCGGGGCGGGGGCGGGGCGGGGCGGCTCGACGGCGCAGCGCGGTCTGTACGCTTCCAGCTGCGCGCTCTGGCGGCCACCGCCACCGGCAGCTGCAATTAGTGGGTTCCATGTGCCAGTAAAAAGGGCCGCGGTTGGTGTTTAGTGATCTGCTCTCCCAAGCGCGCGGCACAGTCTAGCAGCCGCCGCCCCCGCGCCTCCCCCCCCTCCCCTAACACTCCTCTGCCGCCACTAGTTGGCTGGCTGGCCGGAGAGCATTCTTCGTGGTCTCCTTACGACTCGCGGGGGACTCGGTGAAGATCTAGATCCAGAATCTACCGCCCAGCTCCACTGCCGCCGCCGCCGCCGCCCCAGACGCCGCTCGACCAGAGGCATTTTGTTGACTCTCCGTATTTGACTCCCTCCCACCATTCCCTCTCTCTCTCTCTCTCTCTCTCTCTCTCTCTCTCTCTCTCTCTCTCTCTCTCAGTCGCTAAGTGAGACGGTGGAACCAGAGTAAGGGATAGAGCGAGGGCCGGGGCCGGGGAAGGTACTTTGCCCGCCGCAAGTGCCCCACTAGACAAAACTCGCTGTCGAGTACCCTCGGCGCGCAGATTCCAAAGGAGATAGCCGAAGGTAGAGAGCCACAACGGGAAGAGGACAGGAAGAGGAGGAGGAGGAAGAGGGGGGGGGGCATCACGGACGGGAAGTAGCGCTGCCCCACGGCCAGGAGGGCAAGGGCAGTTTAAAAATGCAAGTCAAATAGGCTTGACAAAATTACAGGCGGCGAAAGAAAACGCAGCGGGGAGAGGGGTTGGACCGGTCACGGGCACGCGCGCGCGCGCTCAGTTTGCTTTAACTTGTTTGCTCAGAGTCGCGGGAGTTTAATAAGTCGAGTTCACGTCTGTGTTCCAGTCGCATGGGCTGGGCCGGGCCGGGCCGGGCAGGTCCCCCCGCCCTAGGCTAGCCCGGGTCGCCTCGCCGCGCTGGCGGGGGGCGGCCGCCGGCCCCTAACAGCACCCCGGCGGCGGAGAATCGCGATCCATTGGGCTAAAGGGGGTCGTTTGTAAGATCAAACATTGAGCAGGGGCCTAATTGCTTCAAGTCAAAAAGACGAGAAGGAGGAAAAAAAAAGTTGGTGCGGGGAATCCGAGAGAGGGAGAGGGAAAGATTACGAGCAGCCGATTCAAAAAGGAAAAGAGGAAGGCGCGAGGGAAGGCCCTCCGCTGGCTCAGGTCAGCCCGACGACGCTCCAGGCCCAGGGCGCTTGCTGGAATCGCGGCTTTCGTTTGGGTACAAGGGGTCCGTCGGGAATTGTAAACTCCGACGTCAGCCTCCGCCGCCTTCCTTTCCCTTCAGATCTCTATAGCTCCTTCGCCCCCCTTTTCCGCTACTGCCCCTTCCCCCACCTACAGCGTCTGGTGGTGGTGGTGGTTTGGCCTTACACTTCTACGGCCCTGTCTCCCCCTCTAAGGGCGCGGAAAGTTAACCTGGACGTAAGGTGGTGGTGGGTGCCGATCATCAGCGCTTCGGAGCCAGCAAGGCTGAGCTACTCAAGCTCCTTCACGATGACGTCCGTCGCCTTCTTGGAAACATCACCCCCGGCCTCGAGGTGAAGGGTCGTAGGAGGCGTCAGGGCAGCCACCCGCCGGGCCCATTAGCTCGAATAATAGGAGGAAAAAAAGCAAAGGGGAAGAGCGAGAGAGAGAGGGGGGAGGGGGGAAAGAATTAAAAACCCAGGTGATGCCGGGCGGGGCAGGGCGCGGGGCGAGTGTACGCAAAGGTGTCGACGGTTGATATACCCTCTCACTGCCCGCCCTCACTCGATCCCATCGCCTCCTACGCATACCCACCCACTCATACCTCTTCACTCTTTCATCTTTTTCATTTAAAATGAAAAAGAAAAAAAAAAAAACATAATGAGTTTTTCCCGTTTGTCACAGCTAAACGCCTGCTGGGTAGGCAGACCCGTCGCTCAAAGCTGAGTCAGCGTTGCCTACCTCGCAGGCGGGCGCCATCACAACAAGCAGACGGCTCTGGTGACATTCCCTTTGCCACTTTGTTTTTCCCCCTCCTACGTTCCCGGTCACTTCAAGACACAACCCTCAGCGTCCCTTTAATAATAAAACTCGTCAAGAAAAAAACAACACTGGATACGTGGATACCCAAGACGAGTTTACAAGTCACACACTTGAACGCGTGTGGATATTCTCATACGACCACATCTATCTCGAAGTTTGTGAAATTCCTGTAAAAATGCACACACTTACAAGTGCATGACACGCATTCAGGTTTTCAGATAATATCTAGATAATTTGAATAAAATGGAAAATCCTACAAGGTGACGTATCGCTACTCTGCATATACCCTCTGATTGTGTGTGTGTGTGTTTTCAAGTGAGTGAGAGAGAGAGAGAGAGAGAGAGAGAGAGAGAGAGAGAGAGAGAGAGAGAGAGAGAGAGAGAGACAGAGACAGAGAGGAGCCGGGATTTTCTGTACGACTGCGCCGTCTCTGTCTGCGGAGGTAGCGGTGGATGCACGAGACTAGCTCCACCGACGGTATGTGGAATTGGAAACACGGTCGTAAGAAGCGAAGGGGAAGGCAGGCGCAGGGATGGTGAGGATCAAAAGGATGATTGTGCCTCGAAGGGTGTCATCCGTGAGGGTAAGAGGGGGGAGGGGAGGGGGGGGGCACGCCATCAGGGCACCCCCTCGTGAACCAAACATCACACCTGCGCCGCCGCCTTACAATGTTTACTCGAGGAGAGGCAAAGGGAAAACTCATATATGCCTCCTGAAACCAGCAAAATAAGGACCGGGTGAAAGCCGACCGGGCGCGAACATCTCGCTCCGGTATTCGCCATGACGCGCCGCACCGCGCCGCGCACCCTGGAGCCCAGCCGAGGGGGAAACAACTCCGAAATTTATGTACACCTCGATATTCAGAAAAAAATCAAAGAAATTCAGGAAAATTCAGATTAATTCACAAAAAAATCTGAAAAAATTAGGAAAATTTACAACAACAAAAAATACGAAACTTCAGGTAAAATTTAAACAAAAACTCAAACAAAAAATCAAGAAAAATTAACGAAGGTTCACAAAAATTCGATAAATTTGTACATGAAAATTCAGAGTTGTTTCCCCCTGGAGCCAAGCTCTAGCGCGCGCCGGAGCCGGGGCCATGGACCCGCTCCAGCAGCGCGGCCCAAGACTTGGGAAAGTAATTCTACATTGGTGCGCACCCAAAACCGCCCGCCCCGGACCCGGGCCCGAACGCAGTACCCCTTTTTTCTCATCCTTTACCCCCTCTAGTTCTTCGTTTTCTACGTCTTCTCACGCCGGTCGTGGTCTCTTCCGGAGAGGAAGAGAGCGAGAGAGGGACAGAAAGAGTGCGGAGCGAGAGAGAGAGAGAGAGAGAGAAAGAGGGATCGAATCTGAACGGCAAAAGCAAGAAAGTAGCAGTATCGCTATTGGTAGCGGGGAATATACGATGGCTGAGGGTCCGAGCCGAGCCGGGCCCGGGCGCAGCACAACACGACCAAGAGCTTTATATCGACGGCCGCCGCGTTTCCACGCGCTCTTTCTCTCTCCCACCACTCTACCATTCTATTTTGCTTTCTACTTTTTGGCTTCGTGTTATCCTTGCGAGTACCTTTTTCTCCCACACACGATGTGAAACAAACAAATTTCACAAAGCCACGCACGGGGCACCGTTACCCTAAAAGTGCGCGGTGCGGGTGCGAAAGCGACTACACACGCAGAGAGAGAGAGAGAGAGAGAGAGAGAGAGAGAGAGAGAGAGAGAGAGAGAGAGAGAGAGAGAGAGAGAGAGAGAGAGAGAGAGAGAGAGAGAGAGAGAGAGAGAGCCTTTGGGCGCAAGGTGGTGATAGAGAGTAATACACGCGACCTGTCGCCCTTCGTGATTTACCTTCCAAAGAACAGGTACCCGCCGGTTGGATCTGATCTCACTACCACTCTGCATCAGCGACAGCTGGGGCGAAAGTACCCGTCATCACGAATGCAGTGTGTCACTCGCACCCGCATCCGCTACCTACCCCCACCACCCCACTACCCCACTACCCCACTCCCCTACACGGTCTCCCAGCGTGTGCCTCTGTCTCTATCGCACTCACACGTGCGCGGGCGCGCAGCGCACACAGGTGCACCTGACCTGGACCGTATGCCAGATGTATGCATAACTTGAGCGGGGCTATGCGCCTTTTCTCTCCGAGCAAAACCCTTTGGAACCTACATCCGCCTTCAGACGCGCCGGCACACACACACACACACACACACACACACACACACACACACACACACACACACACACACACACACACACACACACACACACACACACACACACACACACCTCTGTAACAGCTGCGGCCCTGCAGCTGTACCGGGCTAAAAGGGGCTTGCCGCCGCCCTGCGGTAGCACAGCACTGCCTGCTGGAGGGCGTCCGGGATCAGATCTCCTCGCCCAGCTCCACAAGCTGCAAAGCAGTGGTCCTTGCCCGACGCCAAAGGGTGGCTCCAACAACTCATTTAGCTAGTCAATGTGAAAATAAGTCGTAAGTTTACGGGAAAATTTTCCACGAAGTGCAGTTGTAAAATTACAATACCAAATCGTAAAATTACAAGCACTACATATCGGCCTGAAATTCATTCACGAGCAAAAAAGGTCCGTCGTAAATTTACAACACATTTCGTACATCACGATTTACAAAATTTATCGTAAATCTACAAAGATATTTTTCACAGTGAGTCACGGATATCCAAAGAGCGTTCTATATAATACCTTTTTGCAAAATACGGCTAAGTATGATAAATGTTTGTACAGCTTACAGGAAATTTTTACCATAAGAAATGTCTCAAAGCTGCAATTGCAAATTGTATTTTTCTTTTGATTTGAAGGCACTTGGTATCGACTGGTCATTCTTAAAGCAGCCAACATGGAAGATAGTAAATTGACACCCCCGACCGCAATTTACAAATCCAGCTGTAAAAATCACAAACGCTGATGTTAGTTTACTAAGTGCTGCAACATGTTTTTGCACATTTTTTCCATGATAATGAACGGAATGACACAACAACGTAGGCTAAGCACAATTGTTTTCGGAATTTCGCAGGTAAATGCTCGCGCAGAAAGTTCTATCCGCCAATTTTTGAGGACTAAGTCGATGATACCGATAGAGTAACATTCTGCGACACACGCTGTTCACTTCCTGAGAGTAGAAGCTGGCTCATAATTTAGAAACATTATGTTTATATTTCCCCTCAGCTTGTATTCGTTAAATGCAAAAGGGAAAAAAATAAGGGCAAAAAAAAAAGAAAGAAACGCGTGTGCGTTTTTTTTCCCTGCCAAGGCTCGTTTGTTACGGTGGCCGGGGCCGGGGCCGCCGGGCCTGCTTACGGACGGACGGCCACTGGTGTGTGTCCTCAGCCGTAGGACACAACAAAAAGAGCTCCAAAGAGGGAGAGAGAGAGAGAGTAGAGAGAAAACATGAAGAAGACAAAGAGAGCGAGCGGCCAGGGGCCAATCAGGCTGCAGTGTGCAGCGCACGTCACAGACAGGGGCTGAGTGGCCAGCCGCAGTACGAGTCGGCCGGGGCGGGGCGGGGCGGGGCGGGGCGGGGCGGGGCGGGGCGGGGCGGGGCGGGGCGGGGCGGGGCGGGGCGGGGCAGGGCGGGGCGGGGCGGGGCGGGGCGGGGCGGGGCGGGGCGGGGCGGGGCGGGGCGGGGCGGGGGCGGGGCGGGGCGGGGCGGGGCGGGGCGGGGCGGGGCGGGGCGGGGCGGGGCGGGGCGGGGCGGCACTAGCTGAAGGCGCCCAAGCCCGTCCGGGTCCGGCCGGCGCACACTTCCCATTCACTGCGCGGCGCAGGGTCCGCAGTCATTGGCTCCTCAGAGAGACAAAAGGGAAGCCATCTCGCGCCTAGAAGGCCGAGTCCTGAAGCGCGCTCGAGCGCACCTCTTGGGTCCATTCGAAACTATAAACTATATTTGAAGATGAATACGAAGAAAAGACGATTATCGATGACCCGGTCCTAACTGCATATAACACTGCTGCTGTGAAGAGCTGCACCATCACAGCACGCTGGTCACGGCGGCACCCGAGGCGCGTTCACTTAATTTCATAAATTTGCAGAGCGCAGGGGCGAGGAAAAAAACCCTCTCGTGTAGTTTTCAGTCGAGTAATTCGGTACAGAGAACGCACCGCGTGGCGTGGCGGGGCGGGGCTGGGCGGGGCGGGGCTGGGCGCGCGCGCCCGCACATACATACATATACATTTCCCGCGGAGAGGCGGTGTGGCGGCGGCGCGGTCCAGCTCAGCTCGGCTGCGGGAATAATTCTCTGCGCTGGTATTTCTCGTTCGGCTGAATTAGAGCCGCCCGCCGCCTCGGACTGCTTTCCCTCCCGAGCCCTTTGAAAAGGCGAGGTGGGGCGAGGCGGGGCGAGGCGGGGCGGGGCGGGGCGGGGCGGGGCGGGGCGGGGCGGGGCGGGGCGGGGCGGGGCGGGGCGAGGAACTTGCCAACTTGGACCGAGCATAACTAAAAGTTGTTGGGCATGCAACTGGCAATGCGCTGCCCGGAAACTTGCAAACGTCTCGAGAAATTGGAGGACAGCTTAAATGGGCGAGACCACCGCGCGCGCGGAGGAGAGGCGTGATGAGGACCGGGCGGCAGAGGGGGACGTCGAAGAGCAAAGGGGTGAGGGAGCAAAGCAAAAGGATACACAGAGGCGGGGAAAAGATGGGGATCTCGTGGTCTGCGGGGTGGGGCCGGACCGGGCCTGACCGGGCCTGACGCATCGCGGTCACCGCTCGTAGAGATTCATCTCCAAAGCCGCGCGCGGCCAGCTGGACCCGACCGGACCGGACCGGACCACGGGGGACCGCCAGGTGGGGAGTGGGACTGTGGGACTGCCAAGAAGAGCGGATACTTTCTCGCCAGTAGGTAGGATGGTTAGCAAAAGAGATGTATCGGCCTTGCGGTGCGCGGTGAAGAATATCTCCGTATATTTAAAATTAATTCGTAATTTATTACGATTCACAATTTTTGTTCGATTTACGACTGCCCAATCTAGCTGGCCATGCCGAGTCAACGCAAGCATTATTACTAATTGTTTTTTTTCCCTCTCATCCACAACTCTAATTAAAAGTGCATGTCGGGAAATAGTTAAAAAGGAAATTAAAAATAATTTCTGAAAAAACGTAATGTCCTTATTGTCCCATGTACTACAGGGTAAGGGCAGCTGAGGGGTGTAAGAAGAGAAGAAAGAGAGAACGCTGGGCGTAAGTTGCGAGCGAGCGAGCGAGCGAGCGAGAGAGAGAGAGAGGGGGGGGGGGGGAACGTGGCCAGTCTGATGGCACAAGAAACTGGGACGCAGCCTTTTCCATACATAATAGCTTTCGCCGAATGGAGAGACACAATCTTGTTGGCAGGCCAGGGAGCGACGTGGCAGCAGAGTGAAGCGCGGGGCTTGTGGAGCGGGGCGCAAGGGCGCGGGGCGCGAGGGCGCGAGGGCGCGGGGCGCGAGGGCGCGGGGCGCGGTGCAGAGACCGGTGGCGACGCGCGCCGGCGGAGCGCGCCGGGGAGGAAACGAACGGCGCGCCCGCTCACCAATTTATCGAAGGTGGATTTCTAAATTTAGCGTCAGACAATTTCCCAACGTTTCTATGTAGTGCCTTTGGGGGAGGGAGGAGGGGGGGGGGGGTCCCGCAGGCGGCGCACCCCGCCGGAGGCAGGCGGGCCCGCGCGCGCTGAAATGGGGGTAGCGGGGATGTTGTACAAGCAGCAGCAGCAGCAGCGGGCGACGAGGAGGGGGGGGGGGGGAGGTGCTCCACTCTATAAATGGCATTCGGGAGGAGCTCCGAGCCCATCACGTGTGTGCGTGAGCGAGCGAGCGAGAGAGAGAGAGAGCAAGAGAGCGACGCGGATGAAGCGAGCGAGAGTGAGAGACTGAGAAACGAAATCACTCGCATCAAATGCTAGTTTATGTCTCACGCTTGGCATTCATGGAGGGGCGTGGCCGGGCGTGGCCGGGCGTGGCGGGGCGGAGGGGAGAGAACACGTGCACGCAGCAAATTGGGAGCGCAGTGCATGCATGTCAACAAAAAGTAATCCGGCCGCGTCTCGCATCACCTGCGCGCGCCATTAGCTCCAAGCGTGAGCCATAACTTTTTAAAAAATACTTTTTTATTTTTCTTTCTATCTGTTTTCCATTCATAAGAAATTATGATGATGTTTCTGGGATATAGGTTTCCGGAGGGTAATTGATTGTGAGTTAAGTGAAGAGGTTTTTACACTCAACTTTGTAAAAAAAAAGGAAAAATAAAAGGAATTAACGAAATGAAATTAGCGAGCTCTATAACCGACTAAGGAATAAGGGCCTGTCTTGGAAAGTGCTCGAAAAGTTATCTCCCTCGTTAAATATAGTTGTAATGGAGAGCCGGGCCGGGCCGGGCCGGGTCCCGTCGGCGCGCGGGAGGTAAGTGAGCGGACAGTCCACCCCGTCCCGTCCCGTCCCGTCAGGGTCCGGCCCGGCACGTCCGGTGGCGCTCACACTCACCCACCTGGAGTCTGGAGGCTGCGGCCATCAATCCAAATTAGCTTGACATGGCCCCGCCACGCCACGCCACGCTTCGCTGGAACAGAGAGAGAGAGAGAAACAGGACATTAGAGGGATTGAAGAGAGGCGGCTGCGGAAGAGGAGGAGGAGGAGGAGGAGGAGGAGGAGGGGGAGGAGGAGGAGGAGGAGGTGTAACGGGAGTGAAGAAGTAGTAGGAGGAGGAGAAAGGGTTAAACGGGCGATAAGGTAAGCCGATAAAGACCAGTGCCCCCCCCCCCTCTCCCGGAACACTACCCCTACTACCCACCCCCTGGCGCATACTTCAGCGAGCGCAAAGAACCGCCACAACAGCGCGAGCTACTCAGTGTACACGTAGGGGATGATGACGCACTACTTGCTCATCGCGTGGCAGCTAAATGTGCGCCCGAGCTGACTCATGCAATAACAGTCAACACCACACTCCCCTCCGACTACCCCAACCCCCACCCGGGTGCCTCTGCCGCCGATCCAAACAGACGAGGCAATATATGATTGAAAAAAGAAACGTTCACTGAGAAAAACGTCTCGCACTGGGTACGGGAAAATTTTCCATGGAAGAAGTCGGACATTTATTATTCAAGATCGTAAATGTAAAAGCACAGCGCATCGACATAAAATCGAATGACGAGCAAGAGTGGGAGGTTGTAAATTTATGACACATTTTGTAAACAGTTATTTCAAAATATATCGTACACGTACAAAATTCACAGGTAAAACTAAGACGTAACTTAACGCATTTTTTCAAGCATATACTGAGGTTACTCTTGAAATCAAGCGTAACAGGTCTACCCAATCCAATTCGTCCGACCAAAATGTATGGTACAATTTCTTTCCTACGCTTCATTTCAAGTGTAACATCTTCAAGCGTAACTGTACGCTTCATTCAAGCGTACAGATACGCCTTAGTTTTAAGAGTGAAAATTTTCACTGTGAGAAAAAACTACAATTTAACTACAATTTTTTACCGTTATTTCGAAGTACAATAAAATATTGTACTAAAATTGTACCCGGTATAGGGTAAATTAGTGATGTACAGCAACGAAAACCGTAAACCGTTAATTCAAAACCGTTGTTTAGTTGTATGAGGTACGGTTTTTCTCACAGTGTTACAGTAAAAATTATTTTAAACAACCGCACATACACACAAAGATCCCCCCCCCCCCTAAAAAAAGGGAAAAAACTGAGTCTAAAATCCTGAAACGGGCGAGGGCGCGCGCGGATTGCGGACAGCGTGGGGAGGGCATGAGAGGCGCAGGCGATTGCCCCCCCCCCTCCCCACATCTTTTTGCTGCGACCCCATTTCCATACGGGCGCCGCGGCCTATATATACATGCGCCTCCATTATTAAGGGATTACCCCGTTATGATTATGCGGGTGATAATTATTTTGCATACGCGGCGTGCGTGAGCGCGTGCGAGCGCGCGCCCGTGCGTCCGGGGCCGCCGCCGCGCCCATGCGGGGCGCCAACCGGAGGGGAGGGGGAGGTTTTCTTTGCGGCCGGGTACGCGATGAGCACGAGGGCGAGGCGGGGCGTGGCGGGGTGTGGCGGGGTGTGGCGGGGTGTGGCGGGGTGTGGCGGGGTGTGGCGGGGTGTGGCGGGGCGTGGCGTGGCGCCGGCCCCACCACCGCCGCGCTGCACATGGACCAATAAAGCCAGCTTACTTGCCAATCCCGACGAGCTTTTGGATACTGCTGCGTGGTGTGCTGGGCGCGCGCGCCCCGCGCAAAACTAACACGTTATTGATTGACCCATAGCCAAACAGCACACGCGGCTCAGCCAACACGATCCTCGCGGGCTGCCTGCTTTCCCCTCATGAGCAGCCTCCAGGGGGCGGATCCAGACGTGTTAGGCGCGCAGATCCATCGGACGAGAGGGGGCCGTTAACTAGAGGGGAAGAAAAAAAAGAGATAAAGTTTTTGCCCCTTGTTGTTTTAAAAGGGAACTTCCACATGGTTAGCAGAACAACCCTCCGAAATTGATTCGTACCCCACGCCGAGGGAAGGCAAACATGAACTATCAGGTGGGGCCCGAACGATGCAAGAGAGACAGACACAGGGAGGGAGAGAGATACCGCGCTTCGGACGGGGGATACAGGCAGGATGAGGCAGGATGAGGCGGGACCAAGCGGCCGTCCGCCGAGAGCGGCCGTCCGAGATTTACAGTCCAAATTGGAGTTTGCACACAGGGGCAACTTTAAACTCGATTCCATCAACAGAGAGAGAAAGAGAGAGAGCCGGGCCGTCCGCGTGAGCTGCCTATACTTTCCCTTCCATCCCGCAACTCAACGAGGAGATAAAGAAAGCGTTGACCACGTGTCTGTCGCTCGCTGGACAGCAAGGCGCGCGGAGAGTCAAAGCGGACTTTATTATGTGATTCTGCACCACGCACACAGACGCACGCGCACACACATACAGAAAACGCGGCGAGCAGAGGCCATTTTCAGTGCTGTGAAAGGAATTTCATTACGTCGCGTCTATCCTCATCCCCCCTTCCCCTCCCCCACTTCTTTCTCTCTCTCTCTCTCTCTCATACACCTCAACAGGCATTCTCTCCCTCTCACTCTACCGCACTCTCCCTAGACGGGAGAGCGGCGCGCCGCCACCTCCACTGCCACTGCTACCTTACGAAACAAAATAACTCATCCCTTTCTTAGCCCAAATTCTGGACAGGAGCCGGAATTGGATCGCTCTATCCGTCTCGGCAACGCCGCGCGGAGAGACACGTCCTAAGGGTATGGGACAATAAGGGGTGTAGGACAGAGACACAAGCCGCGGACAACAGTTACATGTTTTTAACAGTGAATAATGCACTTCAAACGTCGATTATTGACCACTGACTAGGGATGGCAACCCCGGAAAAAAACCGGAAAAATAACAGGAAAAATACCGGTATTTTTCGTATTTTTAAAAGGCTAAAAATGAAAAAAAAAGGAAAAAAACGATTTTTTGCCCTTTTATGACTTATGGTACAATATAATCATTAAAATGCGTGTTTGGCACTCTAGAATCACGTTTGCTGGCGTTGGCAATTTGTTAGGGTTGTTAAATTATGTCAAACTAGGCTGAGCTGCCTGTTTAGGCAGCCCGCTGGCATGAGTGCTTGGCGGGCTAGCCTAGCCTACCCCTGGCTGCATGACATGACCGATAGGCTGCACCATCGCCAATCGCCTCGCCGTACCGTCTTCTCTCTCCCTCATCCCTTATACCATTCTACCCTCTGCCCTATTTACCATACCAAGTAAGGCCCACCTAGATACAAAATACTTTTTTGAGAACTAACTAGTAAACACATTTAGGAAGGACTAAATTCTTATCTAAAAGGCCCCTTCTCTCCCTTGAACAATTAATAAGTATGAATGTGGTAATAATATAATGGCACTCAAGTACTGTGTTTGAGTAGTTGAAGTTAGTGTGTGTCAAATTATTTTTTTTAACAGCCATAGGTGTAAATATAGGGTGAAGATTGGAAAAATTTGGTAAAAAGAGGAAATTTTGAGTGTGGAAAATTGATTTTAAGTTTATATAACTTGTTTGTTACAGTTCCACTATAGGAAATGGTTCCAGGATTCTATCTATGGGGTAGGTTGATGGGGTTTAAACTCAAAACTTGGTGCAGGAGAGGTTCCGAGGACTTAACAACTTTCCGGAACCTATCTTCCGCAAAGTTTGAGTGTAAACCCCACGAGAACCTAGTCCTTTATAGAAACCTGGGAACATTTTCTACAACGTAATAGACTGTTTTAAATTATTTAAACCCAGATTCATTGAAGTGACATCTCCAGTAGGACTTCACAAGCCTCTGAACCCTCTGCAGCTCGGACTTATCCTTTAAAACTATGTTTTGCATAAATAAAGGCTAGAGGTACTCAAAATTAATGAAATACTAAAATATAGTCGAAAAATCGTTTTTTCCTCGATTTTGGTTTTATTCCGAAAAAAAAACGAAAAAAAAAAAAAAAATTCTAAGTTTGAATTGATAAGGCGGGTTTCAAGTAATGAATACTCTCCGACAGTTCGGCCGACATTTAATCGACAGGAGCAGGAGAATAGAAAGCTCTCCTTCTGACGGCAAAAAATGGGCGGCGAGGTCACGGCCGGAGGGTAACGTTAACAATAACCTCCCCTCCACCGGGCGCACGGAAGGGGCGAACCGGGGCCCTACCTAATACCGCTGGTACGCGAAGGACCAGCGGGCAAGCGCGCCGCGGCCGCGACGGGGGGTGCGCTCTATTGGGAAAACGCTGAGTTAAGGCGTTGTTTACACAAAATGGTACACGTAAATGCACATCATTTCAAGAATTCTGCTCACCAGATCGAAGTCAAACTTACCAAACCGTTTTCCGCAGGTATGAAACTACTATTTACGCATTCAGTTCGCCTTGTCAACGTTTCGATAACTTTAAAAAATGATTTAAAGTCGCGAGGTGGGCACATCAGCCACCGGCAATGGCGGACATGCTTGGCCTGCTTTCGCGTTGTTGACACAACATGCCAACCAAATAAAATGAAAAAAAATCACTGCTCTCATAACGTTACGATTGGAACTCATTCTTTGAGGCACACATTTAGTTGGCAGAACCGGTGCAAGTTTCA
The DNA here is from genome assembly GCA_029379305.1 of Frankliniella fusca. Taxonomy (NCBI): domain Eukaryota; kingdom Metazoa; phylum Arthropoda; class Insecta; order Thysanoptera; family Thripidae; genus Frankliniella; species Frankliniella fusca. The sequence continues at coordinate 613,359 of JAHWGI010000363.1, read as the reverse complement.
GTAAAACTGAAGTAGTTTTAAAGAAGGCAGTACGGTGGTGGTCACGTGCGAATTTCAGTGGTGTTATCTCATTCTTGCGCTCGAAACTAAAGGCTGGCTTTGTTTGAACGCAGACTTTAGAGGTTTCTCTTTCGCTCCGTGTTGGCTCGTCTCGGCCTACCCCCTCCACGAAAAAATATCCCCTTCCCCTGTTCATTTTGCCTGACGAGTCGAGCATTACCATAGAAACTCGAATTTCAAATCAAATTTACAAAATTTCTGCAATACAGATTTCAACTAGACTTCAGAATCGAATGTACTAGATTACATTCTAAATGTATGCTTAATATCATCGAATTCCCTTCAGCAGATTTTTTTCTGTCGTAAGGGGCCATATGAAACAAAACACGCACGTTTTCCAGCGATTTTAGAAGGCAACTCCGTTGCCTAAAAAACAGGTTTTTTTTCCGCCGTTTTAAAAATACCGGTATTTTTCCTTCCCTACCACTGACTCAAAGAACTGGCTCTGAGCGTACGCGAGAGCCCTCACCACGATGTACATCGTGGCCCTCACAACCATACGACAGCTCACTCAGGGTTATTGGCACGATTTTCAAAACTTTTTATTTGCCTGATATTTTTCTGACAATATCCTCAAAAAAAAAAAAAACATGTATTTCCTAACGTCACTCTCGAGGAAGACGTCCTACCGAACACTTGATAGGAACGCAGCATTGGACTTATCCTCTTTCGGCCAACTAGGCGTTACTCTTGGTCACATAAACCTGAATTTCCGGACAATTTTTTTTCCGGCATGCGGATCGTGTCACATTCACTGGAAAATTATGTCGCATTCACTGTTAAAAAAAAAGTGAAAATTCAGACTAAACTGTCTGAAACGAGTTTTCATATTGAATCGTCGAAATTTTAAGACTTGTGTTTAAAAAATCATAGGAACTTGTCTGAATCGGATATTCAGACCAAAAAGTCTGACTATTCAGAGTACACATTCAGACAGTCCGACCCAGTCCTCGCAGCGCTGTCCACTTAGCCGAGTGGTCAAGGAGGTCGGACTTCCAGCCGAAAGTCCGGGGTTCGGATCCAGGTAAGGTCAGGTAAAATATCTACATAAAATTAAAATAAAACTGCGATGTAATTTGTACAACCACTAATATAAAATAAGACAAAGTAAACAAATATTTTTTTTAAAATTTTGAAACAGATCCTAGATATTCAGACTTAAGGTTATGAAAATGAAATTCAGACTTGATGTCTGAAAATCATTTTCAGACTAAATGTTAGTCTGAATTTTCAGACTGAAGTATGTAATTTTGCTTCCGACCAAATTGTCTGAATTTTCAGATTTTTTTTTTTACAGTGTTCGTTTTGAGCGCGAATCAGGGCTTTTACACTGAAAATCCAAGTGTACGAATGTCGCACACTTGTAGGTGTGTGAATGTTCATTCGTACACTTGGGGATGCAACTTTTTGACTACCACTTAAAATATAACTTCTAAGGTCAGCATCATCTTTGGCATAAAATTTCCTTTCAAACGAGCTCGCATGTGATAGGGTTCAGATTGTTACTTTACCATGGACACGCCCCTAAATACAACTTCAGACATTTGATTTGATGAAGATACCCACTTCAATATAAATCGCAACCCTATCACATGCGGGCTCGTTTGAAAGGAAATTTTACGCCGGAGATGATGCTGACCACAGAAATTATATTATAAGTGGTAGTCAAAAAGTTGCACCCCCAAGTGTGCGAATGGACATTCACACACCTACAAGTGTGCGACATTCGTACACTTGGATTTCCAGTGTAACGCTAATTTCATGTTAGCGCGCTAACGTTAACGCGATAACGAACCAGATTAACTTATCGCGATAACGTTAGTACGTTTTGAAAAATTAACGTGCTAACGTTAACTGTTAACGCCGTTAACGTTAATCTGACTATTTTAGCTGTATTTTCACTCTATAATGCAGCCAAGAAGGTTTGCATTTATCAAATAGTGTATTTATGATAATATTATTTATTTTCCATACATTTTACCTAAAATATTGGTAATTACATACACCAAAGAAAACATAAAAATTTACACATAGAATATGAGAACACATATTAAACATTGCCAAAAGCTCTTGTTGGCTTTCAAGCAGCATTCCTTATCAAGGGTGTCATCACCCAGCCCATTTCGTTTAGAGGTAAACGCATTACCACCCAAAGAACGGCGGGCCGGGCGAACAAAAAAGTAAACAGAACAGAACTGTTTTCGCGAAAAGCACCTAAATTTAAAAGTACCAGTTCGACAAGTTCGTGAAAAACGGCTTGTTAGAAGCAGCTGTACTCTTTCCTATAGAATCGTGTTAACGTTAACGGCGTTAAGCCGATAACCACAAAATTAACGTAGCGCGCTGGCGTTAACGCACCGGCGCAATTGTAATGCGCTAACGTAAAGCGTTAACGGCGTTAATCGTTGAATTAGCGTTAACAGCCCTGGCGCGAATCGATCGATGAGGCACGCAGTCAGAGGCTCTCAGCCGCGACTCCTACTTAAAAGCGAACGCGACCTCACAATATTCCGATATGGCGCATGTGACACGATTCGTATTATTCAAATTAACGAGACGTCACATTCCAGGGTCCTTGTGGTGCCTCACCTGCCGCGCCCCCGTGCCTCTAAACTTCAGCCTTCCTCTCCCAGCGCGCGCGTCGCGTCTCCTGGCCGCTTTAATGAGCTGTTTTAAATGCAGGGACGCCCCGCCCCGCCCCGCCCCGCCCCGCCCCACCCCGCCCCGCCCCGCCCCGCCCCGCCCCGCCCCGCCCCGTCCCGCCCTGCCCCGCCCTGCCCTGCCCCGCCCCGCCAGCACACCACACCCGTCTCTCACCTTGAGGCCTCTCTGGCGAGGCACGGGGCGGGGTCACGACGGCGGCCTATATTTTTATCAGGGTAAACAGGTCTGTAAGCACGTATGTAAACAAAGCGGCAAGATGTGTGGCCAGGGCACGACCTCTTTAAAGCCACCCCAGGGCGAGAAGGGGTGGGGGGGGGGGGGGGCAGAGAGAAGCCTGGAAAAAAAAGAGAGGAAAAAACATAACCGACTGTAGGCCTGCCTGAGTGGAGGTGAGAGAGAAAGAACTGAGATAGAAAGGATAACAGGGGAGTTCTGATAGAAGAAAATTTAACAAAGTTATATCCTAGTCAGAGCTAGGTTGGCGGCCGAGGAACGCTAATATGCTTTTTGACACCGAACTCCACGCGACCTGCAGGGCAAGAACACCGCACAGGTTGAGAAGCAAACGACAGTAAAGTAGGAGGGAGGGAGGGAGAGAGAGAGAGAGAGAGAGAGAGAGAGAGAGAGAGAGAGAGAGAGAGAGAGAGAGAGAGAGAGAGAGAGAGAGAGATTTGTATTGATTTGTATTGATTTATTTGAGAGAGAGAGAGAGAGAGAGAGAGAGAGAGAGAAAGAGAGAGAGAGAGATATGTGTCACGTTTCTCTTCCACGTGGATGAATAGTGCGGCCCCATCGCAGTTGCACAGCAAATCCGTCTGGATGCACAGCGCTAGGGACACGACTGTGACTCTCCGCCCGAACCCACCCCACCCTGCCCCACCCCACCCCACCCGGCAAGGCACATAGAGCGAATCCATTTGCCGACTGATGCGCCTTGCGCTGTGATCACAAACAAATAGTAATCCATGACCCGGCCCCCCTCCCCTTTCCACTGAGCTTCCAATACTGTTTTAGCGCGGGGCTTAAATACCGCGACCCCGCTCGCTGCGCGCGCCGCGTTACAGTCGCGAAACGAGCCTTAAACTTTTACGGACCGTGTGAGCACGCTTTCACAATAGAGAAAGAAAGAGAAACAAAAAGAAAAATACGGCAAACACGAAAAGCAGTGGGAAGCGCGTAAAATTAAATTCGGTCAATCCCTTACGTTGTTGCTTGGGCCCCTTGTGCCCGCGCGGGGCAGGCCGAGAGCGGGGCGGGGCGCGACCCCGCTCCCCTAAAAGGCCCGTTGTCAGGTTGGGCCGCCGCATCTCGCTTATGAATTATTCTTGCATTTTAAAAATACATTAGAGGAACCGGCTCCGGGGCGCGCCACCCGGTGCCGCGCCGCGCCGCGCCTCGCCCCGCCCCGCCCCGCCCCGCCTCGCCGGAATATTCTCGCCAAAGATGACAGCTCGTCAGTACGGGCCGGCAGGGGCAGGCCGGCCGGGGCCGGGACCGGGTCGGGCCCGGCAGCGTCACCGGGGAGGCATTATCACCGTGGAATCACGGCCCGCGCGCGAGAGCGTGTCGACGGAGACGAGAAAGAATAATAAAAAAAAATATAAAGGAAAAGATAGCGAAAAAGCACCAGCACTATAGCAGCAGCTTGCACCAGCTTTTAGCAGCGGAGATTTTCGTAGTGAAACACTGAAGAGTAAAAAAAAAAACCTAGCAGAAAGAAATTAACTGCTATGAAGGATTTAGAAATCCTTTTTTGATCGGACGCAATACAAAAGGTGTGTAGCAGGAATGAAACAGATTAGGCAAAGGCAGAAAGTATACTCTCCGGCATCCAGTATTGGTCAGGTCACTTGCTCAACCATATTAGCGAGTGTGCTGTATTTGTCGAGCAACGAACTTTAGCACTTCAGAAGTCAGGGCTACTTGTTAGTAAAATCCCTTAAAATGTCTGTCTGTAATATGCATAAAATAGTGGTCGGGCCACACATTTTCGGAGCGGCTACCCCCTCGGTACTTTTATATACGGTACCTAGTTCAGTTTCGGGGTTTTCTACGGTTTGCCCCGACCGAAAAAAAACTGTCAAGGCGACATGTCGAATTTCTCCAGACAAACTAAAGAGCTTACGAGGGGGAAAATAAAAATTTTGTTCACCTCGTAATTCGGAGAAATTAGGAAAAACAAACAACTGTAAAAATTCACAAAATTTGTACACTAAAATTCAGAGTTGTTTCTCCCAGGAGAACTTCCATCCGGTTCCCCCGGGTTCCCCTGAAATGTGCAGTGCGACAGACGTCTAGACGAACACATTTATAATCCGCAGATCCCTCTGTCCCTGACCGTGCCGTCAAATTGGCAAATTACGTCGTCTCCGTGGGACCCCAGCCAAGCAAGGGGACTGGGAAAAAGGGGGTAGGGTAGAGGTGAGTAGGGGGAGGAAGGTAGCTTCTGGGCTGGGCTGGGGCCTTTGCCGAGAGGCTGGGGCAGAAAAGCGAGTTCTTATTACGTTCTATTATTATTTTTCCTGTGTAAAAAAGGGTACTGTCCACAGAGAGCCCTGGAAGCAGGGCTCGCGGGGGTCACCTTTGTCACCAGCGGGTGTATAAGAAGTGGAAGGGACGTAGACCCGCAAAGAATAGCAGAGGACAGGCCCAGAGCGAGCGAGCGAGCATTTCACTTCATCATCGCAAATCGAAAAACAGCACGACTTCACTCAACTTCTATACGGTACTTTTTTCGCAGAAGAAGAAGGAAAAAAGAGGCAAAGGGCGCGCGCGTGGAATTCAATCGCGGCAGACGAAAGCGAGAGGAGACGGTCATTGTCCAGAGGCGCAAAGGCAGAAGCGGAGGACGCATAGGGCACAACCTCCGTGACCTCCAACGCCACCCCAAAGCCGCTGGGAACCTTCTTCAGGTCCTCCAGCTGGCGCACACTCTAAAGTTTTTACTACCAAATTTGCTTAGTAACTATTAAGCGTTTGTGCTGTCATAAGTTATAAAGAAATTCTTTAGGTATTACTAAACTTTTTCCTAGTAATACTAAACGTGTTCGTAGTACTTAATTTCACCGTTATTATAGTACTAGAAAAACGTTTTGTAATACTGAGAAAAAGTTTAGCAATACTAAAAGATTTTCTTTATAACTTATGACAGCACAAACGCTTAGTACACTGTAAAAAAAAAATGACACGGTGAAAACTACGGAAATCACCGTTAATTCCTTTAACGGTGTCCACCGTAGAATGGTACCTCCCTACTACGGCGCGCACCGTACTAGAAATTTTCGAATCCCCGTTACGGACTGCCAAGTACGGCATCACCGTACTCAAAAAATGGGGTACGGAAGACCCGTACTTATGACCTCTGCCCACCGAAAATGAGGTACGGTGGCGCCGTACTCTGCGCTCCGTAGTCAGTTTCTAAAACGAAGATACGGGACACCGTAGTTGGTTCCGTACTACGATCTTGTTTTTTTACAGTGTAGTTACTAAGCAAATTTGGTAGTGAAAACTTAAGAGTGCAGCAGGCGCAGGCGGGACCCTCCCCGGGCGAAGGGTTGGACGACTCGAAGCAGGCTCGGTGTGCGCAGGAGTACGGAGTACGCGGAGTACACGGCGCACTGCATGTCGGAGTACGCGGTATGCGGAGTGCTCAGGTCCACGACAGCCAGGGTAGGAGTATACAGCCGCACTGTTGAAAAATACCGTAAGCATACCGTAACTCCCTACGGCATTTTTAACAGCGGTCGTAGTACAGCCGGAGTACGTCCTGGCCTGCAGAGCGATTCCACTGCACGCCCTCCTCGCTCTGTCTCTCTCGCACTTATAAGGAACGCAGTATAGGTGCAAGAGAGACAGAGCGAGGAGTGCATGCACCAGAATCGGTCTGCTGTACACAGGAGACGTCCAGTGCCCCACCCCACGTCCCCGCGACTTGCGTGTGGCAGACGCGCACAGCACTGGAAAAACTAATGTGACACATGTCACATGTGCACATGTGACCAGTTTAGGTAACATCACGTAATGTTACCATATTTTCGGTAACGTTTGTAATGTGACATGAACTGGTCACATCAATTGATGTGACTCATGTCACATTAGTTTTTCCAGTGAGGAGCGAGTAGTTTCACGAGGGGATAGAAGCCAACATAAAAGTTGAAGCTATAACAATTTATTTTGAAGCTATCAGCCGCCTTGTTTCAATTTAAACTTTAACAAGCGTTATTTAATATTAAATTTTAATGTTAAATGTTAGGTGCCCTAAAATTTGTAGTGCGCGTTAGACTGCCTGACCTGATTATTTCGTCAACTTAAAGGCCTATTTTTTTTAAAAAAAAAAAAAATTAAAATTATTATTTACGAGCTAATACTTGTTATGTTAAAAGGTATGTCAAGTTACGGCCCCCTATGCCCTCTAGAGGTTTCGCATGCAATCGTGATGTTTCACACACGACAGCGCCCACTCCGCCAAGTCATTCACCTCTCCCGCGCGCGCCTCGATGTTGACCTCGACAACAAACAACAACAAGAGTAAAACAGAAAACAAAAACGAAACGTGACCCCACACACACACGTGGGGCCGCCGCCGGTCCTACAGAAAGCAGAAAAAGAAGGAAAAAGACAACACAAATCATATTGGCGCTTGACTCGACATATTTGATTTAGCGTCCCGCGCGGGGCGCTCGTCAAGAGGGTTAGGGGTGGGGGCGTTCTAATCAACCCCCTCCGACAGGCCGGCGCGGCTGGGGGGCAACAGCCGGCCCGCCGTCTGATTCCGAAAATCGCTCTCGTAACTCCGTCCTCGTCGCACTTATGGGGCCCAGCCATCCTTAACATAGGGCACCGCCATAGGTGCGACAAGGATGGAAGTACGAAAGCGATCTTCGAAATCATTCGGCCCGGGGCGGCGCCCGGGGTCAGCAGACAGTAGGCAAGAGGAGAGGGGGAGAGAGAGGGGGAGAGAGAAAGAGAGAGAGAGAGAGAGAGAGAGAGGGAGAGAGAGAGAGAGAGAGAGAGAGAGAGAGAGAGAGAGAGAGAGAGAGAGAGAGAGAGAGAGAGAGAGAGAGAGAGAGAGAGAGAGAGAGAGGCAATAGCAGGCGACGGCAACGCCCCTCCACAAATGAAACGGTCCACCAATCAGGCGTATTGATAAAAAGTTGTGTATAAATGTTTTCACAATGCGCAGCAGACGCTCACGCACAGGGCCACGGGGGGCGCGACACCACGCTGCGGGGCCAGGGCGGGGCTGGCGTTTGACATACTCATTGTCCATACATGGCACTGAATGATGGGTGTATGTGTGAATGCGACAGGGAGGAGAAAGGGGACAGAGAAGAGAGAGAGAGGGGAAACGAGTGTGTGAAAAAAAAAACACATACATCAATCACTTCAATTCGCGCGGCGCAGCGCGCTGTGCTCGAACCCTATTTCTTATTCGGCTTACGCCATTTTAACAACGCACAAAATAATATCGAGGAGCTTCCGACGGAGAGGCATTTTTACTGTCAAGAGAGTAACCGCTTCTTTCCTATGCGCGCCCAAAATGAATCTACCCCATTTTCGGGTAGTTTTTCTCCACGTACGTACCGCCTATGCTAAGCATACGTCGCGCCGTGCGATAGGGGCTGAACAGCTTTGGGTTTCCGATCGCCCCTCACCCGCCACCCCGTCTTGAGAGCGCTACTTCAGATTCAAGGACCCGGCTCAGCTGTCAGATAACGTCGGGTCGGGCGTGGGGGAGCGTAGCGTAGCGACACATACCTACTGCATCCCCTCCGTCTTCCGGTGCGCCTCAGCGGTAGCGCGGGTAGCGAGAGAGAGGAAGCGAGAGGGTCCCTGAGCACGAAAAAGAAAGCGAGAGAGCGAGCGAGAGAGAGAGCACGGAAGGGATCAAGAGGAAGCCCCGCTGTAACGAGGTCTTTCTCGCAACGCCCTCCGCCCACCCGGATCAGCAGAGACAATATTTTTGCGAATAATTTTCGTCTGCTGTTGGTGCTGCGGCGCCGGCCGCACCGAGCCGAGCGGAAGCGGAGACGTCTTTGTTAGCGCGCGCGCGCACTCGAAAGAGAGAGAGAGAGAGAGAGAGAGAGAGAGAGAGAGAGAGAGAGGCGGGCGAGGGCAGGGACGGAAGAGAGAAGTGAATAATTGGGCAAGGTTGTGCGCGCGCGGTGGGACACCGTGCATACCGAGTCTGCACGGGGATTAACAAGATCCTCCTTTACTTTTGTCGGGTCCACAGGGGCGTTCGAATACGTTTGCCACACACTGAGCCGGAGCCCTCGCCCCGGCTGGTGTTGCGGCGCGTGCGCCCCACAGCTCGACACGGCCGCAATACGTCCAGGACCACGGCCTTGACTATGTACTCAGGCGGATTGAACACAGATGGAGAAGAATGCCGCCAACGAAATAAGGGCGCGAGAGTGGGGCGGCCGAGGGGCTTGGAAAAGCTTTGCAAACACTTGAGGTGCGTGTGGGTGCGCGGGAGAGCGCTGGAGAGAGCGGGAGAGAGAGAGAGAGAGAGAGGAGAGAGAGAGAGAGAGAGAGAGAGAGAGGAGAGAGAGAGAGAGAGAGAGAGAGAGAGAGAGAGGAAAAGAGAGATTCGGAGGGAGGGGTGGGGGGACAAGAGGGAAAGGGGTGTAAAGACCAACGCGCATAAAAGCGTGCGAGAGTGAGACGCCAAGATGATAATAATGAGAGCGTTCTACGGATCTGTCAGGATCAGAGAGAGAGAGAGAGAGAGGGAGAGGGAGAGAGAGAGAGAGAGAGAGAGAGAGAGAGAGAGAGAGAGGGAGAGGGGGAGAGAGAGAGAGAGAAGAGCCCACGAGATGAGTACCGAGCAGCAGCGGCGCGCGGGCCTTGAGAGTGAAAGCGTGGCCGATTGCCCGGCCGCCTGTAGCCAGCGGATCCGGCCCGCCCCGGCCTCGGCGCGGCCTGGACCGGCCCCGCGCCAATTGATAGGGCGGTGAGGGGAGAGCGGCTTACGCGAGGAGATCGAGAGGAGACCATAAAGAATGATTTGTCGGAGGAGGCAAGACAAGAGTTATGTGGCTCAACATCACGTGGCTCGGACTCTGGCCAGGCCGCAGCCGTAGACACACCCGAAAGTCCTGGCCTGGTTCGTCCTTGTCCTCCGCTCTTGAAATATTTCCTTTCCTCTTGCTTTAGTTAAATGTATCCGAGGGGGAAACAACTCTGAATTTTGGTGAGCAAATTTTGTGAATCGAGACTTGCACAAGTGGTCCCTATTACTTTTAAGTCAGGGAAATTCCAAAAGGAGGAAATCAGGGGAAATTAAAAATTAAAATTTGTGGCAACCCTGCACGTCCACACGCACACATACACACAGCCGCGATCTGGACCCCAGGCTCGGATCAGGTCTGGAGCCGCGCCTGTTGGGATGGGAGCACTGTAACAGCCGGCAGCAGCAGCAACCTTTAAAAGCGCGCGCGGTGCCCCTAGCAGTAGCAGCGCGCGACGCCACCTATCGGAGGCACCACCAACCTCTGCGCCACCACCACCCCCACCCCCACCACTCCGGGACGGGCAGTATCGTCCCGACCTGCCACACGCCGCTGGAGCAGAGGTATGCGGGGGCGGGGGCGGGGGCGGGGGCGGGGGCGGGGGCGGAGGCAGAGCTGGGGGCGGGCGCCACCGGGGACAGAGATCTGCTTTATAATTTTCTTCCCTCCAGGAAGAGGTAGTGGGGAGGGGTCGGTCTTCAGACAAAGGCACGGCACGTCCTGGACAACAGGGGCACTACCTACATCAGAAGAGCCCCGCCCTGCCCTACCGTGCGAGCCCTGCAGGGCTGCCTCGCAGGCTTCCGAAATACACTGCCATCAGAGACAAGGGTGGCAACAAAAAAGAGGAGAAAGAGAGAGAGAGAGAGAGAGAGAGAGAGAGAGAGAAAAAAGGATAAGATGGAAAAGGGGGGTGAAAAGAGGGAGAGTCAAAATTCCTTTCCGAACTTGCTTACGACTGGAATTCACCGCCCAATAACTAGGCGGTAAATTCTCTGAGAAAGGAATGAAGCGCAGGTTGTAAACGACCGTGAAAGAAATACTGACTAGCCGGGCAGGGCGGGCCGGCAACGACTGGGGATAAGAGGGGTCGGGAGGGGGGGGGGAGGGGGGGGGACCAGGCCGTGGTCCCCGGGGGGTGGCAATCTGGAGAGAGCAGTGGGGCGGAGGGGGGGGGGGGCAGGGGCGGATCTATCTTACAGCTGAGGAGGGGGCAAAACGTGCAGGTTGCCTACTTTCAGGGGCCCCCTCAACAAATCGACTGAAAATGTAATGCTTTAGATATTAGAGTTCCCAATGGGATTTAAACTTTTTAAATGGTTTTTTAAGGATCAGTGCGTACTGTGTAGACCTAAATCCATAAGCTGAATGGCAGAAAGAGGTAGTTCCGAGCGAAGCGAGGAAAAAATTTTGATTTAATGTCGTAGTAGGTGTCAAAATAGAGCGCGTCCTGTAGGAATCGTTCAAAAACTGCTCGCTAAAGCGGGTCAACAAATAACAATATATGAAACTGATAAAAGCTGAGGAACAAGCCGGACTGAAAAAGTGTACCAAATGGGCTAAACTTTTGTATTATGAGCAAAACATCGCGAGCGTAGCGAGCGGAAAAAAAAACGGACTTATTTAGGAAACGCAAGCAGAAGCGAGGATTTTAAGGTATGAGCAGATTAGAACACAGTGACTTTAAGAGTAAGAGTCAAAGAGCGCAGCGTGCCGACCCGGCTCGCGGCGCTGCCCGGTCGCACGGAGACTCTGCTGGATCTGAGGAGATATTCACTTCTGTAATAAACTATACACCTAATTCGAGAATTTCACCATGATAAGCGTAATATTATGTCACAATGCAGCGAAATCTGCTTTTAAACGGCGCAAAAGGCGTAATATCTAAGTAGAACTAAGATCGGTTTTGTAGAAGATTTTCGCGAGGTGTATTCCTTGGATGGATGGGGTGGCTTTGGATTAACCGTCTACCACCATCTGCCTCCCTCTCTCCTTCTTTCCCTTCCTCTTTCTTTTTTTTCCCTTTTCTCCCTTTCTTTTTCACTTTTCTCCCTCTCTTCTTCCTCTTTTCCCCTCTTTTTTTGGGGGGGCGCCTGAGCCCCAGGGGGGGGCACTTGTCCCTTTGCCCCCCCACCAAATCCGCCCCTGCAAGGGGCACACCGCGACAACAGAGAGTAGGAATGGCGGGCTGGAAGAGAAAGAGTGAGAGAGAGGTAAACACTCGGCATGCGAGTCACGTTATACCCCGTCTGCTTTGAATGAATGGGTACCTGCGCGTAATCTTGCGGCGACGCGGCAGCAGCGCTACAGTCTGGCAACAGCGGCACGGGGTAGGGAGGGGCGCAGCGGGGCAGGGCGGGGTGGGGTAGGGTGGGGCGTAGGGCGGGGTACCTCCCCCCTGACGACGACCCCACGTGACCGCGTGGCACACAGAGGCAGGTGCCAGAGGAGGGTCCATGGGTCCATATAAAGAGTCGGACCCGTTAGTTTTGCCAACGTGTCCGAGCCCCAATTTAGCCACTCGGCAACACCGCTGCCGGGGCGGAGCGGGGCGGAGCGGGGCGGAGCGGGGCGGGGCGGGGGGGGGGCGGGGCGGGGCGGGGCGGAGCGGGGCGGGGCGGGCGGGGCACCAGCCACACGTGATGACGTGGCACGGCGGCGCCAGCAGTCAGGACAGCGCAGGGCGAGATACCCACCCGGGCGGACCAGGTGGAACCGAATATGGGACGTCAAAACTGCTGGCCTGTTACACTCACCCCGGACCGGACTCCGGACCGGACCGCGGCTCAGCACTCTCGGTCGCTTTGCTAGCCAGAATTTTCGCGCGCGCAGCGGCGCCAGTGCTCCGACTGATAAAATTATTTCGCCATTATTTTATAAGAACTTTCAAAAACTTTTGAGGTCAGTCTTGTTTCGCAGCTTGGGGCACACGGCGCAATGCGGCGCGCCGCACACCTTGTCGCCGCCTTCCTCATTACTTCGGGCCGACCTTCACAACAAATTAATCCCGTAAAGTAACGCCCGCTATTCAGAAAACACTTGACTCGCGCGGGGATGAAAAAAAAATCCAACCCCCTTTTCAGGTAAAGTCCCCCTGGCGCTTTTAATACGCTTACCTCCCTCACAGGTGTGCGAGGCGAGCGCAGCGGCTCAGCACCTTCCACCGCCTTCCCTGCTTTCCGCCCTCCAAACGCCCGCTCTCTTCGGCGCCACGCAATTTAGACCTGAGCGCGGCATATTTCGACAGGAATGATCCGTGCGCCCATATCAGGAGGGGGAGGGGGGCAGGGGGGGGGGGCTGCCTCACGGGCGGCCTGCTGCTGAGCCGGCACTGCAGTAAAGGCCAGCTGGTGCCGCACGGGCCCCGCCACGCCCCGCCACGCCCCGCCACGCCCCGCCACGCCCCGCCACGCCCATGGGCTGCCAATGGCGGGACGTGACGGCGGACCGGATATTTAGTACAATTTCCCGAGAAGAGGCAGAGGAAAGTACGAGGCGGAGGGGATGGTGGGGGAGGAGGGGGGTGAGGTCCGCGGGGTATATAGAGGGAAGTACAAAGAGAGGGAGGCGGCACAGCAAGAGTGGTGAGGGGTTAAGGGGAGCAAACAGGCCTCAAAGGGGGACGGGGGGGGGGGGGGCAGGCGAGGGCACAGCAGGGCTGGGGGTGCGGAGAGGGGGCAAGGGGGTGGTCTCCTACCCCGCGACCTCCCTTTTTCTACCCTCGGTTAGTCTCGCTTGTTCAAGACCAGAAGACCAGGATGGGGTTAGGGATTTCGTGTTTTACTGGTTTTGTTTTTGGCCCGCGAGAGACAGAGGGGAGATAGATAGATAGATAGATAGATAGATAGATAGATAGATAGATAGATAGATAGATAGATAGATAGATAGATAGATAGATAGATAGATAGATAGAAAGATAGATAGATAGATAGATAGATAGATAGATAGATAGATAGATGGTTGTGACAACAGCTGCAGCAGCGACGACGGGGTGTACTATAGGAGAGTTATATGCAGCTCTCTGGAAGGATGTGGCCTCAGCCGTCAGATTCAGAAGAGCGCTCTCGTATCTCCGTCCTTGTCACACACATGTGTCTCGGCCACTAGGAGTGAGTGAGAAAGCACTATACACAACGATTTTCTGAATCTGGGGGCTGTAGGAGTAGCAGCAACGTCTCTGAAAGAGGCGGGGCAGAGTGGGGCGGGGTGGAGTGGGGCGGGGCGCGGCGGGCGGCGTGTTTCATTAAACGGATTTATGCGTGACTGAACTTGACACAGCTAATTCTGAATAATTCACCACGGCATCTCATCAGGGATATTACGTCGATTGTGCCGAGGGAAGGGGGCAGGCGGGCAGGAAGAAAGCGAGCGTCGAGGGGCGGGTCCAGGAGGCGAGCCGGGGCAGGGCAGGGCAGGGGGGGGGGGGGGGGAAGTACCCAGACCCGCGGCTGCCGCGCCTCGCCTCGTCCACCCCGTCAGTATTATTGTGAGGGGACCATTTTCCTTTCCCTCACATTTCGGCCCCGTGTTCACCGCGTTGTCAAAGGCGCAAAACAACGGGCTGCCGATTGCCAGCTACAGCTGACGACGCAAGGTTACAGTAGCGGTTTTAGCTTTCCCGCGCACATTTCGGGAACCGTTCAGGAAATCCTTTTTTTTTTTGCAGTCTCAGAAAACAAAAGCATACATTGCCAAAACCTTAAAACCGATTTTTTTCCACTTTTATTTTGTTCCACAGTCTCACAATTTCATCACATTAACAGAAAATATTGCCGTCGAACTTTTATCCCAGAGCGGTCCGCATGCGGCCGTTACTTCTTGTGGTCCGCACGCTGGACCAGGGAGCAGCATCCGGCCGGGTCTGGACCAGGCAGGCAGGTCAGCCAGAGAAAATAAAAATAGAAACAGTTTTGGTCTGTTTACCTTTTTGGTCCTGCGGGGACCTGGCCAGGGGCCGGCGGCGCGGCGGCCGGGCAGGGCTGTACTGCCTCAGCCCTACGCTGGTCCAGAGACCTTCCACCTCCACCCCTCCATCTCTCTCACTCTCTCTCTTCCACTCTCTCTCTCACTTACCCAGTCCAGAAATCCCATGATCGTTCCCATGAGCCATGGGACATCAAGGAATGTCATGGGAGACATTTCCCCATGGAGGATAACTTTCCATGTAGTTTTTGCCCACTTCCATGTGAGGTACTTTCCATGGAAATAAGGTTCCTTGGCAGCTGACCTTCTCTATGGAATAGAGCACTAACTCCATGGAGTAATAACAAAATGTATAAGTCCACAAAACGACAAAGAGAAGACTGATCGAAATAAGTGAAACACGGATATAGGGTGTCGGAAACGAGGCGGAGCCAAATCTGGTGGCCGTTTTTGCCTAGCTCAAGCCGTTTTCGAGTTGCCAGAAAAAAGTTCTCAGATTTGAATGAAATTTAAATGGCCCTACTAAAATTCATCGTAGATGCTACATACCAAATTTCAGATCGAAATTCTAATAATTATAGATTTTACAGCCCTTTTAATTTTCATGGGAAATTGTCTCCATGGTAAAGATAGGCAAGTGCCCAATGGGATAGGTCACCCCATGGAAAGACAACCGTTCCATGAAGTCCTCTCGCATGGCAATCATTTTTCCATGGAGCCTTTACCCATGGTAAGAAATTTTCCTTGGAGTCCTCACATGGAAAGCGATATTCCATGGAATCTTGTTCCAAGGAAAACACTTTTCCGTGGTAGAACGCCCATGGAAATAGACACCACATGGAATATGATGCATCTTACATGGAAAACAGACCTCTATCCATGGAAAAGAGATCATGGAATTCCATGGTGTCCATGGGATTTTTGGACTGGGTACTCTCCCAGAACGCACGCCCCTGCTGATTGTAAAGTTGTGGAACCCAATTTCGCCATCCGTCGAAAGGCCTACCTCCCTCCCTCCCTCCTGCGCCGGCCGCCGTGCAGCCCGGCTCTCCCCCCGGTCTTTGCTCCCGTGGGACGCCGTCGTCGTGGGCCGCCCCCGCAGCCCCGCCCCCCGCGCCGCGCCCCCCGCGCCGCCCCCGCAGCCCCGCCCCCGCAGCCCCGTCCCCCGCGCCGCCCCCCGCGCCGCCCCCCGCGCCGCCCCCGGCCACGCCGGGCAGCCGCAGGACCCACCGCACGTATTTGCAAAGATGGCAGCAGCGCGCCTCGGTGGCAGAGGCAAGGCAGCAGCCGACTTATTCC
Source organism: Frankliniella fusca (assembly GCA_029379305.1). NCBI lineage: Eukaryota > Metazoa > Arthropoda > Insecta > Thysanoptera > Thripidae > Frankliniella > Frankliniella fusca. Next base: position 597,397 of record JAHWGI010000363.1, on the reverse strand, counting down.
GAATAAGCAGCGCTCTCCTCGCTCTGTCACTCTCGCACTCATGGAGTGTGCCGTATACAGGTGAGAGTGAGACAGAGCGAGGAGAGCGATCTTCGGAATAAGTCGGCAGCGGTGGGGGCGTGCCGAGCGCTGGGGGCGTCCAGCCAGCGGCGTCAATCAACAACTCTGCGCTCAAGAGCATTGAGCCGCGAGAAAGATACGCGGGACCAACTCCCCAGTGAGACGGAGAAGACCCGCCGCGGGGCGCAAGTGCGAGAGAGACGGAGCGAACGCGGAGGGCGCTTGGCGGCCCGGCCCCGGCCCAGCAGGGTGGGGCAGGGCGCAGCGGGGCAAGCCGGGGTACTCTCCTGCGCGTAGAGCTGGATCGACAATCTCGGCCCGGTGGGGAGGGGGGGGGGAGGAGGTAGGGCAGGGGATGCCTACCGCCGCCAGGCCAGACGCGGCGGCCCGTCGGGCGGGGAGAAAGGTTCCCGCGAGCGGCAACGTGACACTCCTGGAGGCGGGACACGTAGGGCGAGGTGAGGAGGGTGGTCCCGCCCCGCCCCGCCCCGCCCGCACGGGACCACCTCATCCGCAAAAGGAAACGAAAAGGGAACAAAACACACAGTCACTCACTCACTCACAGGGCAGTGGCCATACACATTCATGTCTGGACGGTCCATATAGTGCACAGTATTCAAACATTCCAAAAAAAAGGGGGGGGGGAGAAGAAAAACAAAAGGTTGTGGTGATCAACTCTGCTTTAGAAAAAGAAGTGTGTACAAGTATTCATTATTTACTGCATACTTCGAAGTAATCGGCATAATGTGACAGTGCACATGTATGCAGTAAATGGTGTGTACATGGGAATGTACACACTATTTACTGAATACCGTGTGACATGTAACAACACGAAAATTCGTACGGGAATTGTGTGTGTACATGCCAAGGTATTCAGTGAATACTTCGAAGTATGCAGTAAATAATGAACACTTGTACCCACTTGGTTTTCCAGAGCGTTCGATAAGCATAATTCGATTTTTTTCGAAAATCAGATACAGCCACGAGCTGGATATGACGACCGGACACTTGCACGATGGCGACAAACCACAGCTGAGTTCTCTTCATGCAAGTGCTCCGGTGGTGACAACTAGCTTCTGGTTTTCGGATTCCTATTTTCGACCTCAGCTATCGAACTTCGCCCATACAGAGCCGATCATGACGTTTTTTCTCCGTGTAGACGTGCCCTTTTTTTTCTCTTTTTCTCCCCACAAAGGTACACTGTGAAAAAAGGTCGTAAGGGTTATGGGAAAAATTTCAATAGCAAATGTCGTCAAGTTACGACTATACAAGTTGTCCAGTTACGATTATTTTTTGACGTTATGTGTCGGCTTGGATTTATTAAATGAGCACGAATTTGCTCTCGTAAATTTACGACTGTGCGGTAACAAACTTACAAATATTTTTTTCACAGTGTAGGTGTGAAGGTTTAGGGAATAATGAAAGCGTAAAGAAGTGAGAAAATATACCAAATAGTAGAGTTGACGCCAACACAAGATGACTTTAAGAACCCGCTCACCTGAAACAAAAGAGAGAAAAGGTTTAGAATTTTTACTTTTTTTACCTGAGCGGGAACAACTTTTGGGAATGTGATGAAGCGCAGCACGCCCCATGGTACATGGGAAGTGTGTAGAGGTGACGGGTGCCTGGCAGAGCAATGTAGTTCAAGCTGATGCGCCCATAGAACCATTTGGTCGATACAACCAAATCAGGGTTGTAGGAAAGAAGATCAAGTTCTAGAGACCGACAAAATTTTAGTACCCACTTTCCGTGACTAAATATGGTCGAATCAATCAAAACTAAGTCAAAGTAACTTAATTATTTCGTCAAGACGATCAATTTCGTCCACAGATCTAAAATTTGGTCGGTTTCGAATTTACTTCCTTGGACTAAACGGTTTTCTGGGTGTGGTGTTTCGCCGCCGTACAGTCAAATGCCCTAATTTCGGACTTGTGCCCTAATTTCGGACAGTTTGCAGAGAAGTGCTTATTTCAACCTATCTCGGTCACCTTTTGAGATATTTAAAATCCGAAGACGGCATCGTACAGTTTGCTGTAAAGAGTACCATATTTCGTCAAGTCGGTTGAAGTACCTTTAAAATTTTACAGCACACAGGAATTTAAAGTTAAAAAAAGCATATAGAACAAAATTGCTGATTTGAAATAAGCTCCCCCAAAAACATGGGCTCATGTAGGTGTGAGCTGCCCTATGGGTGGTCCTTTCTCGAATGAATGTTTGGTATTTTGGCTACAGAACTACGTAAATTATTATTTTTTAAGTCAAACCGTTTTTTGGTTCGGAACGATTTTTGAAAGTGCTACAATTTCGGACAGTCCAGTTCTGTGGCATAGAATTACATTTGTTTCCATGTTTGTGCCAAAAGACTTATGTTTTCGACACCAGGAAGAAGCGAAATTGTACTTTTGACTATCACCTTTACAACGCCGCTTCCGGATTGGAGATACCTCAAAAAATGGCTAAGATAGGAAGAATTTAGCACTCCTCTGAATTTTGTCCGAAGTTACAGCACTTTTGTCCAGGGTTAAAGGCGTTCACAAAACCATCCTATTTTTCTGTCCAGTTTTCATCTCTCAGGGTTGAGTCAAAAAATCGGTTTGGATGTTATTCAACGAATTGTGGCCTAGGCTATCCTAAGTGAAAAGTAAACCTGTTCGGTTAGGCCAAAATGCATGCTTGTGTCCGAAATTAGAGCACGTGTCCGAAATTAGAGCACTTTCGTTCCTATTTTCGGACACTCTTCCGATGGTTGCTGTAGCTTCCCATCTGTTGATAGAAATTCGACATGGGTATCATCCGACGTGTCTCGAGCCACAGTATTTCCAATCGCAACAGATTTTTCATATTTTATCATGCCTACACGTAAGAAAGGAAAAACCGCTCAATTCGTCCGAAATTAGGGCACTTGACTGTATATCTCAAGCCTCCACCTTCAGGACCTTCCATCGCGGGAGAGAGAGGGACCCCGCCAAGCCTGCATCTCACATCACGTCCGCATCGGTTAGGGCGTGGTGGGGCGTGGCGGAGCGTGGCGGGGCGTGGCGGGGCGTGGCGGGGCGTGGCGGGGCGTCGCGCAGCGCCAAGTACTGGTTCGCGTCGTCGTTTCAGAAACACCATTCTTCCCGCCAGATATATGGAGCCATAACCCCCGGGCCGGGCCGTGCCGGGCCGCGCGACGCCCTCCTGTGAATATTCCCTCAGCGTCGCGGCACGGCGGGGACGGGGCGGAGCGGGACGCGTGTTAAACAGTCGGGTTATGAACATTTCAATGCCGCGCCGGCGAGCGATATAAAATAAAAAAATATATATAGGACGACAAAGGGAGAGGGAGGAACGTCAACTTACGGTGGGGCCGGCTACTGACGCCGCTTAGCAGGCATAAAGCTTATCGTAAGCTTTTATTTTAAAAAATATTTTTTAAAAAAACGGTTACTACTAATGTAAATATGAAAAAGAATATTTAAAAAAATAAAAACAACTAACAATTCCTGACATATTTTTGTTGAGAACTTTGGGAAATACTCGCTCTGACCGTTATCGAGGGGCGGCCAACTCGAAAAAAACGTGTACACAGAAATACCTGTGTATTTCTAGAAATACACTAAAAATACAAGGAAATACTCTACAATACACAGAAATACGTAGAAATACTCGACAAAAATACGAGAAAAATACCGAAAAATACATTAGAAATACAAGGCAAGTGTTTACAGAAATACATGAGTTGGCCGCCCCTTGAAACGCGTTTTTGACATTTCGCAAGAAATATAAGTCCTGAGTCAGACTGGCGTTTGAGTCAACAGGGGATTGTCCATCTCGACTCTCTGGGGCTGGCGCGAGCGGGCGGGTGCAGTTTCACTCGCATGGCGCGCGCTCCGCGCAGTGCCCCGGCGATGGCCGCCCCTGTCCATCGCTCATCGCCCCTCGCTCGCCCGGGAGTCGAGTGTCAATCGCTATCTACGACATTTGACGCCCCAAAGCCCCCCCGGGCAGGGCGGCTGCTGGGACTTATTCCGCGCTCTCACAACGCCAGCCTCTCAGCCCCCCCCTCCAACACACACACACACACACACACACACACACACACACACACACAGACATACAGAGGGAAGAGGCTCTGCCTGGCCAGCAGAAGCTGTGCGCATCACCACCACCCTACCACCCCTCTCCGGTTGCTCGCTCTGCTCTCCTCTGACTCGGGTGGCTTCTCTGCGGAAAAAAAATGTCCGGCAGTCCATCACTGCAGAACACTGGGCCCGCCACCCCCTCCCCCTCGGGCGGCGCAGAGTCACCCCCCCCCCCCCCTACCTCCCCTCCCCCTGCCGACCCCTCCGCGCTGACGGTAAGGCCAGCGGCGCTGAGCATTACAAGGATGATTCGCATTTTTCTTCGTCGCTCGCCCCGCTCAGCCTATAACCTTACACCTTTCTTCTTCTTCCCCGGGCGGCCGCGCGCGCCCCGCGAGGACGGCAGCAAGACGGATGGAAGGACGCGATATAATGATAAAGGCCTTTGCCTCCCCGCCGTAACTCAAACTCAAACGGACCAGCGCCGGCGGCGGCTGCAACAGCAGCAGCCGTCTCTCTCGTATCTCCTGTCCTTATCGCACCTTTGGTGGTGCCCTATGCTTGAGGGTATGGTGGGGCCGGGGCCTCATGAGACCGACACAGACAGAGCCGCGAGAGCTTTTGGAATCGGGCGGCAGCGCGCTCAGGGGCAGGGATAGGCAATGCGCCCGCAGCCGTGCGCGGCGGGTCTGCCTACCCCGGGAATCACAGGCGTCGTGGCCGGGACTGGCCGGTCGGGGTACAAAGGGTACTTTACTCACAAAACGAAAACAAAATAAAACATCAGTGGACACCCTTTAAAAAACATCACTTAAAATCGTAATCGGGGGAAAATCAGTTAAAAAATCAGTAAAAATCAAGGAAAATCACAAAACACCAGAAAAATCGGTGTACGCTTAATGTCTAGTGAAGGATATCCCTCGCAGGGGTCCGCTGTCCCCGCGTTCATCACCATCACGCCTCATCGCTGCTGCTGGCTGCGGAGGAAGCCATCGCGTCGCACCGCGGCCGAGCAATATTGCGACGGGTCCCCGCGGTGGGGATGCAGCCACCGCACCTCAGCCCGCTACCTCACACCCCTCAGCCCCGCAACCCTTCAATCCCCTGGAGAGCATATTCGACAGGGCGTGGGGAGAAGAAAAAAGGGGGAAAAAGAGGGAAAAAACGGAACGGAGGAACTGCGAGCGGAAGAAAACACAAGGGTAGACACAGAGTAGTTGACAGAGAGAGAGAGAAAGAAGAATGACGGGGGGGTTGGGGTCGTTTTGCCGTTGCAGAGAGAGGGGCTCTGCTGTGTTGGCGCGTTTCAGAGCGTGATGTGTGTCTGCGAATCTGAATGTGAATGTGCGACTCGGCTGCCTCCACGACGCGCAGGTGTCCCTCCTCATCTCTAAGTCTTTAGTACAAACGCGTCGTAATGTTTAGGCGGGGAGAAAAGTAGGTCGCGCGCGTGTCTCACGCGCACGCTATATCTCCTGCCGTTTTTCCCTGTTATTCCCGCGCAGCTCTCGTGTTCCTAAAGGCATATATAAACATGGTCTCGCCTCCCGTTTCCTCCCCCCCCCCTCCCCCTTTCTCTCTCTCTCTCTCTCTCTCTCTCTCTCTCTCTCTCTCTCTCTCTCTCTTTTTCCCACGCGATTCCTGACTCGCGGCTTTAAATTTCCCGCCGTTACGACACGTCAAGACGACAAACCCCTCACCCTTTCACCCGCAGCCCGTGTTTCCGCGCGCATCGCGACGCCAAATAGCAAAATGATAGGCATTTATCTGTCGGCCTGACAAGCAGCTGCAGCGCAAGTGGCAGTGGTATAGCCTCATTCTCTCTTTTCCTCCTCCACCTTTCTCTATCTCACACATACATGCACACCCACACTCTTTCCCTCTCTCTCATACACACTTCTCCCCTATTTACGATGTTCTCTAAGAAGCGCCGGCGGCGGCAAGGCTCTAGCTAGTGCGGGCCTCAGCAGAGCTACATCCTTGGCACTTAATTTTACAAGCGCGTTCTGAATGGGTAGCCCTGAATGTGGCTGGCTCGACGTATAGAAGAGTGGTTTATGCACGGCAAACGGCCTTCTCTCTCTCTCGCCGCAAAAATGTCGCCTCGTCTACAGTTTTTTCTTCCCATATTTTTTTTTGTGCCATGCCTTCCCTTCCCTCCGCCGCACAACTGTCTTTTTTCCCCACGAAAGTACGATCATAATGGTGAGCCTCGCTACAGCAACTCTAGCGTCCTTCACGAAGCCAACGGTCACGGCGCTTCATGACAGAGATATGACGGGGCAAGGAAAAAAAAAAGCTGTAGCGAAACTTTCTGAAAACAAAGAGACATACACGGTTAACTTTTTTCCTATGCTGCAAGCCCCCTGATTTGACCACTTTCGTTTGACCAAAAAAGGCACTAATGAGAGCTGCTGCTTCATCGTGGTGCCATTCCGTGAATTGCTGTGGGAATGTTTGTGTTACGTTATCAACAGCCTCGGCCATATTCAAGACGTGACACATTTATAATCTTATTTTTTATAAGCACAATTTGCTGGAACAAATAATTATGTCAAAGGACACATTTTGTCCACCCCTCGTGACATCTGTCTACAAAACTGGCAAGTTATAATTTAGTAACCAGGCAGTGGCAAATATGCATCTTTTGCTGGACACAATGAAAAAATTGTCGAGAAAACAAGTTACAGAATTGTCTCCTGCTGAGATGTGCACACATCTGTCAGATTTAAGACAAAACTGTGCCTTGACATTTAAGGTGTGGGAAAAAATTGAAAAATAATGAACACGCGCACCCTTCTGACTGTGAAAAATAGTCGTGAGGGCCTGTAATTACAGAAAAAAATTCCACGACAAATGTCGCAAAGTTCTGACTCTGCGAGTTGTACAGTAACGAGTATCTTTTTGACATCATGTGTCGAGTGTCGACTTGTTTTTTTTTTTTTTGTTTTTTTTTGAACGGACACTGATTTGTTCTCGTAAATTTACGGATTCAGAACTCCGTGCACCCACTTTCGGCGTGACAGTTTTGTATAGCCGTCAGAGAAAGACAGGTTTGTAATCACCCGCAAAGGGATGAGACAGTTTTCTATCACCCGAAATGACGTGAGACAGGTTTGTATCACTCCAAATCGTCTTACCTTCTTTTTGGGTGATACAAACCTGTCTCTTCTCGTTTCGGGTGGTAGAAAACTGTCTCATCTCTGTTTGGGTGATACAAACCTGTCTCGCCCCACTGAGGGTGAGACGGATATCAGCCCCTTTTGATTTTAAGTGCAAGTACGAAACATGAAATCGAAAATTGACGAATAATATCTTTCTCCAGCAGCCGGCCACAAGGAGGACAGTGTAGGCGGCCCCCGCCCCCCGACGCTGTTGCACCTGTCCGGGCCATACAACTGCTCGCGCGCGGAGCGGCAGCGCGGCCCCAGCCGAGCCCAGCCGAGCCGAGCGGAGCGATCAGCCGAAATGGCGCGGAACATCCTCCCGCCTGCCAGGCCCTGCCAGGCCCTGCCAGGGGCCGAACGGAGAGTAGTGGCCACTTGAAACTTGCAGCCCGCTGCACGGCAGGCAGGCGGTCGCAGCGGCAGCACACCGCATTTTATGGGGGACGGCATTACAAATCTCGGCACTCACAGCAGGTCATGTCCGCTCGCAAACCGCGGCCACGTCACTAACGTCCAGATTTAGTGGAGCAGTTCCACGGCGACGCGCGCCGCGGCCAACACGCAAAATAGTCGGCGCGTATATTGCCGCGTGCGAGAGAGAGAGAGAGAGAGAGAGAGAGAGAGAGAGAGAGAGAGAGAGAGAGAGAGAGAGAGAGAGAGAGAAAGGTGTGTGTGTGTTAGCGCTGGTCCGACTGGAACGAGGCAGCAGGTGAATACCAGGCGCGAGTCGCATAGCGCCATTCAGGAGGGGACTAGATAAAAACGCACTTGCCGCGTGAATGAGCTGTGACGCAGCGCGCCTCCTCTCTATAGTGGCCAGGGGGAGGTGAAGGGGCAGGCGGGGCGGGTGGCAGGGGGGGAGGTCCCGCAAGGAGCTGTTAGCCGAATTAGTGGCCCGTTGTACTACATCTACGCGAGATACAAAATAAAATAGCAGTACACGAGGAGTAAGAGCGGTGGGGAGCGCGGGGAAAAAAGAGGAGAGCGAGGTTGGCTCTTTGAACCAGCAGTTTGCCTCTGACTCCCGCCCCCTCCCCTTTCCCCTCCTCTCCTCCTCGAGCACCCCTAACTCACCTAAGAGCGCAGCGAGAAAAATCTCCATTCCAAAGGGTGTATTATAAGACTTTTAATTTAGTGCCCATTTCCGCGGCGTGGAGCTGTAAAAATAATAACACGACACCTCTCTCTCTTGCTCTCTCTCCCTCTCAGTCTCTCGGCTCCAGCGGACTCCAGAGAGCGCCGCCGCCGCCGCAGCCCGGTGGCTTTGTTCTCTCGTCTCCAGAGAAAGGGCACTCTCGTTAGTTTATGCTCTCGGCAAATGAATCGCAGCGCGCAGAGAAAGAGAAGAAAAATAGAGGATGACGCGTTACGCTTTATTTACAGCCGGACTTGCTCGCTACAAATAAAGGCGAAGCTGCCGTCAGCGAAGACTGCCACAGACGGAGAGGAGTGGAGAAGCTGACGGAGCTCACCGTCAGTGAAGAGCGCGACGGACGATGAAGAGTGAAGAAGCTCTCGGAGCTCACTGTTTCCGAATCGTGTGCCATTGTATTAATGATTATCGAGGTAAGTGCTGATTAATTTACTGATTCTGAAATGGAAGAGAAAATAACCTCCACGTGTGCACCACACTGGCCCAGCACTAAATCCTAATAATGAATACAGAGGTCCATTTTTAAAAAGTTGTTGCGAACGTCCCCGCGAGGCTTTTAGCGCCGTATGTTACTGCGCACAGTCCAGCAGAAACAAAGGGGGGGGGGGAGAGAGAGAGAGAGAGAGAGAGAGAGAGAGAGAGAGAGAGAGAGAGAGAGAGAGAGAGAGAGAAAGACAGAAGAAAAATAAACAAAAACAACAATTTGGTTCTCCTATGGAAGAGCGACCTTCGAAAGCGAAAACTGGTGAACGCGTTATCATGGTGCCGCGGCTGGAACTTGTATGTAGCAAAAAACAAAAAAACATAGGCACCGGACCTGTGGCGGGTGAGGCTAGGCTCAGGCCGACCGGCATGATAGCAGCCATGCCAAAGAAACAAAGCTCGTATTACCTGCGGGGTGTAGGCGGCAGCGAGAGAGAGGGACGGATGTGCACAGCGAGAGGAAGAAGAGAGAGAGAGAGTGAAAGGGGGAGAAAGGGAGGATGTGTGAACGACGACTAATGGTCCCACCAGAAGATGTTTACGGGGCGCGGCCCATTCACAAAAACAACACGGATGTTATAATTAATGGAGCGCGCCGAGTGGGCTTCCCGCCGCGAACCCGACCCTGTGGCAATAATAAAATTGTAATACGCAAATAATCGTATTACTATTAACCTCCTTAATTGAGATTATTTTATTTTTATTTTCTAAATCCAATCCTGACAGTAATTTTGGTCATATACAGGCAGGAAGTAACGCGTGTGGATATTTGTTCGGAGTGCTCTTTTTTGACTGCTTGCTCTCAGGTGTACAGCGGGGTGCTCGCGAGCCGCGGTATATTTCCTTTCTTTTATTTAAATACATATCCACGCGCAATGCGTAGCTGCGGTGGCTCCCAAAACAATAATAACAGCAGGCGGCCGATAACAAGCACCTGGCCTTCGGCTGGCGCCAGCAAACCAGCAGCCCACCGCCCCGCCCCGCCCCGCCCCGCCCCGCCCGACACGCACGCTAATGCAAATCAAAGGCTTGTTTATGGCTCCCGCCAACCGCCATCAATAGCATACATTAACGCACATCAATATTGGGGCGCTGGGCGGGGCGGGGCGCGGTCGAGCTGCTGGAAGTGCACGAGCCCCCGCTGTGCAATGTCCGACTGCTATCAACGCCGCAGAGCCCACAATGTGCTTATCAAATTTACTGACCCTCCCTCGGCTCGGCCCAAGGGATGGGGAAAGGGGGGGGGGGGGGGGGGGGGGGGTAGGCCTGCAAGCGTAAGCCTCGTGCTCGCGCCCGCAGGCCGTTTAAGCAGCCACAACTACCATAGTCATGACGGTGACGCGGGGAGAGCGTAATAGATTTTTGGTTCATCTATTCTATAAAAGACGAAATACGATCTCGTTAGAGCCCACAATACGCAACCACACAATGGCTTACCCGAATCAATTACATCATCAAGTCCTTATCTCTGGAATATTAAAAAAAAAAACTGTTTTTTCACCAATATTTTTCTTGTCTGTCATTCTTTTCCCAGCCACGTATACTACACACAGCAGAATCGCCATGTAAGATAACGTTCGCGGAAAACAGCAGAAAATAGGATACCGCCCTGATTCACGACAAGCCAGCAGCCCTTAAGTCTTATTTTCCCCCTGCAGCAGCACCCAACCCCGGTGTGGGTGAGAGGGGAGTGGTGTTTTGTGCCCTCTCTTTTTCTCTCCCTCTCTCACACACTCTCACTCGAGACCCGCCGCCTCCAGCATCTCTCTCACACGCACAGAGTCTTGTGAACCAGGCGCGCCAATAATACCCGCGGAGGAGAAAGCACACAACGTCGGACCGATAATGAAATTTATGGTAGAGTGTTCGACTAATAGCGTGAAATACGGCGGCGCAGGCGAGGCAGCTAGCGTCGCGGGCATTCAAAGGGCGCGCGCGCACACTCACATACTCGAGAAAAATACATGCAGGCGGCTACATTAAAAATCAATTCGCAACCTAATATTTGTTTTAATCCTTTTTCTGCCAACATTCATATTTTAAGAGTCAGCACCTGCGCCACGCGAAGGCCAGCAGGAGACCAGGCTGGACCAGGCCGACTGGCCTGGGGCCTGGCATGGCGCCTGGCCTGGCGTTCAAAGCTGCGGTTGAGTGGGCAGCGTGGGAAATCGACGGGGAATTCCTATGAGCTTGAGTGGGGGAAGCTTTACGCACAGCCCTGTTCCGTGTTACTTTTTTTTGTGACAGGAGACACAGAGAAAGAGAGATGCAAAGAGTCACGGATGGAGAGAGAACCTGTAGAAGACAGTGAGAGAGGGCGCAGGAGAGGCGAAAAATAGATTGGCAACTGCATATTCGCAGGGCGCGTGAACACACTTTCGCACCCCCCCCCCCCCCCTCTCTTACACACACACACACACACACACACACACACACGCGCGCGCGCGCACACACACACACACACACGACCACAAAACCCCTCTTGCTCCTCGTTCAGCCGCGCCGCTTTGCAACATCATTTTGTGCCTATTGGAGCACGTGGCCGCCCCGCCCCGCCCCGCCCCGCCCCGCCCCGCCCGCGGTCTATCGGCCGCAGCCCGCCGCCGTGCAACCGCCCCGCCAGGCGTGAGCGGCATCCAATCACCCCGCCCCGCCCCGCCCCGCCCCGCCCCGCCCGACCTTACCCCACCACGCCCTCACCGGCCCTCGCCGCGCCCGGGACAACACACGTTCGGGTGTATATCAATTGCAACTCGCCCGACCACATTCCCCTCCTCCACACATAGCTTTTATTAGCTCGTGCCACCCCGCCGCCCCACCCCACCTCATCCTACCCCACGTCACCGTACCCCGCCCTTCCTCGCGTGCAGCATAATACCCTTGCGGTCACGGCTCGTTTGCCTCTTCGCTGACATGTTTCGCTTCCGGCACGGTTCCGGTTTGGGTTCCGCTGCTCAGCTGCTGCTGTGGGCCAGCGAGCTGCTGCCGCCGCGCCACCGCGTCGCACACGCGTTGTCAAGGGCGTCCGAGGGGGCCAGAATGTGAGATAATGCGGTGAATCCACTCCCAGATTCGCAGATACCCCAGATGTATATATTTAGCCCTGCCGCGCCCTCTGGAAACGCAAGTGTGTACTTGAATGCAGTATTTCCTGCATACCTCCATGTATTCAGGAAATAATGTGTACTTAGTCAAGTACGCAGGAGATAATGTGTACCTGGTCAGGTATGCAGGAAATCCTGTGTACACACGAAAACCTCCATACATTTAAGGGGGAGATTTAGTGTGTACCAGGTCAAGTACACGGGATTTCCTGCATACCTGACCAGGTACACATTATTTCCCCCATACTTGACTAAGTACACATTATTTCCCGAATACATGGAGATATGCAGGAAATACTGCATTCAAGTACACACTTGCGTTTCCAGAGCCCCTACCCCTCCTCGCGCCGCGTGAGGGCGCCTCGGCCCTAACAGAAACGGCCCTCCACCGCGCGCACTGCTCTCCGTTTTTTTAAAAAAATTCATCGCCAAGTTTTAATTGGCTTATTGAGTTTGCTGAGGTGGAGGAAGGGTCGCGGGCCGCTTCATATCGGGGCCGGCGGCGGCGGCGGGGCGGTCGCACCTATCGGACGCCGCTTGCTTGCGACGAGGGAAAGCGCCTGTAATAAGAAATTAGATACCAGCTGAAGTACTGCGCTCCGCGTCGCAACAGGTCGCCAAACAGTCCATCGGCGTTCGGGCGGGATATTGTTTCAAACAATCGACATACTACCGACCCATTAAGTCGAGCGAGAGCAGAGCCATTCTCTATATCGGGTTTCAAAGCAATTACACAAAAGTGTCTGCCTCTTATAGCGGACTGGTTTTTGCTACTCGATAAAACGCAATTTTTCTATCATTTCTGAAGTCCAGTTATTCCTGTGAAGGAAATGATATCGAAGAGTACATCCCGATTCCTTCAATTGAACATGGACTTACAAAGCTCATTCGAAGAAAATGTTAATTTCTTCGATGCCTCAATAGTTTTCAATCAAGTACCATGATCTTAATCGAGGAAAGTACAATTTATCTCGACAATGGCAACCTCAAAAACACTTTGCTTGATCCCAGGGCTGATTTTACTGAGTGTAGGACGGGCGTCGCTCCTGATGCGTCAAACACGCCCTGTGGGTAAATAATAACGCAAATCAAATCAACGCAGCTTGTTTGACGTGCGCGTGGGAGTGGGCGGTGGGGCAGAGCGAGGGTGACAAGCGTGCAGAAAGGAAGTCGGAGGGGTGCGGTGGGGGGAAGATGGGGGAAGGGGGAGGGGGGGATAGTATAATCCAAGAAACCTGTTCCGTGCCGCCTCGTGGGAATGATGGCTCTGACTTACTGGCTGGAAACGCCGAGCGGCGAAAACAATTTACGCCGAAGGAGAGTGGGGAGGAAATGGTTGCCAGAGTGGCGCGAGGGCGGTGGGGCAGAGCAGGGTGGGGCGGGACGGGCTGGGGCGATGCCGCGGGGCCCCGCACAAACGTTTTCACTCAATCTGTTCCCGCGCGGAGCTGATTTTACAAATTTACACACAAAAAAAATCATCAACCGGAAGTGCATGGACGGTATTATCACGTCAGAGAACCCCACCACCACAACCCTCCCCCACCCCGGAAAAAAAAGGGGTGGTTGAAACGATTGCCTTCACCTTTCTCTCTATGATGCCTTTTTCATGCGCGTGGGCTGTGGGGGGCGGCGCCCGGGGCGAGCAGTACAGGGCCTTGCGCCCAGTTCGGGTGCCTCTAACCTGATTACCTCAAGGTCCTCGGTCTGCCACGCCGCGCGGCGACATGCCTCTACCTCCCAGCCCCCGCACTGAGCGCGGCACACGGGCCGGTCTGGGGGGAACCTTTGATGCGAACATCGGTAAAATAAAAGGGACCAGAGATGAAGCAATGGTCCGCAGGGACGATCAGTCGTGACACTGGAGGCTGAAGGTGGCGACGCAAAGGAGCGCCTTCATTACTGTGACGAAACACCTCTCATTTTCCAAAAGCAGTTTTACAGAAAGTGGAATTTACAAAATAAAGTAATTCCCCATGATCTCTATTCCATATAACATTAAAATAAGAATGTGGTAATATTACAGACGTTTTGTAAAATTACCACACTTTATGGAAAACTGAAGAAGGTTTTCCCGCGCGAAAGGATCAGTAGTTGGGACTCGTCTTTTCAACCAATGTTTAACTTCATTCATATCTGCAGTTATAATGTATTACATGTGAAGTTCAGAAGTGCTTTAATTGCAGACTGAAGTATATTTCTAAAAGTAGTTCGGTGTCTAATAAATATTCAGTTTAAGTGTAGTTCACCAACTACAGTTCAAGTCGAGTTTTTCTGAGTTTTCTGTAGTTAAACTGTAGTCTAACTGCAGAAAACTGTATAAAAACTGTACCTAAACTGTAGTTTTTCTACATCAATTTCGCAGGTTCACAGTTGAAACTATAGTTTTGCACAGTTTGGCGGAGTTCACCTCGGAGTTCACTACTACAGTCCGAACTACAGTTGTAAAGTACAATTTAAGTGTAGTTGCTAAGGGTAGAAAAAATTCAAAATTCTAATTTATTTTATTTGCGCATCCCTCTTCCTCTTTACCTTTCCATTTACCTTTGTAATTAACATTGTATTCGATGGAAGTTACCTTACGGAACGTTGACTTTACCTTGGATGCTGACTGGAGTTGAACCTCGGACCTCGGAGTTGGGAGCCCGTGACGTTGACCACTGAGCCACTGCGACACCATAGCCCTAGGTCTGCAGTAACCTAGTGTCATGCCCAAGGTTCCAACCTGGCGGCTGACGAGTCCCACTACAGTTTGAATACAGTCGAACTACAGTTTCAATTCAGTTTCACTGTAGATCCCCTGTTTTCTGTTTGCTCTTCCCCACGTCGATAGCCATTCAACTCTCCAGTGCTATGTGAAAGTACTCAATTTTTGTTGTCCTTTTCGAAAACGCTCAACAGTACGGTTGTTCTCAGAATGTAATCAAGGCGTTTTTATTGCATTTTGGGATTTTTAGCTTATTTGATAGAGATTTTGATTTCACGGTGAACGAGTGTTTCACGAAGCGCAAAGACGCTGAGTACTTCTAAACAAATTTCGTTACGCGATTCCTGACGACATATATAATCAATCTCTGATATCCCGGAGTATTTTTTTCGTAACCGGAATGCCCAGGAAGTGTTTCAGAAATTGCAGTTTCTTTCAAGCGTGACAGCAGTTATAAGTGAAGATGTAACCCTTCATCTCATAAAAGAAACAGTTATAGTGAATTTCATATTTTTGGCTAATTTATTTTTAGTGTTCACGTAGTGTGTACTGTACTACAAGACCATACCGGACTTGAGGTTCCTGATAGACAATTGGACACACTTAAATTACAGTAACAGTGTAAGATCAACTCAGTTAAAAAGTATAAATTTCAATAAAGTTTTCGACTGCTGTAAATCTTCATCTAAACTAAATCTCCAACTTGAGTTCAAACAGTCCACTAAAAGTACGCTTTCAATACACAGTCCAACTACAGTTTCAGCAAGAGTCTAGGGCGCAGTTCAGAGTGCACTGTGGCTTGCACTTTTAAATCGCTTTTATGTACTCTTCCTATGCATTTCGGAGTGCAGTTTTAAAATGCAGTTCAACCTGTACAGTTTCAACTATAGTTTAAGTACAGATCCTTTCGCGCGGGTTTGTTAATTTTTCTGATAATTTTCCGTAAAATTACTTGAACTAAAATTTGAGAGAGAACTTGTAGTCGGTATGAACAAATTATAACAATTCTTTACAAGATTACGGGTGTTCTCTAGTAGAGTTCCATTTTTCATGTGACTATTCAGAATCAAAATACACAACGTGATAGCTGGAGATGCTCTTTGAAAACAAGAGAACCACGCAGTTGGGCGCGCCCACACTACAAAAGAGAGACTCTCCACATCCGGTATAGGCGGAAGGACAACGCGGGCGGGAATTTCGCGCGGTCCAGAAGAGTGCTTCCGTATCAAGGCGTGAAAAAAGTTTTACAGAGGGCGAGGAAAATACCCTCCCGCAGCAGAGCACCGGCCGCCGCAAACATGAAAGAATAACTACAGCGATTGGGGCGCGGGAGGAGAGGTCAGGAAAAAAGTTTTACAGCGCGGCGTTACGGTGGCCGCGCGCCGCGCGCGGGTGTAAAAGACAGACGCCTTTCGCGCGGCCCCGTGGTGGTGTGTGCCCTCGCGGGCCGGGCCGGGCCGGGCCGTGCCGGCTCCCAAAACTACCACTCCTGGCCGCGCTGGCCGCGCTGGCCGTGCTGGGGCCCCTGGCCGGGCCGGGCCGGGCCGGGCCGCTCCCGCCACAGCACGCGACCCGCTCAGGTGCTCAGCCCCGCCACCGTGAAAACAAGAGACTCTGGCGCCGCGCCGCGCCAAGCCACAGCCACGCAACCCGCTGCACAGCCGCAAACGTCCACGCCACACCGGACACCCTCGTTTGTGTATTTCACACACTTGCACGTGGCATGTCACACACTTCCACCAGTGCGAATATGGCACTCACTTGTAAGTCTACAAAGGCCACATTGCGTGTAAGCGTGCAAATGTCTCACACTTTTATAAGAGGGCGAATTTCATACACATGTAGGCGTGTGATTGTCTCACACTTGTGAGTGTGTAAATGTTGCACACTTGTCGCGCGGTGAGCTTCCATTTACTGTACACGCTTGAAGAGGGAAGATGTGTACATTCCTAGGTGACACTTCTTGTGCTGGTCAAAATTGATAAACATCCACGCGTGTAAGACATTCACACATTTGCGCTTGCGGATGGCACACTGAAGTAAAACACCCGTTCTCCGCAGACGCGGGACAAACTGGAGCGCGCGCGAGGACTGACAACGCTACGATCGCGGGGCCGTTATTTCGCCGTTGACTGCGGTCATCGGAAAGTGCTCCCGAGGGGGGAGGAGGGGGAAGAAGAAGGATAAGCAGAAAAACAAAACTGGACTCTCCCTTCCCCCTCCTCCTTCAGCCCGCCCCTGCCAGCTCTCCGCGCCTCTCCATTCCAATGACACACCGCCTATCGGGCCGACACAGACTGGACCCTGCAGGGAGAGCAGGGAGAGCAGGGAGCGCGCGCCGGCGCGCCGCTTTCCACGCCATTGGCCGCTTCAGTTGATGGCCTGGCGATATTAACATCCTATTTTTGGAAGGCATAAAATCCGGTGTTGACTTGACGGCCTCCGCGCGCGCGCGAACACGTGTGTGTGTGTGTGTGTGTGTGTGTGTGTGTGAGAGAGAGAGAGAGAGAGAGAGAGAGAGAGAGAGAGAGAGAGAGAGAGAGAGAGAGAGAGAGAGAGAGAGAGAGAGACTGTGCTGGAGGCGCCCGGCCGCGCCCGGCGGCCCCGGCGCCATCGGCTGCAGCCCTGGGACACACAGCGCATAGGAAGAGGAGACGAGGGAGGTACAAGGGTGCGGCGCGGGCGCGACTCAGAGGCACGCCCCACCCCCGTCCCCGCCCCGTCTGTGTTCGTAAATATATACACACATATATCGGAATGGCGCGTAAACGGCGAGATCTGGGTCACTGACACTTGGCGCCATCCTCGCCATTCAGAGACTATTATCTCTGGGGCGGAACTCACCCCCGCGCGCGCGCCCTTCACACGGCGCCGCCATGCTTGGCAGGTCAGGCCACCCCCGCCTTGCCCCTAGCCCGAGGGGGAAGCAACTCTGAAATTTTTGTTCACCTCGTAATTCAGAATTATGCAGACAAAGTCTACAACATTTAGAAAAATTCACAAAAATTCAATAAAATTCAGGAAAAATTCAGGACACTTCACAAAAATTTAGGTGAAAATTTAGGCAAAAATTCCAAATAATTCTCTAAAAATTCACAAAAATTCACAAAATGTGTACACCAAAATTCAGAGTTGTTTCCACCTCGCCCTACCCCCGCCCAACAGTACCTCTTTCCTTCTCTTTCTGTCTACTTCTGCCTCTCTAACACGGAGGTTCTGACCTCGCACCTGCTGGTGCCGTCGCCGGGGCGTTCTGTGTAGTAGAGCGGGGCGGGGCGAGGCGGGGCGGGGCGGGGCGGGGCGCGGCAACACGGGCGGAGCAAGCCATCCACAACACAGCAGTGCCTTTATGGCCGCACTTCCTCCACGCCCCGCCGCCACGCTGCCCTTTGGCCAGCAGCACCATTTCGGCGAAGGCCAGTCGAGTGGCCAGCGCGGCTAGCGTGGGCGTGGCGGGGCGGGGTGTGGAGCCGTGTGTGCTGCGGCCGCCCCGCCCCGCCCCGCCCCGCCCTGCTCGCCCCACCCGCGCCGGGCGATGCGCTCGACATTTTATGCAAAAAGGAGGGGAGGGAAAAAAAAATGGAAAATAAGCCAACAAGCGTGAGAGCAAACATATATTTTACGAGCCCTCCGCCGCGCTGTCCGAGATGGCGGCTCGCCACGCTCGCGCCCCGCCAGTTCAGCCCCCACGAGAGGGCGAGTGTGAGCGTCAAAGGCGCGCTCTTTCGCGAAAGAAAGTGGGTATTATTTGTGTAACGACAGCGGGGACACGAAACAGCCGCAGGATCCGGGAAATTCGAAAACCCCTGCATGAATCTCCGAATCGAGGGGTCTCCTGCACTAAGCATGTTATTCCGGATCGTGCGCGCCTCCACGTGTGCCGAGAGAAAACCACCGCAGCGTCACGTCACCCTGGGCGTGTGCGCACGCACAGGCGGAAGGGGCCGCCCGCCAGACATGGAGATAGGAATCACTTCAAAGAGAGAAATGAATAGGGTGAAGGTTAAATCGGAGATAGAGAGCGCACGCGCGGTGGGGAGAACGAGGAAGTGTATGAAAAGAGACAGAAACATTTTGCTTTGATCTTGTTTGATGGGTAAGTAAAGGGTCACCGCGTGACGGAGTGGTGCTGGATAACATGTATACATAAATAGACATTTCAAAAAAGAAAATAAATAAATACCAAGATCTTCCTTTGAAGGAAACCTGCGCATCGTGCGTTCACTGTAAATGCTACGGCCTCTTTGCAAGCCGAAATTTCGGCATTCTTGTGGAATGCCCATTTTCGGCATCTTTAAATACCGATTTTCTCCGGCAATGCCAATTTTCGGCACCTTTGAATGCCGATGGAAATTGCCGAAGTTCGGCATTCAAATATGCAGAAAATTGGCATTCCAGAAGAATGCCGAAATTTCGGCATGCAAAGAGGCCGTACCATTTACAGTCTTGTCGCAGTGGCTGCGCGGAGGGAACGTGCGGGAGTTTTGGATTTTATTTTCCATCATCAATTTCACCTTTTGAAATTCTACAATGAGGAAGTCATTCCGTTTTGAGACGGGTTCTCCTCCTGCTCTCCTTATTCGAGGCCGGGGCCGGGCCGGCAGAACCCTCAGGCTCAGGTACACCAATCCCCTCCCAACATTTTCGCCCATATCCGGTCGCGCGCGCCCAGCAGCCCGGCCCAGCAGCCCTCCCTCCCGTGCGGCGGCGCGGCGAGGCGCGGAGGAGCGGCGGAGGGGACGACTATCAATTTCGATCCAATTCGGATAAGCATCGGGGCTCCTAGTACTTGATGTCTGGCCGGGACACCCGTCCCTTCCGGGCCCCGCCCCGCCCCGCCCCGCCCCGCCCCGCCCCGCCCCGCCCCGCCCCGCCCCGCCCCGCAGTGTGCAGCCGACGGGAGGCGGCCGCCCCCGCCGAGCCCAGCGTCCACCCCAGATACAGGGCCGCGGTCAGCTCAGCCGCGCGGGGGCGGGGCGGACCCGGCGGACCCACTATACCCCGCGCAGCGCGCGTCCAAAGTCTGACGGACAACGACGACGACGACGACTTCCCAGCGAAATTGAAAAGCTCCGCGCTGCGGCGCAGGATCGACGCCGGCCTAAAGGGCCATCGCCAAAACGACCATAACGGTGCGGAGTTCACAAACTCCTCTTCGGACCGGACCGGCGCTGGACGCAGCCCGGGCCCAGCAGGGCGTCGCCCCCCGGACCACAGAGCAGCCAGAGCCGCAGGGCGGGGCAGGGCGGGGCAGGGGGGGGGGGGGCAAGGCGGGGCAAGGCGGGGCAGGGCGGGGTAGGGCGGGGCAGGGCAGGGCGGGGCAGGGCAGGGCGGGGCAGGGCGGGGGCCGCCACGGCCACTACAGCACGCCTCCTTCGAGCACCCTCCCCGAGCAGGGCAGGGCAGAACGGACCCTTCCTCCCCATCATGTAGATTGGTCCCGGGCTACACGAGGGAGGCTGCGGGGGGCGGGGCGCGGCGGGGCGGTAGGCCCAGGCGGGAGCAGCGATCGGTGTGCTCAATGTGTGTTTAGGGGACGTCTCCGCGAACAAATCCTTGGAGGGAGCGCGCCGGGCGGGCGGGCGGCGCGATGCTGGTGTGTCGCGGGGCGGGGCGGGGCGGGGCGGGGCGGGGCGGGGCGGGTCCATGCAGCAAGGCCACACCGCCACCAAGCCCTCTGAGAGCGAGGCGAGGGGGCGCCGGGGATATGCGAGGAGAATCAGCGTAACCCGACGGCCGCGCCGAGGCAGTTACGTCCCCCGCGCCGCGCCTGCTCGCGTGATAAGGGCCGATCAGAGTGGATATCTACGACGCGGGGTCACGGTTGTGTATCAGAGAGAGATGGGGGCAGGAGAGAGAGAGAGAGAGAGAGAGAGAGAGAGAGAGAGAGAGAGAGAGAGAGAGAGAGAGAGAGAGAGAGAGAGAGAGAGAGAGACATTCCCGCATGTGAGCCGTCCGTGGCCCGGCACAAGAGCCCACCATCGCAGCTCACCATCGCGGGCTCGGCTCGACCGCGCCGCCGCCAGCGAGGCTGCCGCCGCCTCCAACGGGCCTCTCGGGAAGCGCCGCCCGCCCGCCTCGCCTGCCTTTCTGCAAATATTTCTGCCCCCCCCCCCCTCCCTTTTCCATCTTTGTCTGTTTCTCCATCTCTTTCTCTTCCTTTCTCTCTTGTTCTGCTAAAACTCGCTCCGACTTGATTTTCCTGTCTGCAGTTGGTCTTTCCAAGGCGCCTGCTGCCCGTCTTCGCTTCATCTTTCTAGTTTTTTTTTTTTTTGTTCACTTTCTTGTCTTCCCTTTTGCCCGGCCTCTCTATCTCCTTCTCTTTCCCTCTCTCCCTTACTCTCTCGCATCCTCTCTCACACGAAAGCTCGAGCACAGAGAGAGAGAGAGAGAGAGAAAGAGAGAGAGAGAGACGGCCGAGTGGTGCGCCCACTACAGCTAATCACAGACAACGCCCGGACGACTACTGCAGTTCATTTGTTTCCACAACTCGTCCGAACACTGCAAAAACACACCGCCTAGTTTATCTCTTCATGATCTGCCGACATACAGATCCGCTATCTTTCTTTTTCCTGACGAGAAAGTAAATTTTCAAGAGCTGAATGTTACATTAAAAAAATATTTCAATGCAGCTAAACAATTAGCTATATATTGGCTGCTAACATTTTGCGCTTTACAACTAAATAAAATGTTAGCTGTGCAGCAAAACATTAATCTAAAGAGCACAGCGTTAACAATATTGCTCTAAATTTCAGTTAATTTCGTATAACACTTTTTTTCCCCCTGAGCAGTGAACTTACGCGTTCTGTCCGCGATCCACTGTTGTCCTTTGAGCGCAGTAAACACAATTCAGACAGCTGGGGAGGGGCAAGGCCAAGAGCCCGGGCTCAGTATTACCGTTTTTTTTTCCTACTGACAGAGCGCCTTGCGCTGACAGACTGACTGACTCCGACTGGCTGTGACTGACTGTATGACTGGCTAACGCAACTCCGCGGGGCGTGAATGACGAGGGCGAGGCCAGTCGTCAGGGTGACTGCCAAAAAGAAAAGAGAGGGGAGGGTGGGGTAGGAAGAGGAGCAAAAAGAACCAAGCGATGCGACGTGTACAGCGCCGCAGGCTATGGGGGCGCGCACGTGAGTGTGTGTGAGTGTGTGTGTGTGATCTGTATTTGTCTTACGCCTCCCTCAAGCCCCTCGGCACTGCCGGCCCCGCCCCACCCCGCCCTCGCGTCTCAGTCCCACGGGTCGATCAGAGAGCCGGGTGAAACTCCCGACCCGACCGGGGTGGGTTTCAGCAGATAGGTGCAGACCACTCAGTGCTTAAAAACTCGGATCCAGAGACAAAAAAAAAAAAGCCTTCTACGTACCTCATTTCAAATATGTTTCCAAAGAAATCTACTGATTATTCTGTCTGACTTATTGACGCAGGCCGCTAAATTGCATTGCAAACTGACTGAACACTAGACACGCAGAGCCGCGTGGCGGAAACACGAGGGGGAAACAACTCTGAAACTTTGTACACCTCAAAGTTCAGGAAAAAATAAAATTCAGAAAATTCATAGGAATTCAAAAAGTTTCATAAAACTCAGAGAAATTCAGAAAAAAAATAGAGAAATTTAGGTAAACTTCAAGCAATATTGACAAAAATTCAAAAATATTCGCAAAAATTCAAAAATATTCGCAAAAATTCACAAAATTTGTTCACTAAAATTCAGAGTTGTATCCCCCTCGCGGAAAGCTCTGCGGGACGGAGTCACACCCGCACCCGCTGCGCCCATCCCATACTCACGGGGCGGGGCGGGCTGCTGGTGCTGGAGAGGGTCGTACACCAGCAGGCCGCGGGCCGCCCACGCCATTCCGCGCGCCTGACAGCACCTCTCTCTCTCTCTGTCTCTCTCCCTCTCTCTCTCTCTCTCTCTCTCTCTCTCTGGAGAGCCATGGCGCCAGCAGGACTTAGAGAGGTCCTTGCGCCTCGGCGGGCCCAGCCGGGGCCGCACAAGTCCTTATGTCCCTCTCCCCGCCGTGCAGGAGGACCCAGCAGGGCCCGCAGGCTGTCCTGCTGCAGGCCCGCAGCATGTTGTGCCGTAACTAAGCTCCCCCTCCCCCAAAGTCTCGTGCCGCTGACGCCCTATGGTCTGTATTTCGCGCCCAAGTGCGCCATTCTCGCGGCGGCGTCGCCCTGACCCGGCCGCCCTGGCCCCACATTCAGAAAATCATTTTGTAGTGCCCTCTCACTCACTCGTAGTGGCCGAGACCCATGCGTGTGACAAGGACGGAGAAAAGAAAGCGCTCTTCTGAATCTGACGGCTGGCCCTACCACCGCTGTGCGCGGAGGTGCGAGCCGAGGCGCGCTTGACCCGCACGCGCGTATATATATCCGCATGGCCGCCATGCGGCAAAGCACGCCCGCGGTATTCTCTCTCTCTCTCCCTCCCTCTCTCTCTCTCTCTCTCTCTCTCTCTCTCTCTCTCGTATATATCACATCTCACTCGCACTTCCCTCAGCTTCTCTCACACTTTAGCCATCTCTCTCACTCCTTCGATACGCCTGGTCCTGAGGAGGAGGCTACGCGCCACCCGCCTCGCCGCGCCCTGGGGCCAAGATGGAGGAGGAGGATGAGGAGGAGAAGAAGCAGAGGAAGAAGAAGAAGAAGAAGAAGAAGAAGAAGGTGGAGGAGTAGGAAGGGGAGGCCACGGTGGCGTGGAAGCAGTTCGAACCCAAGGAGCTAGCCGCGCCACGCCCTCCCAGTTTGAGCAAACACGGCGCGGGTGAACATAGGGGAGAGGGAAGCAATAACGGATGGTAGGCACAGAAGAGGCGCCTCTGAGTGTGAGTGTGTGTGAGTGTGTGTACGTGTGTGTGTACGTGTGCGAGATGCACCAATGCGCAGCAAGGTGAAATTGGGCACCGGCGGCGGCAGGGCTGCCTCTGGCTGCCGCAGTCGAGCGTCCCGCTTCCCTGCAGTAGTCGGGGATAGGGCCCCCGATCCTCCCCACCCTGCTGCAAGCCACCGCTGCGGAGACGCGATAGGCTCGTACGTTTTTTCCCCCGCCGTCGGATAAAACGAAACTCAAACAAAGAAAATACCAGCAGTGTTTGCATGACTCTTGATGAACTTTGGTGGAACTATAGCAAAATAAAAAAAAAATAATGAAAAGAGTAACGAGAGCATGGATGTATCCAAATAGGGAGGGGGCCATACCAGGCTCTGAGTTTGGACGTGCAAAGATTTCATAATTATAGAGATACATTTTTGATAGGATTACTCACGAGTTTTTAAATATTTCTTAGGCTATGAGAACCCTAAATTTGAATAAATATGTTAATGACTCAATGATTTTCTAAACAAATATTTCTCAGTGATTATATAAGGATTGCAGGAGCACTTGCACACAAGATTACGCGAGCGGTGGTGAGCCCCTCGATCCAGAACGCACTCATGTTTGCCATAGTGCGTGCGAGTACGTAGATGTGTGTGAAACCCGCCCCGGCCCGGCCCGGCCTGCGTGCGAGAAGATTAAGCCCCGTAGTATGGGAAACTTAATGGTCCCCGCCCCAGCCTGGCGCTGCCTGGCGCTGCCTGGAGGGGCCCAGGCTCAGGCCAGCAGGCTGATCCCGAACAGCGTCCAGTAGCGTTCTCTCCCTTGCTCCTTGCGGCCGCGCACCACGAGTGCGACAAGGACAGAGAGACGAAACCACTATGCGGAACCACCCTTCCAGGCCGGGCCAGGCGCGGCGGGAAGTGTCGGCGACATGTGCGCCGCTCCGAGACGAGCAGGCGTGTTGCGGTGGCGGGGCGTGGCGCGGCGGAGCGGGGCGGGGCGGGGCGGGGCGTGGCGGGGCGGGGCGGGGCGGGGCGGGGCGGGGCGGGGCGGGGCGGGGCGGGGCGTCAAGGAGGAAGTGCAGGCAGGAGGGACCGGGCTGCCAGGAGGCGGCAGTGCTGTGCTGCGGCAGGCTTACCATCATTACGCCGTTAAGTTATTGAATCCTCGTCTAGCAGAGATCCTCCTCCTCCTCCAGAGACCCCCCCCCCCCCTCCGGAGCCGGAGGGCAGCAAGAGGAGGGAGGGGGGGGGGGGCAGCGTGGCGCCAGCAGTCTCACACATACCTGCAACAGAGAGAGAGAAGCAAGGGCGTCAGTAGCAGTAACACCTGACAGCAAGAGGGTGACAGCAATGGCGAGAGCGCTGGAGTAGAGACTGGTGGAATGGCAGCGGGGTAATGACGGAGCAGCGAATCACCAACTTCCATACTATCTGCGTTACGGTTATGAGGTCACAGCTCGCGGGTGGAAGTCGTCGTTTTCGGTAGGGGATGAAGATGTTGAGTTGCAAGGCCTCGCGCTGGCCGGGGGGCGCGGCAGGGGGCTAGGGCCCGAGGCGCTAACGAGGAAGACCGAATCGCACTTAACCGGAAGTGACAGTGGGGCGCAAACACACTGGGGGAGGGGAGGGGAGGGAGGGAGGGAGGAGGCGGAGGTGGCGCGGAAAGTTTCCAAGGTGCGAATAGTTGGTCCATTTCTGACCCCTTCCCGCACCTCGGTCCTCTCGCTCCCTCTCTCCCTCCCTCTCTCGCCCTCTGGGCAGAGTAACCCTCTTAACCTGTCACGAGCTGAGGTGAGAGCTTATTTGGGAGGGAAAGGGGTGAGCTAGATGGCGCAAAAGGAGCAAAGTTTGGCCAGTAATCATAATCATTTTACAGCAGCAGCAGCAGCAAAGCAGCGCGCCGAACAAGGCCTTATAAGTATACTTGGATAATAATAAACAGCGATGGCAAAGAAATATATACGCTATTTGGATATAAGCCGCCGAAACGAAAGGCAACACAGCTGGTCACAGCTTTCCCTCCTGCAGTAATTTATTGAGAGCTATAGATTACATCTTCACTGATTCCGGCGTATGCAGAGAAAGTGCTCCGAGCCGCGGTGCAGCGCAACAAGAAACAGCAAAGCACAGTGCAAAGAAAAAGAAAGTAGTGACGCATGGGGATAAAACGACCCCTGAGAAATTGGACAATAGAGAGTAAGACAAGACGGAAAAGCGAAGGGGGGGAGGGGGCCGCGAGGGGGTCGTGACAGAAAAGAGGCAAGGATGGGGGAGCTGTGGGCCCGGCCGCGGCGCGCCCAATGAGGACATCTGTTGAATACCAAGAGACTATGGGACGCCTTTTAAATTCTAAGTGGCAACATTACATTAAGTTTATAGGAAGGAATTGCAGCGAGTTCTCTGGGTCGCGCGTTTCGGGTCGTGGCGTGGCGGGGCGGGGCGGGGCGGGGCGGGGCGGGGCGGGTTCGGGGGAGGACGGGGTGCGGGCGGGGGCGACTCAAACTCCTTGTGCAAGCCCGAACCTCTGCCTTCGCTGCGCTGCGCTCAAACATACACGCCCGTCCAAAGGGGTCTCTCAGCGAACAACCTGTCCGAAGCATCCCACCTACCAGTCCGTACCAGATAGCGAGCCGCTCGCTCCCTACCTCCATCACGTGGCCTTTCCCTTCGCGCTCTCTCCCCCCCCCCTCTCTCTCTCTCACACACACACCTTCCCGAGAACACGCACCCTGCTCCGGAGGCGGTCCACTATCCTCGACTGCGGGGCGCGATTAGACCACATGGAGCTTCAGTTCTGCCCAGCGTATTGCGTCATAGCTCGTAGCACGACGCCTCAATCGAACACCGAACCCTCCCGTCAGCCGGAGAACGCGCTCTCTCTCTCTCTGACACACGGTACGCGGCGTTAGGGGTGAGTCTTCCGCCCGGGGGGTGGGGGGGGGGGGGGGCTGGAGGATGCCGAGGGGTTACGTGGGGGCGGCGCGGCGGGTGCGGAGGTGCGCGTCCAACCGGCAAATTGTGTGCAGAAAGGAATAAGTGCGTGCGATGTGCTCCGCCCGCTGTTCGCGCCATGCGCGTGAAATTTGCAAAGATGTTGTGGGCGGGAGGCGTTTGCCAGGGGAGCCGAGAGGGAAGTGGCCGCGTCGGCGCGCCCTAGTCCCCTAGCTCAACCCGGCCCTCTGCTCAATCCTCTCTCTCTCTCTCTCTCTCTCTCTCTCTCTCTCTCTCTCTCTTTCCCTCCCCACCTCTCACACCTCCCGTCCTCCTCCGTTTCTCAGCGTGCCTGAGACCCTTCCCTCCCCCCCCCCTCCCCCTTTCCCAACCACCTTCCTCTCCCTGCAGCTCCAGAGCTCGTCGAAGAGCGGGGCACAGCCAATACAGTAGGACTAATTCTGTTTTCCTGGCCCCCTTCCAAACCCAGCACCGCCGCCCGCGCCGCGCTCCGCAGCTACGCGCTGCTTGGAGAGGGGGAGGGAGAGAGGCCTCTAGCGCTGTCTCTCATTCATCGCCTTTCTCGTCTCTCCAACAAGCCTCTCCTCGCCTGCTTGCACACCGGGAAGAGGCAGCTGCTTTCGGATCTTGCGGAGAACCGGCCACCCTCGCGACAACCGATGGAGGCAATAGCTAGTAGGCAATTGGAGGGGGGGGGGAGTTGTAATGTATGTGGCCAAGGCATCAGTGTAAAAGGAGAACGAGGGGGGGAAAAGCTCTGAATTTTTTGTACACCTCGTAATTAAGAAAAATTCGGAAAAATTCAGGAAAGTTCAGAGAAATTCAGAAATAACAAGTAGGTAAAATTCAAGCTGCTAAACTTTAGAAAAATTCAAGCAAAAAAAAAGGCAGAAAAATTGACAAGATTTGTGCACCAAAATTCAGAGTTATTTCTTCTTCGCTGCAGAACCTCGGCTTGGCGGCGCCGTGCGGCAGGGGCGTGGCGGGGCGTGACGGGGCGAGGCGGGGCGAGGCGGGGCGAGGCGGGGCCGCAGCCGGCGCGACGGCCGGCTCCTTTCCCAGGCCGACTGTCAGCTCTTTTGCTGTCACAGACGCGTCAGACGCACACAGAGGATCCCGTAATTTCCGGACGAGAATCGAAGGGCCGAGCGGCGGAGCGGCGGAGCGGCGGCGCTGGAGCTGGGGCGGCAGCCGGCAGGCCGGCAGGGCGCTGAGGGATGGTGGGGGCAGGATGGGGGAATCGCCAGGCCAGCGCGTCGAACCCTACCCCAACCCCCCAAGGACGATTTCCGGTTCCCTGTCGGGACGACTACCTCCTCACCTCACCCACCTCACCCCTCCCATTGCTACACCCCTGACCAATCAGCGCAAGCGCACAGACCCAGGTGCAGCCAGACAGGCGACGCAGTGGAGGTGTGGGTAGACTCGGGAGCAAACGCGAGACTATGGCACCTTTATAGCGGCGTTGAAAGTTAAATAATGGTATAAAATGGGAGCCCGTTCGGCTGCCGTTCGGCCCAAGAACGAAGATCAGATTCCTTTCACTGCAAACCAGCGCGCCACCCGACATCGACATAAAAAAAATAAGAAAAGAAAAACAGCGACATGAATCTGTTCCTGCAGAGATTTGTGCTGAGTCTAGCACACTTCGACGGTTGCTATTGCTATTACTTTCATGTCTTTTCATTAGAGGGTTGACAGCCATAAACGCGTTGGTAGCGACTTGGCCGGGAGGGGCTGCGCTCAGGGCTGCTCAAGGGGAGCCCATCCTGCACAACAATCATAAGGAAAAAGAGGGCCGCGTCGACGGAGCACAATGTCGACAACTAACGACCAAAACTTTTTTTAAGGGAGGGGGGGGGGGGAGAGAACGAGGCGTTTGCACCCAGCCCGTCCCACCAAAACCAGCAACGAATGCGGGGCGACCTTATAAAACCCCTTCATCACGGGGTAGCGACGGCGCGAGCGAGGCCCGACCTTCGGCAGCCCTGTTCGTGATTCAGGGGATAGCGAAGCCGAGTACACAGTGGCAGCGTTGGTGGGGCGCGTGAGGAGGTGGGGCGAGAGGGAGAGAGAGAGAGAAAGAGAGGGAGAGAAAGAGGGGGAGATTGGAGGGGAACACATTGCTGTGCAGGGTATAGCCCCCTCTCTCTAAACCTAACGAGACGCATGAGAGCAAGCAGAAGGGTGGGGAGGAGAGGGGTATGGGGGCGGAGGGGGGAGGTGAAGAAAGTGAAGGCTACAGAGAAGAGAGTGGGAAAGAAACATTCTGGTGAAACGAAAAGTGCGAGGGACCCCGCCCTCCGCCTCCGCCCCGCTCAAGCTAACTGCGGAGGAGCGCCTTGGGTGAGGTAGGGCCCTCAGTGGTCGGACCTCTTTTGCGCCAAAATGTCTCCTCCTCTCCTCTCTACTCGCCTCTCTCTCTCTCCCTCCCTCTCCCTCGCTGCTTGGCTCCTCGGCTATCTCCCGATCTCTTCCTACAGCCTCTCCCATCCAGCAAAAGCTGCTGCTTCTGTTGCACAGCTGTGGCGGCGGCGACGCGACGGTGCGGCTATCTTCGGTCTGCTTGCATTTCATCCGGCTACAGGACGTTCAACCCTGTTAGATCAATGATGAAAGACGGAGAGAGAGAGAGAGAGAGAGAGAGAGAGAGAGAGAGAGAGAGAGAGAGAGAGAGAGAGAGAGAGAGAGAGATGTGCATGAGGTACCCGGTGCGGCTTTGTCGACCGAGGGCCAGACTATCGTCTCAAGCACGCTGGGGAGCAAAGGAAGGGGAGGCTGTGTACCCACAGTGTTCTGATCATCAGCCACCACCTCATCAAGGCCCTCCTCTCCTCCACCTCCCCCAGCCCCGCAGCAGCCCGTCTGCGCCACTGCATCGCACAGCTTCCGCAATGCGGGATGTGACGTCACATTCGATAGAATGTGACAAGTATGTGAGGTCCGTTCGAATTTCGTATCACATTCGGTTGAGGAGAAGCGGGAAAAAAAAAAACAGAAGGGTGTGACTTCACTTTACTTTCCTCTTTTTTCCTTCTTCTCGTTCTCTTTTGGCCGATTTGACACGAGCGAACTGCTAATCCCGCTCGCACCTTCGTTATCTCCCTGCGCCGTGCCACGCCCCTACGTGATCCGGCGACAGACACAGCGCCCCATTCCTCACGCGATACACGCAGTAGCCCCGGGCGGGGTGGGGTGGGGCGGGGTGGGGTGGGGTGGGGTGAGGCGGGGCGTGGTGGGCGAGGAAGAGGAGCTCCCCACGAGCTTAGCCTGGACGCGCCTTGGTGTGTGTCGCGGACGTGTCGAGCGAAGTACGGTAGAGACTGGCCTCCCCCGCTGCCTCTCCCCCTCTCTCTCACACGCACGTACTCTGCGCTCTCTCCATCTCTCTCCCACACACATAGCACGCACTGCAAACCTAAGTCACGGAGGTGCACAATCATCGTTCCCTTCTTCCATCCCTTCCCCCGCTCCGACCACCTACCCCTTCCCTCGCCCCCACCCAATCAATCAGGAGCGACACATCCGCCCCGGTTCACATATTACAGGAAAGAAAGAAAGATATGGAAGGGGATGGATCGGCGGGAGGGGGAGAGAGACAGAGAGAGAGAGAGAGAGAGAGAGAGAGAGAGAGAGAGAGAGAGAGAGAGAGAGAGAAGGGGGGGGAGACGTCGAGGCAGCAGGGTATTCACGGCGCACGCCCCCAGGGCGGCCCGGCCCGGCAAGCCGTCTTTTCTTTGCTGCATCACGTGATTCCAAGGTTGCCAACGAACCTTCTATTTGATTTGACACGAATGGCGGAGGCGAGACGGCGCAGAAAAGCAGGAGGGGGGGGGAGGGTTGGCGCTTCAATTTAATCGATTCCTCGCGGCGGGCGCGGCCGGCGCGCCGCAACGCGTCTCTTCCGCGTTCATTCCTCTCCCTCTCTCGCTCTCTCCTCGACCACTCCCCAATCTCTCCCTCTCTCATTCTGTCGCTATTCGTCTCACTCTCTTTTACCACGGACTGCGGTAAGTAATGGCGCCCATAAAGGCATCATTCGGACGAAAATCCCCTTTGCCGATTGGCCACCGCGCGGCGCCGCCGCGGAGAAGGGAATTTCACGCGTTTCCTATTTTGTTTAAAGGAATTCCCCCGGCGGCGGCAGCGGGGCGCTGTAAGGAGCGGCCGGCCTTCCCCACCCTGCGACAAGGAGGCGCCGCGTCCCGAAGCCAGGCTGTTCTGGACTGTTAAGCGTCGTTCCGAGTAGGTCATTCGGATGTGCTGTCCGACGAGTAAGTTCCGAACACAAGTAAAGAAGGAAAGTCCCCCGGACGCGTGCAGCAGAGAGCTAGAACGTACAGCGTACACGGGGGAAAAAATTATTGACTGCCAGAGTTAAGAGATGAGTAAGTTTCGAGACAGCCAATAAAGCCTCTGCACGCTAAATCTTATGAACTTTTTTTATACGCAGCTACCGATTTCTGTAAACAT
This sequence comes from Frankliniella fusca, assembly GCA_029379305.1. Taxonomy (NCBI): domain Eukaryota; kingdom Metazoa; phylum Arthropoda; class Insecta; order Thysanoptera; family Thripidae; genus Frankliniella; species Frankliniella fusca. The sequence continues at coordinate 566,411 of JAHWGI010000363.1, read as the reverse complement.
GCTCTATTTATGAATAATTTTTTACCCAATTATGAACAAAATGAGCCGACTATGAACAATTTTTTTCATAATTCCGCACGAAATTATTCGTAAATAGAGCATGTTTACAGAAATCGGTAGCTACGTATAAAAAAAGTTCATAAGAATTTAGTGTGTGCGGCAACTTATAGTTAGTTGCCACAGCGAAGAGCGTGCATAATGTTGGCCGACCTGAGATTTGTTGGCCAACCTAACAATTGTTGGCCGATCCAACACTGTTTTGCCAATCCAACATTTCTTATACATTTTTTCTCGGAAGCAGATAAACATCTCACGAAAGAAATTTTACCACCAATTATCACAGAAATAAATAAAAGAATACAATTGTCAAAGTATTACCAACAATATCTATGAAAAACGAGGCCCAACTCTCAAACGATGCCGGTTAAAATTGATCACAAGGTACTAGGTTATTTGATGTGATCACTTTTACTTGAACCTATCCTACAGGGCCTTACACCGGCACAATAACTTCGATGTTAACTGAAAGAAACTAAAACTTGCCCAAAATTTTTGAATAAAACAAGGCCCAAAGGTTGAACCAACTATTACTTGCCACAGCGAAATGTGAGTTGTCTGTCGCAGAATTCACTAATCTCTTAGCTCTGAGGACTATTTTTTCCGTGTATTATGTACTCGCAATATCATGCTGCACAAAACAATGATGAAAGTCTACGTTGCCCTGCTGCTAGACGAGCAGAACGATAAAAGAAAAGGGAGAACGAAAGGAGAAAAAAAAGGGGGGTATCTTTTTCTTTTCAATCTCCTGCGGGCGGGGCGGTCGTCTAGAGGCAGCCACTCCAGCTCCAGCTAGCTCCAGGGGCTCCGGCAGGAGCAGCGTCGGCCGCCGATACACGGAGCGCTGAGGCTCCATTGCCCAGCCGCCGCCCCGCCCCGCCCCGCCCGCCTGAGCAAACGTACGTGAGGTGCCGGCGAGGCCAGGTCGGGTCGGGCTGGGGTGCTGGAGGCGGTCCTGGAGGTGGTCCTGGAGGTGGTCCTGGAGGCGTCCCGGGGCCGGGCCCCCTGGAGCCCACGGAACCCCTTGGGGTCGGGACGGGCGGGGCGCCGCCGCTGGCGCTCCTATGCGCTGATCAGGGCTCTCCACACGTAATCATGGCAGGGCAGGGTGAGGTGTGGCGGGGCGGGGCGGGGCGGGGCGGGCCTCACCTGAATCCACAGCGTCACGCCCACACTCGGTGCCTCTCTCGCCGCGTCTCAATCTCCCTACCCCATACCCACCTCTCTCCACTCAAGTTCTCTCTCTCTCTCTCTCTCTCTCTCTCTCTCTCTCTCTCTCTCTCTCTCTCTCTCTCTCTCTCTCTCTCTCACCCACACACACAAGCTCACGTCGCTTGCCACGGCGGCGCGCATTTCTGCAAATGCAAGGACTACGACTACAGCCGGGGCCGGGTGGCGCGCTTACACCGCCCTGCCCCGCCCCACCCTCCCTGGTACAAGCCGCATGGTATGGCGGGTGCGGCGCAGAGAAAAGTGCGGCGCCACCGGCGCGCGAGCTCAGCTCAGCAGCAGCCGTCAGATTCAGAAGAGGCAGGCGCTTTCGTATCTCTCTGTCCTTGTCACATGCATGGATTTCGGCCACTAGGAGTGAGTGAGAGGGCACTAGAGACCGATCTTCTGAATCTGGCTGGGGGCAGAGGCTGGCGGGCCGCGCGCTCTCGCGGGGAGTCCCGTCAACTTCTTGCCCCGCGCAATTTAAAGCAGACTGAAAACTTTTCGAAGTCTGATGAGAGAGAGAGAGATAAGAGAGGGAGGGAGGGAGGGAGGGAGGGAGGGAGGGAGGGAGGGAGGGAGAGGGAGGGAGGGAGGGAGAGAGAGAGAGAGAGAGAGAGAGAGAGAGAGAGAGAGAGAGAGAGAGGAGGCGAGAGGGTGAGCAGAAGAGAATGGTGTTCGGGTGTGTGTGGGTCGGTCCCCTCACCGCGCGCCGCGGTGTAACTCGACGCATAATATACCCGCGCGGCTAATGACGCGGACCCGCGCGCGCACCGCGCCGCCACGGCCCGTTTGAGCCCGCCAGCCTCACTGACGGACTCCTCGCTATAACACGCGGTCAATCGAGCCGCACCGCTATCAAAGTCAGACTGCCGTACAAATTCGTAAATAAAACTTTCAAAAAAATCTGTCTCTTTTAAAAATTTTAGAAGTTTGGTTTGAATCTTGCGGAATTTGAATAAAACGGAAAAAATTCAACGTACTGGTTGGTCAATGATAAAGAATGCATTTTCGTTGAATTTGAATAAAATGCACCCTACTCGCTTTTCTTTTTTTCTTCCTTTTTCCCCAGTGCATTCCAGTGACAGTAGGGGTGGCAGCAGCAGCGCGGATACGGGCCGTGACGGTCAGAGCTGGACGATTACAACCACTGAAGGGGAGGGGCAGGGCCGGGCAGGCAGGGCGCGCCGGCCGCAGATTAACTTTTGTCTCAGTCAGGCTGAGGAGGAGGGAGCGTGAACTTGTCATCCGTGCGCCAGCCACCCCCCCCCCCCGGGGGGGGGGGGTAGCAGGGGGCGGTGGAGGCGGTGGGGGGGGGGCAGGGCGGAGTTGGGCGCCAAGGTCAGCACGCACGCTGCCCGAGGCGTATCGCCCCGCCCCGTCAGGTCAGCCCCATGAGAGACGAGCCGAAAGAGAGGCGCACCGGCAAAAGAAGAAAAAGAAACACATTCGGATTCATACTTTTTGGGGGGCTTCGTGAGGCCGCCTGAGGGTAGGGGTGGGGTGGGGGGCACTGCCGCCCACTTCTACTCCAACGCATACGCATACCTTCTTTTCGCTTATTATAACACTCAGCATGAATACCCTCTGCACTTCTTGAATTCTCACAAAGAAAATTCTTGTATTTCAAAGAATTTTGTGCGACCGTAATACAAAGCCAAATTTTCGTTGTAATGCAAGGAGAAATCTTTCTAATACACAGAAAGAAATATTTGAAATACAAAGATTTAAAAAAAAAAATTCAAGGAAATTTCCTGTATATTATACGGTTGCAGAGAATTTTTTGTACTATACGAAAAAAAAATTTAAAGAAGAATTAGAGAGTTTACTCGCGCCCTCTTACAAATGTGTGTATATATATCACGCAGTATACCTTAACACGAAAAGATTTCCCACCCGAGCTGAGGCATACGTCCATACACGACACACGCACACACATGCGCAAGCAAATGTGCGCGAAGGACGCTCGGCGTACGCGCGAGGCTCTCTGTTTGAGCACGTGTTCAAGCTGTCAAAGGATATACGTGCGCCCATACACAAGCGCGCACACGCACGTGCGTACGGACGGACGGACGAGTATGCGACAAAGCCTCATTCATACGAAGGGCGGGAGAAAAAGACAGCTGATTAACATCGCGGAAACAACGCGAGCGAACGAGTTTGAATAAAATAATCATGACAAAAGTATATATACACACAAACATAACGTGATATTGTGAGTTCAAATGGAATGACCCGCAAATGTCCTTCCTTGAAATAGCTCCATTTGGCCTGCAACACCTCCCCTCCCCCAGCACCACCCCAACACACACACACACACAGCCTCACTTTTTGTCAAAACCCCTCTCATTATGCCCCCCTCCCCGCTCTCTTACATTTTGTTTTCTCCCTCGCTTTTTCTCTCGGTCCGTTCATTCATGAGCAGAGCAATATCTGTGTAGGGCGCGCGCGCGGGAGGCTAGTTCCGCCCTTAGCGCGACGTACAGCCGTACAGCCCGGCCCGGCCCGGACAACGGCAGTGCGCCTTGCACTGGGGTCCTGCCTGCAGTCGCTATCCTCCCCCCCCCCTCCCCCTCCCCCTCCCCCCGCCATGCTTCGCTACATTTTTCCAGGCGAGCGGATCCTTTGTGGCGCCCCCACCCCTCCCCACCCCGCCACATCATCTGAGCAGACGATGCAGCAGGCCTCCAATAGCAGGCCCATCCTGTCTGAGTGACCCGGCCGCCTGCCTGCACCCTCCCTCCCGCAGTACTCCGCAACATCAGACACAATCCCTTGGAGCTCTTGTGAACACAGCCAGGGAAGCGAAAAGACTTTTCAAATAAATGTTATCGTTGATCGTATACACTTTCGTCTTTGCAAAGCAAACAAAGGAAGAAAATAAATATATATAGTTTCCTCGTCTCTCATTTCTTTTTCACGGTTGAGCACTTCCGTTCAAATGTATGAGTTTGATTGAATGCGGCTGACACGGGGATCCTTTTCATTTAGAGTCGAAATGCGCGCGCGCGCGCGAAAACATCGGTAGAGGAAATTACCAGTCGTTCCTGCCGTCGGCGCCCCCATGCCACCCCCCCCCCCCCTAACCCCTACCCGTCGCCGCCACCATTCTGCAGCAGCAGCCGAAAGGGGGGGAGGGGGGAACCACCCATACAGAATGTGTACAACAATGTTTTGACTTTTGATTTTTTTTAAAATTATTTATTTATTAATTAATGATAATTTTTTTGCTTTTACTTTTCTTATGATTTTTCAGGAAAAATATGTCACTTTCTTACAAATTTTGGTCTTTTACCGCAATGTTCCTTTTTTAAAAATTTTCGTTTTGGTCTTTTGTTCATTATTTCTAGATTTTTCGGACCTTTTCTGTATCTCTATTCTTAATTTACTTTTTATTTTCATTTTTGAAACGATTTTTTTTTTGAGGGGGGGGGGAGGGGAATCGTACAATGACTTTTCGAAATGATACCCCTCGGCAGCAGCAGAGCAGCAGCAGCATCAACGGGGAAATTCGTCGTCGCAGCAGAGCAAACTCAATTTGGAGCGTTAACTGAGCATTACAGCAGAGCTAGCCTGTCTGGACGGGGACCGATAGGGCGGGGTGGGACCCGGAGAGCGAGGTGAGAGGTCTTCACCGGCCGACAGGGGTAGTTGAACTGACCGCCCGCACAGCCTGCAAGGGCTCCCGCAAGGACCAGTCGAGGAAATGACATTACGGGCTGCCCCCTGTTCCTGCTGCTGCTCCTGCCCCCCCAGAACCCCCTACCCCACCCTTTCCCGCCCCACCCCGCCCCGCCCAGCACCCCTAATCCCAATTCAGCTATGCAGACACTTGGGATCTCACACAAACTGCCGGTAATGGGGGCTTCGCCTCGGCCTCGGCGGTGGGCGCGAGCGAGCTCTCGAAAGGCTCATTGGTGAGGTCCGACGGGTCGATAGTCGCAGCAGCAGCAGCAGCAGCAGCGGCGGCGGCGGCGTCGAGGCCACCGATACCCTCCTCCTCCTCCATGGCGACCTCACACGCGTTAATCTGTGCCATGCAAATCCCTCGCCTGACCTCCGGTGCTGCTGCCAATACCTATGCTAACGAAGTACCACTTGACACTATTGGATGCTGGCGGTGTCGTCGGGGGCGGGGCGAGGCGGGGCGGGGCGGAGCGGGGCGGGGCGGAGCGGGGCGGGGCAGAGAGGACCAACGCGCGACCCGCTTGTTGGACGCGGCGGGTTAAAAATACAGCGGCGCGTAAAATGGAATCACGACCCCTGCACACGCGCGCGCACACACACACACACACACAAACACAAACACACAAGCTCGTTGGCGCAAACGCAGTCACACACAATTTCACCGCCCTAACATATAAATGTCGAACAAGATTACCTTCGGGTTATTCGACCTACGATATCGTCTGCTGTAAAAACAACTGTCTCCTTATATTATTATTTCATCAGCTGTTTCGTATTCCGTTGAAAAAAATGAACACCTTGCAGTTCCTCGAATTCCTCATAAGAATTGTCTCTACTTGAAAATTCCTAACCTCACACGTGAACACTAGAGCGCCCCCTCCCGCCTCCTCCACTGTGACACATAAACCCCCAACCTCCAACCCCCTGGGCTGCTGCTCCTGCTGACTTCAGCACACCGCAACATTACATATGATTCAAAGTACTTCCTAGTGAGCTGAGAGAGAGAGAGAGAGAGAGAGAGAGAGAGAGAGAGAGAGAGAGAGAGAGAGAGAGAGAGAGAGAGAGAGAGAGAGAGGGGGGGGGAGGGGGGGGAGAGAAAGGGGGGTTGGAAGCGTTGAGTTGAGCCCCACACGAGGTCGGGGGGAGGGAACACACCCACACACGCGCACACGTACGTCACAAGCAGCAGATTAGCGGTCTGAAACTGCACTAAAAGGAGGCCCCGCGCCCCGCCATGCTGCTGCTGCTGCTGCTGCTGCTGCTGCTCTCGCTCTCCTGCTCCCGTGCGGTGAGGTAGTGGAAAGCGGTGTGAGCGAGTTACAGTCCCGCGAGCACGCAAATATCAACACGGCCAACAACTTTGGGCCGGGCCAAGAAGCCCATCTCTTATCTCCCTAAAGGCCTGCTCGGCGCCGCACGACCCGCCACGGCACGCCACGATGCCGAAGCGACAGCCGCTGCTCCCCCTGTCTCCCTTCCTCTTGTCTGAGCTGAGAACCCTTCCATTCCTCCTATCTCTGTCTCTGTATATATATAGAGAGAGAGAACCCGAACCAATCAGGGAGAAGCAACTCTGAATTTTGGTGAAACTTTGTGATTTTTTATGGTTTTTTATATATTTTGGTGAATTTTTACTTGAATTTTACCTAACATATTGTGAATTTTCCTGAAATTTTTCACAATTTTTCTGAGTTTTGGTTAGTTTTTGCAATTACTTTTATTTTTCTGAATTTCCCGGAATTGCGATAGGTGTACAAAAAAGTCAGAGTTGTTTCCGCCCAGCTCGCAGCAGTCACATTCACACAGATGCACACACGACCGGGAGTGGGCCGCGTCTAAGCGTGTGACGTCACACACACACACACACACACACACACACACACACACACACACACACACAGCGGGGCTGGCTGGTGGTGGACGGACGGACAGCAGCAGGGTGGTGCCGCACTCCCCCACCATCGGTATGGCATCATGAGCTGTGTCTCCCTGCAACCGTAAAACAAGACCGCCAATACGTCCGATCGCTAGAGGACTGCCGGGTGAGCGCGGGGCTCGAGGGAGGGAGGGGGTGAGGTGGGGTGAGGCTGCAGAGGGTGAGGGCCGGGGGGGGGGAGGGGGGAGGTAGAGGTTGGGGGCTGCACAGGGTTGGGGCCGAGTAGGCTCCGCGAACCCAATGACACGAGAGTTGCCTCGTGCTCCCGCGCTCCCTTCCCATCTTTCGAGCTCATCATTTCTCTTCTTTTTTTTTCCCCCAGTGTTTTTCTTTTCTGTTTGTTTTTCCCTGTGGCGTTCCCCCACCCCATCCTCTTTCTCTCTCTCTCCCTCTCGAGCGAGAGACACTAGGGCGCGCGACACCACGGTGCTGCCCCCGCGCAACGCCAACGCCAGGGGACGTGGCGGGGCGTGGCGGGGCGGGGCGGGGCGGGGCGTGGTGGCGGGGCCAGAGTGGTACTCAGTGCGTGGCGCGCCGCTCACTACTGCCGCGAGATGCCGTCGCGCGGGGATGAGATATGGGAATAGGACCCGCCCAACGCACCCCGCCCCGCCACGCCCCGCCGTCACACTCCGTGACTAACCCGTCGCGTGACGAGCATCGCATACCGCCGCACCCCGCGAACAAGTATCTGTGAATACGTAACAGCGTATAGACGCGTATATATACCCCGCGCTCGGCCAGCATGCACCGCTCCGCCCGCAAGTACCTCGGCAATGAGGCGGGATAGAGATAACCTGACGTCCAAACCCTTCCCCCCAGCTCAGCCGAGCGGCGCGGTCATTAGGGAGGTAACCTGATCACACGAGCTTGAAATTTGAACCTCTACCACTGCCAACTCTCCCACCCACCCACCTCTCTCCATCCCCATTACTTTTCTCTCTCTGTCTTGTCTCTCTCTCTCACTTCTTGCTCCGCAAAAATGCCCCCGGAGACGAAAGGAGCCCACGATCCCAAGTAATGCGAGTTATCCACTAATCCAATTGCCGCACGACCAGTGCAGCTTTATTCGCCAGTGGATTATTGGCACAGCTCAGGGAAGGAGAAAGAGAGCCCCGGGGGGGAAGGAGAAGGAATCTGCTGTGGTAAGAGGTGGGAGGGAGAGAAAGGTAAACGCAGCGCTGGGAGCAGAAAAGAGAAAGACGACACACACAAGCACACACTCACACACGCCTGCCGTATGTCGCGGGTAAAGTCGACCTATGGCGGCAAACATGACTTTCTCGCCGGGACGTGCGCTGAATCCATTTGTCCTTACCATGCAGCGATTCAATTGCATATATACATCCACCTGCCGAGTTGGCCGCCGGATCGCAGCAACGGGCCCCCGCGCCTGTAGGCCTAGCGATTTCAAAAAATGCGCAACTGTCCCGCGATGAATTTTAAAACTGCGAAGCACTTGCTGCTCATGTAAGAATGCAGGCAGCACCTTATATTGTACTTATCAGAAGGAGAGCTCTTCGCCCTTGAGCGGGCGGGCGGTCGGGCGGTGCCCCTTAATGAACGCCGCCGTGGGTACTTTCGCAAAGGTTATAGGGGCGGGCGGGGGGAGGGATGCGGCAGAGGGGTTCTAAAAGTACTCTTCCTTCCCTCCAAGTGCTTTGCGAGGAGTCGGCACCAAACGCGGACGCGCGCGCTGGCCGTTTCAAAGCGGCCCGCCACGCGCCGCCCCGACTCCCGGATGCCTCCGCCCGCCTTACGTAATTCCGTTTGCGTGAACGGCATTAATTACTGCCGTCCGGCGCATCCCGACTTTTCTATCCCCTTGTTCTAGCGCTCTCTCTCTCTCTCTCTCTCTCTCTCTCTCTCTTTCTCTCTCTCTTTCTCTCTCTCTCTCTCGCCACTCTCCCCCCTTCTCTTTCTATCTTATTTATACTGGCCGAACCGTAAAAAAGAAAGTCATCGTAAAGCCCGTGCGAGGGTACCCATCCACTCCGCCACCTACCCCGACCGGGGCCACCATGATTCATTGCCCCCGTTAAGAGGGCGACGTTCGACCGGGGGTGAGGGGGGGGGGGAGGAGGGAGAAGGTCCATCACCAACCCCACCCCCGTTTCACCATCCTCTGGGTGGGGGAAAGGGGGGTAACCGCTATCAGTTTTGGATGCGACACAACAACATACACGGTTAAAATCCCTCCACACTGTAAAATTCTTACGAAGAAAATTCTTCGCAGCGTTGCGAAGAATTTGGCTGCTTCGTAAGGCTTCGCAATACGAAGTATTTTCTTCGCAAGCCCCGCCTTGCGAAGAGATTTCTTCGCACACTACGAAGAAAATGCTTCGCAATACAAAGCAGCCAAATGCTTCGCAGCTTACGAACGATTTTCTTCGTATTGCGAAGCATTTCTTCGCAAGGTTTTAACAGTGCAAAGTATTTCAATGCTTTGCGAACTATTCAGATGCAGGGTGGCTCAACTACCCCGCTCTTAGCGTAAGTATGCAACCCATTCCACCTCAGCTTCGGGGCGAGAGGTGAGGAGGGGAGCGTGAGGTGGGCACTCCCCACCTCACCTCCTGCCCTCGCTCAGCTGAAGTAGAACGGGTTGCATACTTACTCAAAGAGCGGGGTAAGTGAGCCACCCTGGAGGTATTTATTTGTAATTGCAAGCACCTGCTTCTTAATTGATAGGCATTTGCTTCGCGGCTGGAAGTAAATTCTTTGTAATTTACAAATAACCGCTGAAATACCTCGGAATCCGGAAATGAAGAGATTGTTCAGTGAGAATTTAACAGTAAAGACTCACGAATCATAAATCCAAAGTCTCTGGCGTGAATGTAAGTGTGAACACAAGCATGGGACGAGAAAAGGAAAAAAAATGAAGAAGCAGAACTATCACGTCCACGGTAGAAACGAGTCCTGGGATTCCCAGGAGAGATGGAATCCCAGTGGATGTCCTAGAAAAAAGCAGCTTTTCCCAGGAGTTTTTCCTGGAAAACCCAGGACATTCCCTGGGAAAAACGATACCTCCTGGGAATGTGCAAATTCCCCTGGTAAACCCAGGACTCGTTTTTGCCGTGTCCAAGTCAATAGTTAAATCATAAACTATGGACGTGAATTGTGCAAGTAAAATATGTATCCGAAGGCAATGGAAAAACGCGAGTGAAACATGATTATGAATGACTAAGTGCGCGTTTCGTCGTGTTTCGAGTTCGATTTTGCATCCGTGTTTTTCTTCTGCGCTGAGAGTCGTACCTAGCGGATGGGATGGAAAGCGCTTTTAACTCGCGAGAGGCGGCAGTAGTGGTTGCGGCGGCGGGGGTGAAGGGGAGGGAGTAGGAAGTGGGTGAAAGTGGCTATTGGCAAATACGCCTCTACGCACACTGGATTGAATCTCATTCGTTCTTTTCAAACGCGTCTGCCCACTCATCGGGCGAAGCGGGCCGGGCCGGGGCGTGGCGGGGCGGGGCGGGGTGGGGCGAGGCAAGGCGGGGCGGCGGGCCGGGCGCCTTTGAAGAGCACTGCACGCGCGGGAGAGGGGATTGTGAATGGCGCGGCAAGGCGGAAGCACAGACATACATACAGACAGACAGACAGAATGACTGACTGACTGACTGACTGACTGACAAGCAGACAGAAAGACAGACAGACAGAGAGATGGACAGACAGACAGACAGACAGACAGACAGACAGAATGACTGACAGGCAGGTAGGCCGGCAGACAAACGCTCAGACAGACGCACAGACAGACGCACAGACAGACGGACAGACAGACAGACAGACATACAGACAGACAGACAGACAGACAGACAGACAGACAGACAGACGAGTGGAGCACACGCTAGGCTGCATCCGAGAGGAAAAACGCAAACGAATCTGCTAACATTTTTCCTGTTGGATGGATTTGCCTGGCTATGTATGCTTAGTATTTACCGCGAAAGGCATCGCATCCCAAATTTCGGTTCGCAATTTATCTTTTTTCTTCCGGTTGAAATGTTGCGTATATATTTCGGTTGATTTGCGCGCCGTTTCTCCTCTTCCTCCCGTTTCCTTCAGTGTTTTCGCATTCCCCGCTACGCTCCTCTCTCCGCCGTTGGATGAAATCCGTTAACTTGTATTGGTCCAGCGGGAGCACTGTCACGAAAGGGGAGTCAAAAGCGGGCCGAGACGCCAACTATAATCTGTTTACGACACAAGATACGAACGGGATAGCGGGAGGGACGCGAACAGGCCATATCTCTCGTCTCAACTTACAATTCCCTCTCCCTCGCCGCCGCTGCCCGCCTCCGTCTGTCCGCCCTATCCCTATCTCCTACTTTCTCTCCCCCTCCCCCCCCCCTTCACTCTTCCCCTCTGCACAAGTCACCAATTTTTTCCCCTCAAATGATGGTGGTGCCCGCGAACGGAAATGCACCACTTTCGGAACACAAGGCCGGCTGAGCACTGCCGCCGCTAGCGGGCCATCGGGTTAGGAGGGGAACAGCAGACAGCAGCGCAAGGGGGAGGGGGGGGGGAGGGGGGAAGGGGAGGGCGGGGGGGGGGGGCAGAGGCAGTGGGGTGGAAGCACCAGTGAGTGAGGGGGACTAGTTCCAGCCATCAGTTCTAATAAAATCCGGACATGCATTCAACGGCGCTGTGGACAACAGCGCGGTGGCGGGGAGCGGGCATAATCTGATGAGTGAACCGACCCGGGGACCATGGAGCAGGGAGGTGGGGGGAGGAGGAGGGGAGGAGGGGGGAGGAGTGGGGGGGTTTGTGACGGCAGTATATTAGATCCCGCAGCATCTGACGGACCACACACACACGAGCACGCGAGCAGCCACGGGCCAGTGCCTGTCACAAACTCCACCCGCCGCATGAGCGGTTTAAAAGGTCCGTCCGTCGCGCAGTGTGAGTGTGTGTGTGTGTGGGGGGGGGGGGGGCACGGGGATACGTTCCATGGGTTGCCTATGCACTTATATCCATATCGTCTACCTATCAGGACGCCCCGGCCCGGTTCACAAGGGGGGGCCTTCCTCCTCCATATGCCCTCACGCGGCCTCCTTTCATACCGCCATACAGACTAGCCGCCACACCCGTCGTTTCCAAATCATCTCTCTCTCTCTCTCTCTCTCTCTCTCTCTCTCTCTCTCTCTCTCTCTCTCTCTCTCTCTCTCTCTCTCTCTCTAACTCAAACTCTCTCTCTCTCTCTCCCCCTCTCCCTCTCTCTCGCTCTCTCTCCTTCTCTCTCTTCCTCTATCTCTCTCTCACACACACACTCTCTCTCTCTCTCTCTCTCTCTCTCTCTCGCTCACTCTCCCATCAGCTTAGGCCGAGAGACAGCTACTCCCCTCGTTATACAGAACACTGAGCAGCACGGCGGCGCGGCGGTCAGCGCTGCTGAGGCGAAAACTACTTACTGAGCGCTGACTGCCGTGTTGTGAGGCGCGCACACAGCTCCGCACAGCTCAAACAACTCTCTCTCTCTCGCTCTCTCGCTTCCTTTCTCTCGTTTATTATCTCTCACATTTCCTCTTACTGCAGAACAGCAGCAGCAGCACAAAGAGGATGATGCTTAACTCAAACGAGAGAGAGAGAGAGAGAGAGAGAGAGAGAGAGAGAGAGAGAGAGAGAGAGAGAGAGAGAGAGAGAGGGGGGATTAAATTGCGAGCTGAAGAAAGTAATGACAGGAGTGTACTGCAGCCGCACACTCTGCCTCCGACATGCCACAAGCAGACGCAGGGACACACACGGGCACGCACGAGCTCCCAGACTGACAAGTGCTTATACCAAAATTAACCCTTCGCCCATTTCTTTCTCTCTCTGGAAAAAAAAAAACAGGAAAAAAGAGAAGGCAAAGCTTTAATGGGTGTAGATGATAGCGATGGAGGCACCACACGAAGGGCTCCTAAAGCAGCACCGGTGCAGGTTGCCTGGCGCCACCCCTCCCCCCCCCCCTCCTCACCCGTGCAGCCATCGCGCCGTATCGTGAAAAACATCTCGGCAAATAATATCGCCCTGTGTCGTGACTGACGGTCCATTCAGCTCGACTCACGAGACGGCCCGGCCGCACGGAAAACATAGTACATTTATTTCTCACGGGGCGGGCGAGAGAGAGAGAGAGAGAGAGAGAGAGAGAGAGAGAGAGAGAGAGAGAGAGGGGGGGAGAGAGGGGGGGAGAGGGGAGAGAGAGAGGGGGGAGAGAGAGGGGGGAGAGAGGGGGGAGAGAGAGGGGAGAGATAGAGAGCAAGTGAGTTAGCGAGGTAGAGAGATAGTGAGAGGGAGAGAGATAGTGAGAGAAGAGATAGGTGAAGCAACCCGGTAATAGCGGGTCCCCGGACGCATGACGGCTCACAAAACGCGTCCGGGAATGTCAGGCGCAGGCCACCGTGCCAACGGGGGTGTGAGGGGCCTGGCGGGGTGAGCCCATGGACAGCACAGGGGTGGCAGTGCCCTGATGGATGGGCGGGCCGACCGCACCCAGCGCACGTCCACCGGCACGTCCTTAAGGACAGCAGGCAGGAACACCTCTCCGCATGCGATGCGCGGTGCGGCCGCGTGCACCGCTGACACTAAAGTCAGAGTGTCGCGGATGACACTTGTTGGTCTGTGTGAATCTTCCAAGGCATTTCACACAGAGATGGAGTCGGAATGTACTCGAATGGAAATTCACGCAGCTACACAAGTGTGGCGGACGTCGCACACGAATGAGTTTTCGGTGGTACGTGTTGATGGTGTGGGGGTGGTGCGGGGTGAAGCTCCTCCGCAGCTCTTCAACTCGCGCTTGGTTTATCTCCCCGGCCCGTGCCCTTGATGTTCCACAATGAGGAGTCGGGGATATTTTATCCTGCAGCATCCCCCGTCCACCACCCGCCCCTCTGCTCCCCTCAACCCTTTTTATTTCCTGGGAATATCATATTCCGGCGGCGCGGCGCGTGGCGTTGGGGCGCACAGCAGGTACCTCATCGCGTAGGTATACCGCTCAAGGGCTAATGCATCCCCGCGGCCGCAAAGAGAGAAGGGCAGCAGGGCGCCGTGGAAAAAGTATCTTGACTTCGTGGGTGACTATTCCGGTGCATCGCACAAAACGCGTGGCGTACGATACAACCGAGTTATATGACATACAGTAATAACTGGAAGGAAGCAAAAACAAAACGCGCCCAACAAGAATAATTTCCTCTTTGAAAATGTGAGTACAAAACAATTTCACTCGAGCCGAATAACACTTTTCCCAGACCCTATAGTGCGCGCCCAGCGCCCAGGCCGGGCTGCTCATGATGTATCGTATTGCAAGTTGCCCGGCGAGATGTCGCCATGGCAGCAGCGGCCGCGTGGCGCGGAGCCGCTCATCTCTATTTGGGGCGCGTCGCATGAAGTTATAGTTTTGCAAAGTTGTCGTCCGCCATCACTGTAACCCGATGCCTGCAGGCGTGCCCTGCCCCGCCCCGCCCCGCCCCGCGCCAGAGAGCGACGCCAGCCTGCTACGCTTCGCGATAATCGCGTTGGGGCCAAACGGGGAGTACGACTCTCGCTCTATTCTCTCTCTCTCTCTCTCTCTCTCAATCTAATGGTGAAAAAGAAAAAGAGATAAAAAGAAAACTAGCGAGCGTGCGAAAAGAGACGCTGACAGAGTTAATGCAAGTCGAGCACGCGCGCGCGTGAGACGCAGAGACACCTCACGTGTGTATGTAGCCCCGCGCGAGCGGCCCAGCAGCCGTCTCTCTCGCAACCAAATCAGCCCCCGCGGCGAGACGCGGTCTGTCTCACTCACTCGCACTGCCTTGAAGCGGAGGAGGAGCAGCTCGCTATACGCCGCTGGCTCAATCAGAGAACGGCAGCCAAGGGGTGAAACCAGCGGCGCAGACACATGACCGTAACGGGGTTATAGGGAGGCGGGGGCGGGGGCGGCGGGCGGCCGGGGGCGGCGGGCGGCCGGGGGCGGCGGGGGTGGAGCCGGGGGCCGGGCCGGGCGGGCCGACTCTTGGGCACTTACTCCATCGCAGGCATTAGTTATTCCTTGTGCGTGTGGCGCCACGAATTTGCGTTGGGCCTAGCGGCGGCAGTGGCGGCGGCCGGCAGAGCTGACCCGGCCCGACCCCCGGGCCGCCCGGGCCGCCCGGGCCGGCGCCGCGCGCTCGGACCACCAAGTCCCACCGGCTGGGGGCCGGGGGGAGGGCCCGGGGGCGGGCGCCGGGGAGGGGCGGGGCGGGGCGGCCGCAAAAGCCCAACAAAAGGCATACGAGTCGTGCGTGCGGCCATGACGGATGAAAGCAGAATAAACTGAACAAAAATATGACAACGACCGCTTTTTATTTCCGTTTTTTATATGGAAAAAAAAGAAGATATTTATAATTTCCATATATTCCGTCGCAGTGGAAATCGCTCCCGTGAAAAACAAAACGGGGCACCTTAAAGATAAAAAAAGCCTTTCCTCTTTTTTCCATAGAACTGAAAATGACGGAAAAATAACTCTTTCATCCGCGTGCGCCGCCTACGCGGAGGTTTTGGGGGGGCCGGGCCTGGGGCCGGGTGGGCCCTCCGACACGAAACTTAAGGTGCCGGGGCGGCGTGCAGTAGCAGCAGCGGCAGCAGCACCCGGCACGCAACACACCACGCCGCCTAACCGCGAAACAACAACTTTGATGGAGGATTGAGGAAACAAGGCAGGCGTCCCGGCGGGCCCTTTCGCCTGCACACGAAGGGCTTCTGCTGCTGCTTTCGCTTTTAGGGATGAGAGAGATGCGGAGGAGACCGGAGGGAAGGGGGGGGGGCGGGCAAACCAACGTGCGACGGACGTCGTGGTCGGGACTAAGAGAATAGGTTGACCGTCGAGGAAATGGTCGTGGTGGAGCAGGACGCGGGGCACCAGTTGCCCTTGGAAGGTCTGAGAGTCACCCTCACCGACCTCTAAAACGTCAAACCAAACTCCCTTCCTCCCCGCCCGGCTTGCTAAAGCGGGCGGGCGGGCGCCGGCACCCTGTTCCGCCAGCTGCCAATTCCAGCGATGAGTTTCCTGATGGTTTACAGATTAATACGCCCCTGCTTACGTAAAACGAAAAAAAAAAGATGAAAAAAAAAAACATGTCAGATCATAGGATGTCCTCTTGGTGACCGATAAATTTGACAGTCATAGCTGCAGATGCAAAGTCATTTTATGATGGGTCTCAAAAAAGTCAAAGGATGCGGTACGTTTAAAAAAAAATGAAAAGCTGTTTCTGCTTAAACAGCTGCCCTCCCTCCCCCCCGGCCAACACTGTCCGGGCAGCACGGCTAAACGCAGCCAAACGACTGAAAAGAAACATAAGA
Organism: Frankliniella fusca; assembly: GCA_029379305.1. NCBI lineage: Eukaryota > Metazoa > Arthropoda > Insecta > Thysanoptera > Thripidae > Frankliniella > Frankliniella fusca. The sequence goes on along the minus strand of JAHWGI010000363.1, from coordinate 550,234 downwards.
GGGGGAAAAAAATACCACGAAAAGCTCGCAGAGGGCGCTTATCGGGCTCCTGAAAAACGTGCGAAGAAAACGACTGCAATAACTTTTCAGATAATTAACGCTCATTGCGGGTGTTCCGTGTCGATGCCGGCGGCCGATTAGTGGCGTGGCGTTGCTTTGAGGAGTGGGGGGGGGGGGGGGGGTCGACACACCCAAAGACTATGCCGTGCACGGCGCAGGGCGAGGCAGGGCGAGTCTACGACAAATCGGCCCGACTTTGCTGCCTTGTTTACCTGTTCAGGGCAGCAGGCGCTCCAATCGGGCGAGGCCAAGTAAGGAACGGGAAACTGTTATCGAAATAGAATCCAAAGTATAACATCAGAGTTTCTTTGGAGGGTATTAGATCAGCATTTTCCGAGAAAACTCTCTCGGTAAACTGCGATATTCTTCGCATTCCAAAAACCCCAACCACGCTCTGAAAATCCAAGTGTTCGAATGTCGTACACTTCGGGATGCAACTTTTTGACTACCATTTAAAATATAACTTCTGAGGTCAGCATCATCTCCGACGTAAAGTTTCCTCTCAAAAGAAGCTCGCATATGATGGGGTTGCGATTTATATTGAAGTGGGTATGTTCATCAAATCAAATGTCTTGAGTTGTATTTAAGGGCGTGTCCATGGTGAAGTAAAAATCTCAACCCTAAACCCTATCACATGCAAGCCGGAGATGATGCTGACCTCAGAAGTTATATTTTAAGTGGTGGTCAAAAATTTGCACTCCCAAATGTACGAACGAACATTTACACTCCTACAAGCGTGCGACATTTGCACACTTGGATTTCCAGTGCGGGTACATCAAAAGCAGCAGCTCAACGGCAAAAAGTAGGCCGGATGATTGCCGAACTAAAAATTTGCATAACTGTCAGGTGGCAGGTCGCTATTCCATCAGCCGGCCCCCATTTACCCAGACCGTGACGGCGCCGCGGCCGCCCGAGCGAAGGGAACTGAACCGAACCGACCGACTTAATGCCAAACGACTGACGGGACAGTCAATGCTGAAAAGGCGGGGAAAAAAGAGGAGAGAAGGGAAGCATTTGGCTCCGGCGCGATGCGGTGGTAGCAGCGCAGTAGGAGCAGGGAGCAGGGGGCTACGGGCCGGGGTAGCAGGGCGCGCGTTGGTAGCAGAGGGTGGGCGGCGGGAGCTGATGCGGTTGGTGGTGGCAGGGCTGGTAGCAGAGGGTGGCGGGAGCTGATGCGGTTGGTGGTAGCAGGGCGCGCGTTGGTAGCAGAGGGCGGCGGGAGCTGATGCGGTTGCTGAAAGCAGGGTGCGCGTTGGTAGCAGAGGGCGACGGGAGCTGATGCGGTTGGTGGTAGCAGGGCTGGTAGCAGAGGGTGGCGGGAGCTGATGCGGTTGTTGGTAGCAGGGCTGGTAGCAAAGGGTGGCGGGAGCTGATGCGGTTGGTGGTAGCAGGGCTGGTAGCAGAGGGTGGCGGGAGCTGATGCGGTTGGTGGTAGCAGGGCTGGTAGCAGAGGGTGGCGGGAGCTGATGCGGTTGGTGGTAGCAGGGCTGGTAGCAGAGGGCGGCGGGAGCTGATGCGGTTGGTGGTAGCAGAGCGCGCGTTGGTTGCAGAGGGCGACGGGAGCTGATGCGGTTGCTGGTAGCAGGGCACGCGTTGGTAGCAGAGGGCGGTGGGAGCTGATGCGGTTGCTGGTAGCAGGGAGCAGCGGCGGGAGCTGCGGGTGCTCGCAGGGCCAGCGCCGTCCCGACCCGCGGCGCGCAGCACGTCAGCCGGTCTCGTTTTTCAAATAAACAGTTCCCAGCCATTGTGATTCGACGCCCTACAAATCTTTTCCCTGCCGCGAGCGGATATTGTTTGAAGCAATACGGGCGGACACAGAGGGACACGCGGGTGGCTGGCTGCCGCAGCAGCCTGCACAGTAACGAGTACCGTAGGCAGTTGCGGTTAGACAAAGGTCCTAAACACAACTTTTCTTTTCTTTTTCACTTTTTCATGCATGCTCAAACCGTTAGAAATTGTTTTTTATAAGTAATAAAGTCTAAGAGATTCTTTGAACGTCTCTAGCAGTTTGGCTAAGCCATAGCTTGCCTAATAATTAACCATGAACGGTAATTTCAAGACCAGGGGGGACGCCAATGGCATCCAAGACCGAGTCTTAAAATTTAAGAAACATTCTGTACCGTGCAATTGGCCCATATTCACTTTCCGGTCCAGCAGGCAACAAAATTATACGCGGCTCGGACTACGATCAGCACGGTGAAAAAACACTGTTAAAAATACCGTGAGGAGTTACGGTATGCTTACGGTCCGCACCGTAATTTTCATGTACGGTCAGACCGTAACGTACACTTACGGTACGGACCGTACTTTATGATAGATGGAGTGTGCTCCACTGATCTTCCCCGACATATTTGCAGGCTACGGTGTGTACCGTAAGATTCAGACCGTAGTCAGAAATTACGGTCCGGGACCAGGCAACAAATTTACAGCGCATACCGTAGGCATTTACCGTGGTATTTTCCAACAGTGATAGTTTCTTGTATTTTAAGATCTTTCTTTGGATCTTATGGAGAATACCAATGGACATCCAAGACAGATCTTGAAATACAAGAAACTATTTTTAGCGTGAGTTACGCTGTTGTCTTTAACCCTTTTTCTTTTCTTTTATCAACAGTGTAGCACCGTCGCGGCCGCCGCGCTGGTGCTGCTCTTGCGGCGGCGCGAGGAGCCAAATACGGCTTTTCTGCAAAGCGCGACGACGACGACTATTGTCGAACCCAGCGATTCGAATGCGGGTCAGGACGAAATCGTAGAAGGGAGCCGCGCCGCCCGCGCCACGCCACGCCACGCCACGCGCGGACCGAAACTTTGAACGTAATAACGCCGTCGTCGTGATTCGCTGGGGCCTGTTTAGGCGCGTCCCCCATTACCCTGTACGTGGGGGAGTGTATGTGTGCGCGTGTGAGTGCGACAGAGAAGAGCGGCGGAGGGGTGCGGGAGGACCGGCAGGAGGGAAGGAGACGGGGGAAGCGCGCGGGGCTGCCGCGCCCGGGGCCAGAGAGACGATGTCAGTCGCCAGGAAACAATTTCTCTGATTGCACCTCATGAGACAGTGGTGGTGGCGCAAGGGTTGGAGTGGCCTGGAGTAGTGCGCGGTGGTGGCGGGGGGGCGTGAGCAGGAAGTGGTAGGGTGAGCGAGGGCGTGGCGGGGCGGGGCGGGGCGTGGCGGGGCGTGGCGGGGCGCCGCCGCTGCTATACTGGGCCCATTCGATATAAACCGCGTCACGGCTCGACTAACTTGTAGGCCCTGCGGGTGAGGCCAGGAGAGGCGTTCCCCCGTGAGCCCATATGTACTTGCGAGACGCCTACATAACGGCCTCGCCCAGCCTCGCCCGGCCTCGCCCGCTCAGGAGCGGCGCAAATGCCATTTCCCCGCTGACGCATCGCTTGTGCTACGTCGCCGCGCACGCCCTGCGTCAGCCTGCTGCGTGTGGGTAGCCGGGAAGAGGCGGCGGGGCGGGGGGAGGGGGGGGGGGGGAGGTCACCGTGCACCGGCCGCCGACCGACGGTATGGGCGGAATCTGGCTCCACGACACAGAAACACACACTACTACTAGACGAAGAAAAACAAGAAAGATCGCGTGCATCTGAAGTTAGATGTGAAAAATTAGCACCACGGCTTAACAGTCAAAACGGCTGAAAAATAAATAGCATGGTAGCTAGAAAATAAGCGCCGTTGCTTAAACTAAGCTGCGCCTACACAGCAAAAAACAAAATAGAACACCTGCTAATTTTTGTCTGCTCAGACTTTTCTTTGCGTTTGTAACACTACCACTCCCCCGCGTACGCGACAAAACACAACGCCGAAGCTTTTCAGCAGATAATTCCGATAATATGGGGATCGAGGGGTAAGGGAAGGGGGGGGGGAGGGCGTTTACAATTCCTGCAAATGAATGATGGTAAGGATCGACGACAGAGAACGCGGGCAGAGAGCAGGGAGGAGGAGGAGCAGGCAGGCAGGCCAGAGATATTGAGTGTGGCGCCTCGTCAGCATATTACATTACGATCCGAGAGAGAAGGGGGACGGGGCGCAGAGTAGTGAGGCCGTGTGCATGTTTGCAGAGTAAGGGATGGCCCAACCCTACCCCTCTCCCTCCACCCAACCCCGCGCGCACCCCTTCAATATAGTTTGTTGGAAATCGAGAAATGCTGTTTACAGAAATGCTTCGACGAGCAGCACCCGTAGCAGCAGCAGCAGCAGCAGCAGCAGCAGCAGCGCGCCTGCCCGCCCCCAGCGCCGCCCCCGCCGCCCCCGCCGCCCCCGCCGCCCCCGCCGCCCCCGCCGCCCCCGCCGCCCCCGCCAGCCGGACCCAACTGGACCGGACGGGCCCGCCGCGCCCGCCCCCCGCCCTGCCAGCCGCAGCTAACGGTTAATTGGTTGAGCAAACTGGTCCCCGTCTCACCCGGCCCGGCCCGGCCCGGCCCTTCGTCCTATGAAAAGGTCCACTGGTCAGACGCGACTGCTTGAGCAAGAGGGGCACGGCAGGAAGCACGGCAGGGTGGGGTGGGGCGGGGTAGGGCGGGGCGGGGCGGGGTAGGGCGGCGCAGGGCGGGGCGGGGTCAGGCCTGCGCCGCCGGCCGAACCCGTCGCAAACCCAAAGTCAAGCCGGGCGACGCGGAAGCGCGGGCCTGCCTGGCGCCGACACTTCTGCCTCCATCGACCCCTACAGGATATTCCCAATCAAGCAACTTCCTCTTGATTTCGTAAATTCAACGCCTCGAAACCTGCTGATTTTCGTGCGAAGGCTTAGTGGAAAAGGGGGAGGGGACGGCAACCGCTTAGGCACATCAAGGTTTTAGCAATTTTTGAATTCGTATGCTCTCCTTGTTCTGTTGTTCTGAGCTTTAAACGTCTTCCGCGTTGCGTAGAGAGTATGGGGCATCCCCGATATCCGGACATCGCGTTCGTCCCCTTCGACACCAAACTCGGTATTGACGCAAAACAGCCGACGAAAAATTCGCTGCTCGAAACGCCGTTCGATATCGAATACGCTTCGAGCCAAAACAATGAAAGAGCCGAGGCAAACGCACGCGAGCACAGTTCGAGTTCGGCCACCACCAGGAGGGCGATTCCGCCCGCACACTCGTTTGGTAGCTCCGAGGGGTACCTCACTACTTGGATGGATGTACACTGATTGGAGATCTCGTTCATGATTGGAGTCAAAATCTCCCCCACATTATGCAAAAACCGTTAAATTTGTTCAAAATTTTAAACAAAATTCGAAGATTTTGTGAAATTTTACGCAGAGATGCGGCTTTTGGACGTCAAACTAGGTGATTGCAAAGTGATTGGAAAATGATTGGAGTTAAGGGTGTACACTGATTGGAGACAGTGAGGTCTTTCCTTGTCGCACTCAGGGAGTATGGCCATAGTGAGCAAGAGAGAGTGCACTACAAAACGGTGTTCGGAATCATCAAGCAGGCGCCAGACACGGCAGGGCGGGGCAGCAGACTGATTCAGAGGAGCGCTCTCATGGCTCCGTCTCTCTCGCACATAAGCGGTGCAAACCATGAGTGCGAGAGAGACAGAGCGAGGAGAGCGCACCTCTGCAGGGAGGAGGCGAGGCGCGGCAGGGCGGGGCGGGGACTTCTGCGAGGCAGCTGGACAGCACTGGACAGGCCGCTCATTTGGCGCTGGTGCAGCCGCGCAGCCGCGCTAGGGCTCTCTGCTCTGCACTGCCCTGCACTGCTCTGCGGTCATCACTCGGACTTCGCGTCCTGCCCGCCCCGCCCCACTTAGACACGGCGCAATGACACTAACCGTTACGGCTTCATTACAGTGACCAGCACTAACCACCCCTCACACCCCTCCCCACAACCCACCCCCTTCCTCATTTCCCTTTGGTGCGCGCCAAACCGCCCCGCCCCGCCCTGCCCCGCCCGGCGCACACGCCATTTCCCTCCTGGCCGCACAAACAAAACAGAGCTGGCAGCCTGCCTACGCCCCGCAAGGAGGAGGAGTAGGAGGAGGGATCTGGCGGGATAATCCCCAAGCGGGATGCGGGAGGGGGGGGGGGGATACCGACCGACAACAAGCGGCGGCGGCAGGGTGGTCCGTCCATACTCCAGGCAGGAGGCAGGCGGCCGCGCCGCGTCGCCGCGCCGCCCACGCTGGAGCCAGCACGGCCCAGCCAGGCCCCTGCGAGAAGGCGGGTAGGCAAGCCCGGCGGGCAGCGATGCGGAGCGGGCCAGCCTGACCTGCAGGGCGCTCGACGTGCGCCTGGTAGGACTCGGGGCGAGGGTGGGTGAGGGGGACACAACTCGGACATTTTTCTACGCCCCGTAATCCAGACAAGAAATAAGGAAAATTCAGGGAAAATCAGCACAATTAATTCAGAAAAAAAATATCAGAAAGATTACGAAAATTTTACAAACATTTAGGTAAAATTCAAGCAAATATTCAGAACAAATCAGTAACAAATCACGAAAATTTACAAAATTTTTCGAAATTTCACAAAAATTAACCAAATTTGTTCACCAAAATTCAGAGTTGATTCCCCCTCGGACTAGGGACGGCCGCGGCAGCACCAGCGGCAGCGATGGGTTTCGCAAGAGGAAACAACGCGCAGAGATCAACGACCTCTTTGAAAGGAGACGGTGTAACTAGAGACCCGCGAGGCGCGAGCACGCTCACAGAGGCGCGCGCGCGCACACACACACACACACACACACACACACACACACACACACACACCAGTTCTAGAGAAGCTGGTGGAGCACGCTTGCCCGCATGGCCTCGTCTGGATGAGTAATTACCTGATCCATGCGTTCATCCGGGGGCGAGCGCGACGCAGCAAGGCGGCGGAACAGATCTGCAACACGAGGAGAAAAGCGTTACTCAAGTCAGACATCCCGTGCGATGGAACAAAAAGAAAACACGCTATTGGAACACTGTGAAAAATATTTCCGTAGATGTACAATATATTTTGTAATTCACTATGTACAACATATCTCGTACATGTACGACTTTACACGTTACGACTTTGTTGTCTCACCAATCGATTCTGAGTTGATACGCATAGTTATAAAAAGTTTACAATATGAATCGTAATTGTACTTCCCGTACCGGTACAAGGATTTCTCACAGTGAATATATTTCACGCTTTTTTAGTGCTGATCATGGATGCTGCCCTAGCCCCGGCCACATTTTAAAGTCAAGTGTGCAACTGCCAAACACTTGAAAGTGTGTGTAACTTAGTTTAACATACACAAGTGTTCAACCCTCTGTTGGTTACTTGCAAATGTTCAACTCGTTCAACTAGCTAGTTTTAAATTAGCAGCACTGCAAACCCTTGAATCCAATTTCTCACGCAAAATGCATGGGTGAGGGCATGGGTGCGGACCTTTATTCGATGGTATAAAAGGAGTGAGAATTTTTAACCTCACCCTCTTTGACCAATATATTTTTTTAGCTTCACTCTGTTTGGGTGAGGATTGTTTAGCCTCACCTTATTTGAGCAGGAATCCTCACCTTATTAGGGCGAGGCTACAAAATTCTCTCTCAAAGAGCGCGAGGAAAAAATTTCTCACTCTCCAGAGAGTAATAAAATTGCCCTCAAATTCTCACTCGTATGGGAGCGAGAATTAGGACTCGTGCATTTTCAGTGAAGTGTTCAACTCAACACAGTTCAACACTTGCAAGCAAGTGTTCAACTCGACAGTCAAACACTTGCAGATGTTCAGCAGTTTGAATACTTGCAAGTGCACAGCTTTCATCGTTCAACTCGCGCACAGCCGTGGAGTTAGGCAGCTGCAAGTTGCAATGGCATAGCTGTTGAGTTGAACACTTTCACGTGATATACAGGGAGTTGCACACACTTATACAAGTGTTCAACAGTTGCACGCTTGGTATAACATCGAACCGGGTTGCCACAAATTTTAAGTTTAAATTTTCCCTGACTTTTTCCTGATTTCCAGACCCCTTTTTTCTGAAATTTCGCTGACTTAAAAGTATTGCATCTCGAAGGCTTCAATGAAACGCGAACGAAGCTAGCGGAAATCGTTTCAGCAAGCAAAAAATGACTTATTTTCGATAAACTTCTGACTTTTGTTGCGAAAATTGAAGTATTTTTGTTAACATTAGGAAAAATCATAGGTTTAGTCAAATCTGTAATTTTTTCCCTGAGTTTTTCGCATTTTCCCTTAGTTTTTTCCCTGATTTTCCTGATCGTTTTCGAATTTGTTGACATAATTTCCAAGTTTTCACGGTTTTCCAGAGTTGTGGCAACCCTGGTGCACCCGCGCGCGTGGTCACTGCCGAGACTCCTCCTGTATATCGCTCTACTAGTCCACGAGCACGGCGGCCCGGGGCGCGCTCGGCACAGCGCTGCTGCAGCAGGCGATAACCACGTCACTTGGCCCCTGTAATAAGGCCATACCTTGTGCGCGCGGGGCAAAGGGGCGTGAGGTGGCAGGGTGAGGCGGGGCGGGGCGGGGCGAGGCGGGGCGTGGTGTGGCTGCACTGTGCGGTAAGCTGTAATGGAAACAGATGGCTCCGCTGTGCACACGGCGGCGGCCGGGTAAGGAACCATCATGTCGACGTCTCATCCGCCGCAAACGATTCGATACAGCGGAGGGCTGGAATTGAGGGAGGGAGGGGGGGGGGGAAGTGAAAAGGGAGCGAGGGGGTCGGAGGGGGTACAACGACCCCCCTCCCCCCCCCCCCAACACCACGCCACGACAGGCGATACGCACGTCCATGACAATGGTTCTCCTGCTATAGCTGTGGAGTGGGGGGCAGGCAAGCAGAGTGTTGGTAAGGGGGCGGGGCGGGGGGGGGGAGGGATAGAGGGGTTGTACCCTCTCGTCAAAGTGTCGCGTCGTGTCCTGAAATGGGGTAGGAGAGGTGAAGGGCAGAGGGAAGGGTGAGGGAACTACCCGGGGCTGCAGGGAATGGGTGTCTGTGATGGAAGAAGGGTACAAAGGGGGAAACAGCAGAGCGCCCGCCCCGCCCCCTCTCCCCGCCATGCACAGTAATGCGCCACTGTCCCAGTGTCCCGCTGCGCGACCTGTACGGAAGCGCTTGCGCGCCGCACCGCGCCGTGTCAGCAGCAGGCTGCAGGTATACGCGGACGAGGATATCCGCTTCCACTCAAATAAAACATGTGCCACATCTCTTTTGGATATTATTCTTTTGGTGAAGGGTAACAAAGTCAATTCGCGTATACCGTATACAGTCCTCTCCAGGTTTCATGTCGTCATGTCCCTGTGCGACTCCTTTCTTCCTCACGCGGCCCGTGCCGTTATCATACAGCGAAGAGCGAGGGAGAACAAGGGGGAAAAATTGAAAGATAAGCGACGCGGCGGAAGGGTAAGGAGAGGCTACTTTGCTATTGAGAGGGGTGCTGTTGTGTTGCCAGACCAAACCGACCGGGAAGAAACAAGCGAGTGGAAACGGGAGCGGAGAGGGAGAGGAGGTCAGGTGAGAGGGGTGCGGGGAGCGGCAAGGCCCGGCCCGGCCCGGCGCGGCCCAGGGGTAGATTGGTACGGGGGGACCATTCCTCGAGGAAAACCCCGGAGGTTCACGACGACGCGTCCGCTCCCCCGACGTGAGACCGTACAGGACGCCCTTTTACCCGCGCCACCCCGCCGCCCGCCCCGCGCGCCCCCATGTAGATCGGGATGTGCCTGATCATAAAGACGGAGCGGCCCCGGGGGACGACTTAAACTTTTGGACGCGAAAAAATACGGTGGTATATATCGCAAAGACGCCGCCCGCCGCCGCCGCCGCCGCCGTCGTGAGTGTCCGTCGGTTTATCGCCTGCGCCCCGCCCCGCCCCTTGGGACACCGGCGGCGTCGTGACGTGGCAGCGCGCTGCGCCGGGTGGCGTCTACGTGAGGCGCCGCGTTATGCGTCCAGAATTGTGATTCCGCGGCGACGCGCAAGGCGGGCGCGGTGCTAGCGCTGTCCGGCGCACCACTGCAGGCGGGCGGACAACCCCACGCTCCCCCTTTCCCGTCTCTCTCTCTCTCTCTCTCTCTCTCTCTCTCTCTCTCTCTCTCTCTCTCTCTCTCTCTCTCTCATGACCGCGGATCGCGACGCCCGGCAGAGCAGCGTGCGTTCATCGCTTCATATTTCCACACGATACGCGCGGCCACGCCGTGCGCGCACCTGAGCCCCCCGCGCTCGCGAGGCAGAGAGAGAGAGAGAGAGAGAGAGAGGTTGGAGCTGGGGGAGAGACGACCCTAACCTGACAAATCACCTGCCACCTGCCGCCTGCAACGTGCCCCCATCACACTGCGTCACCGCCCTGCTCTATCTCGAGACAAATGGTGTATGCCAGGCGGGGCGGGGCCGGCCCGGCCGGGGCTGAGCCGAGCCGGGGTTCCTCTCATGTGCGCGCTCTCCCAAGATATTATCGTGTTGGTGTTTTGTGGAGAGCGAAAGAGAGAGAGAGGACGAGAGAGAAAGAGAGACAGCAGAGCAGAGCGCAAAGAGTAGCAGACACGCATCAGGGCCGGCGGCTGTGCGGCCGTGCGGCAAGGGCATCGTACAAGGGCACGAAAACAGCGCCATGGCCACCTGGACCCCACCCAGCCCCGCCTCGCCCGAACCCGCCCCACCCGACCCCGCCCCACCCCACCCCACCCCTCGGGTTGAACCACACGTGATGAAGGTGACCCCCTCGCAACGCCGCTAACCGAGCACTTAATTTCATAACGATGAACTTTTGCGCGCGCGGGCGCGGTGAAAGTCGAAACGAAGCCAAACGCCTTCGTGGGTTTTTCTCGAGGTGCAAAATGCCTGGCCGCCCCGCTCGACCGACCGACCGGGCGAAAAGGCTGTACCAGGCACTTTTGTTGCTCCCCAGCCCAGCTGATAGGAGTTAGTGCGCAGCCCCGCCCCGCCCCGCCCCGCCCCGCCCCGCCCCGCCCCGCCCCGCCCCGCACTCCCCCTCCCCCGCACCAATTACTTTCTCTCCTTGCAGCGCCCTGGCTGAGCAGCTTGCCGGCCGCGGGCCGGGCTAGTGCACTCAACGGTCTAAACAAGAGATATTTATTGTGCGTCCGACACTGGGGCACACAGGCGCCCTGCCCGGCCCAGCCCGGACCGGACCGGCCTGTCGAAGAAAGTTGTAAATCACAGCTTTAATAGAGTTGGGGCAGGTCGTCTGACCCTCTCCGTGCGGCCGCCACCAACTTCTCCCTCTCCTTCTCCTCCTCCCGGGCGCCCCCCCCCCCCTCCCTTACACACGCGGCAACAAACGAGGCTCGACGAAGGAAACGTTCCGCGTGTCATTAAATGTTGCGACGTGGCTGAGCCAGAGTAACTGCAGCGGTGCGGGGGCGGCGGCGGGGCCGAGAAGAAATCTGGCGCGATAGTCTGTGGAAAAATGAAAAGGGCGGCGAATGGAAGGCCAGGGGCGGGGAAAGGGAAGTGGGAGAAGGACGGTGGCGGCGGGAGGAAAGGGAAGAAAAAAACTGAGCTATAAATCCAACTTGACTTGAAAACGCCTCGCAGCCCATATGAGACCCCGGACGCGAGGGTCAAAAGCGTGCGCGGGAAGGGGGGGGGGCAGAGATGGTCATGTGACGTGAAGAGAATAAAGGAGGAGCAAGGAGGAGGGGACCGAGTAAAAATGGCGCGGCGAGAGCACGAGTCGCACAGCCTCGCTCCTGATGAACCGCCACGGACGGCGGCACGGAGAAACGTGCCGGCGAGGAGCAGCGCCCGGGCGCGGCGGGCCAAAGGCAAGAATCAATGCTGCACACCACAGTAATACGGCGAATGCTTTTTACTGCGGGCAGTGGCGCGGGGTGGGGTGGGGTGGGGTGGGGTGGGGTGGGGTGGGGTGGGGTGGGTGGGGTGGGGTGGGTGGGGTGGGGTGGGGTGGCGACGGGTGGCTTGGGTGGTGGGTGGGGGCACAGCAGCAGCGGGGCCCAGGACCACTCTAGTGGAGGCTGAGTTGATGACAGGACTATGTCTCCCGGAGAAGCTCCCCCCGCAGCAGCCAGCCCCAGCAGATCCGCACAGCCACATAAGCAAGAGTCGTGCCGGCTGCTGCACAGAGAGGGCGGAGGAGGGGGACGAGATCTAGAGCGAGAGAGATGGCGTCCGGAGAAAACAGTGACCACACTGAGGCCCGAGACAGACCCGCAGGCTAGGCAGGCGCAGGCGCCCGAAGGCTGGTGGAAGAGCGCTCCGGGCCACCCGAGGCCCCCGCCGCCCCGCAGCACTCGGCACCCACAGAGATGAATAAAGAGGAGAGGCGACCCCTCCTGGTGGCCGAACCGGGCCCGGCTTATCCAGCAGGCATCTGTACCTATATGGCGTACAAATATTCTCCTATAACGTGCCGGGGGGAGCGCTGATCACCGAGACAAACTGGACATCCTCCGCGAAGGCAATTTTCTCGATACGATATTACGTGATCGAGTGATGCAAGGAGTCATAACAATGGCGCTGGGGGTCAGAGATGTTCGCGAGGCGAGTGCGCGTGGGGAGATGACAGAGATAGAGACAGCGATGAAAAGGGAGATGGGGGAGGGGGAAGGGGGCTAGGCTTGATGGTTAGGTTGGGTCTGAAAGAGAATAGGGGGGCTCTTGATGGTGATGCGAATGAGTTATGAGTGACCGGCTTTGTACCCCGGCTACCACGGACAGACACAGAGAGAGAGAGAGAGAGAGAGAGAGAGAGAGAGAGAGAGAGAGAGAGAGAGAGAGAGAGAGAGAGAGAGAGAGAGAGAGAGAGAGTCCTCTTCTATCCCGAGGGGGATGTGCCGTGTCACGCCCAGTTCTACACCAACGCCAATTGAGCCCAGGGCAACGGGCGGGTCGGCTCGGCCCGACAATAACAGCTTTACCACTTTCAAAACGCCACAAGCACAGCAGTGCGGCACAAAAATGACTTCCGATTTCGTGACCCACGACAGTTTCGAAACGATAAATAGCTTTGCCGCCGCGCAAGCCAAAATTGATCTGCAAGCGGGCTGCTCCGGGATTTCGTGTAGTAAAAAAATTCAAGACTCAATATTTACTTGTCCTTTACCAACTTAGTCTCCGTGGCTGGGGAGTTCAAAGCCACTCATCAGCAGCATTGCGGCCCAACGTGGGTACGCTGTACATACACTCTCTCTCTCTCTCCCCCTCATTCTCTCTCACTCTCGCTCTCGCGCGCACCCCTCACTAAGCATTCCCCGCGGCTCATCCAGTCACGTTCCCGCTGAAGAGGATGTGGAGGTGTGTCAGATTTATGACACGATCGTGGCAGCGGGCGACTTACCCCCCAACACTCATGCTAATCCCGCGTGTTTCTTTCGCACGACACGACGTGTCTGCCGTGTCCGCGCAGCGACGGCTTGACAGACACGCAGACAGACGGACGGACAGACAGCGTGACTGACAAACAGACAGACAGACAGACGGACGGACGGACGGACGGATGGAACGCTGGCTGGTTGGACGACTGGAGAAATACGGCCAGCTGACCCGAAATAATTTAAAGCGGCGCGGCGTGGCTGAAAAATGCACGAGCCGAGCCGTGGCGGCAAAGCCCGGCGATCCCTTCACACGACGGGGTCAGCCGTCCGGACCGTACCCGCAGCGTACCGGCGCGCCGCCCAAAGACATCAATGTTTAGAGCGATCACGCGATCGCACGGACTGCGGCGCTCCGCCGGGCCGGGCGGGCCAGAGCGCTGCTGCTGCTTCTCCGCTCCAATGGGATCTTGAGCAACACAGAACTTTGCTCAAGCGCAACGGGCGGGGCCGAGGGTCGAGTCACTCCGAAAAATCATTGTAAGAGCCCCAGAATCTTATTCCAAAATTTAACAAAATATCCACACAAAAAAATCAAAATAAAATCAAGAAGAAATAAGATACAGAAAATTCCCAAAAGTACTGAAAACAAATAATCAAAAAACTGACAAAAAAACCCTCAAAATTGTCAGAACTCACCAATTTTCCTTGAAAAAAAAAAACACAAAATTTTAAGTCAAAAAAATTATTGTTCACATTTTGTTTGAGTGATCCCCCTCAGACGAGACGGAACGCGGGGCGGCCGCGGGGACCAGCAGCTTGGTGCAGTCCGGTCCAGCTCCGGCATACAACCTCCTCCACGCCGCCCCGCACCACACCCCGCCCCGCCCCACCCCACCCCGCCCCGCCCCACCTGCCACGCCCCACCCACTCGCACTGGACGCGGCCGGTTGCCTTTTTTACGGTCCGCAGGCAATTTACGAGTCCCGGCATCTCACCCTCTGCGCGACTGTCCCCTCAAGCCACCTATCCCCCTCTCTCTCTCTCTCTCTCTCTCTCTCTCTCTCTCTCTCTCTCTCTCTCTCTCTCTCTCTCTCTCTCTCTCTCCACCCACACGCTGTCTCTCGCTCCACTCCACACCCCCGCAGCTGCAGCTGTGTACCGCTAGTCTGCGGGCGGCGCGGGGAATTTACAAAAATAAAATGTTTTCCCGGCGGCCACTTCCGGTCCGCGGCGCCGCGTGGAGTGTGTTTGGCCAAGTCCCTGGATACACACGCCCGGATACGTATTTGCTCGCGGCGGGGAAAAGAAAGGCGGGAAAGCAGCGCGCAAACAGGCGGGGCGCCGATCTGGACGCGTGCGGGGGAAGGGCCGCGGCCTGGGAGAATAAGACGAGACAGGAGGAGGAAGAGGAGGAAGGGATTGAGGGAGAGTAGGAGCAGGAGAGGAGAACGCGGAGAGAGAGAGCGAGAGAGAGAGAGAGAGAGAGAGAGAGAGAGAGAGAGAGAGACGCTTCGACTCATTTACGCCGGCCTCAACAATATCATCCACACCCCGAAAACCTTTTTTGCCTACGTGGCCGGCGCGGCTGCGTGTTGATTGTGTATCGCATCCCGAAAGATGGGCGAGGCGAGGGTCCGCGAGGCGAAGGGGTTAGAAAAAGAGGGCGGGGAGGGGAGGGGCGGGGCAGGGCAGGGTCCTTCGCACGGTCTGTGACTCACGGAGGGGAGCCAGGGACTCCGGAAAGCGAGGGAAGGGGAGGGGGGAGCTGTAGGGTAAGGGGACGGACGAAGGAGGGTGGAAGGGTTAGCTTTTTGCCCCATGCTGCTGTGTATATGATTTCCGGTGTAGCGCAAAGGGAAAATTTTCTCGAGCATCAACGGGTTTTCGGTGGGAGGAGATATGGCTGCCTCCACTTTAAACATGCGCCACCCAGCGCCGCAAGAGAGACGGAGAAAGAACGGAAGGGGGATGATTCCTCTCTCGTTTTTCCTTTCAGCTCGCAGCAATAAGAAATAAAAAAAAATAAATAAATAAATAAAAAAGAGAAAAGTCGTGTGTACGTCGACGATAGGGAAAACATGGTGACGACACGCCAGTCTAAAATAATTTCGAAACCCTTTCCGCGCTCTTCCCCGGTCCTAATTTCCCCTCCTCGCCACCACCGCGCCGCAGGGCAACTTTCGAAAATACGCGCGCGCGCGCGCCCGGGAGGAGACGCGACTCATGCGACAAGTCTCATTCCTGGCAAAGCCCGTGGCAGGGCGGGGCGGGGCAGCGTTTGTAAGTAAGTTGCTCATTCTGGCGTGAGATCGCCTGCTTTCGCGACGTGGGGGGCTTTCGGGAGGGGGGGTGGGGGGTGGGGGGGGGAGAGCGACGGGAGTGGGGGAGTAGGGGGAGGGGGGGGGGAAAGAGAGGGACGCCTGCTGCTGCTCTGGCTACGTGGTTCGCCTCACAGGATTACTTCCCCCCCCCCTCCCCAACTCACCTGGGGGATAAGAAACTCAGTATTCCGCAACGGGTCGCACAGCGGGAGGGCGTTTAAATGGCCCCAAGTTGTTGTCCCCCGGCCCGATATCTTGGCGAAAACATTTTGCATTCAGCGCAGCGTCACCGGACAAAGCACAGAGTGGTTTCGCTCGCTAAGTCTGAGGGTGGGGGTAGAAGGGGCAGGAGGGAGGGGGAGGGGGGGGGGGGGTTGAGTAAGGCGAAACAAAAATTTAGTGGAGCGAGGCGGGTGGGAGTCTCTCTCTCTCTTTCCCTCCCGCTGCAAGCGGCGGCGGCTGGGATCCCACCCGCGCGCGGGATTTCATTAGTTGGGGCGAAGTTTCCCCAACGATTCCGCGAGGAGTCGCTCCACGATCATCTCGGAGGAGCGGGAGAAGTTTCGCTGCAGACGAGTTTTAGCAGTGTTGTGATGTAAATGCAAGATAATCACACAGCACACTGGGGCGTGGGGCGTCCGAGCAATGAGGAACCGGTCAGTCCGCACGGAACAGCCAGACAATAAGGTAAACCAGGATCGAAATTTCACGCTAGTAGACCAATAATATGTTTTTCTGACTACTTTTCTAAGTCTTCTTAGCAGTTGTCAATTTTTAGAAAAACATCATTTTTTAATAATTCGGCGATTAGGGAAAAACTGAAAAAAAAAATTGTGCGCCATTCTTCCGCTCACGCCTGTGCGGGGCATTGTGACGTCACTACGGTGCAGCACACACCTGGCTCTTCTGGCTAAGCCAACGCGCCGTGCACTAGTGGCGCGCTATCGTGAAGGGTGCCGGGGCGGGGTGGGGTGGGGTGGGGTGGGGTGGGGTAGGGTGGGGTGGGGTGGAGCTGGGTGGGGCGGGGCGCGCGCTGCGGGGACGACTGCAGCACTGCTACGGCAGTAAACTGACACAAGTAGTTGCCGGCGAACAATGCGTGAACGGCGTACATAATAGAGACGGGCCGGCCGGCTGTCTCAACTTTCCCAGCCCGCCCCACCCCGCCCCGCTCCGCCCCACCCCGCCCCGCCCCGCCCCGCCCCGCCCGCACCCCGACATGCCCCACCCCGAACGCCTCGCCCAGCTGCCGCACCCCGCACCAACACCGACACTCAACGCCTGTACGGTCAGCAGGGATAAGAATTAAGAGATTTAACTCCCCCCTACCCCCCAACCCCTGCGAGAGTTTTACTTCCCCTTCCCAGCAAATATTTTTTTACCGCTTCTAGGATTTCACTACCCAGCGATGATTTTCTCCTCTTGCGTTGCATCCCCCCGGCCCCCACCATTGCGGATTAAAGTCTACCTAGAGTCTCCGGCATTTCCTGGCATTTCCTGCGGAAAAATCAGGGGCCGCGCAACGGTATGGCGCACACTGTAAAAAATATCTTTGTAGATTTACAATTTATTTTGTGAATTACGATTTACGAAATGTGTTGAAAATTTACGACAGCCTTTTTTTGACCGTAAATTCAAGTCGATCCGTACTGCTTGTACTTTTACGGTTTATAATTGTAACTCACAACTCCACGTCATGTGGAAAAATTTTCCCGCTAACAGACAAATATTTTTCGTAGAGCAATATGGGCCCCGGCGCGGCGGCAACCCTGCCTCTCCTGGCAATCTCGAGGCTGTCAGTCCGGAGGGGGCAGGAGCAGCAGGAGGAGCAGGAGGAGCAGGAGGAGCAGGAGGAGCAGGAGGAGCAGGAGGAGCAGGAGGAGCAGGAGGAGCAGGAGGAGCAGGAGGAGCAGGAGCAGGAGGAGCAGGAGCAGGAGGAGCAGGAGGAGGAGGAGGAGCAGGAGGAGCAGGAGGAGGAGGAGCAGGAGGAGCAGGAGGAATTTAGAATTTAGAATTTTAGAATTTTAGAATTTTATTTACGACTGCTACAAAAGGGCTGAAAAGCCCCACTGCCGTAGAAGTCGGCTCCTGGTTAATAAAGTAACAAAAAAAAAAAAATAGTAACATTTAAAGAAAAGGAGCAGGAGCAGGAGCAGGAGGAGCAGGAGGAGCAGGAGGAGCAGGAGGAGCAGGAGGAGCAGGAGGAGCAGGAGGAGCAGGAGGAGCAGGAGGAGCAGGAGCAGGAGGAGCAGGAGGAGGAGGAGGAGCAGGAGGAGCAGGAGGAGCAGGAGGAGCAGGAGCAGGAGGAGCAGGAGCAGGAGGAGCAGGAGGAGCAGGAGGAGCAGGAGCAGGAGGAGCAGGAGGAGCAGGAGGAGCAGGAGGAGCAGGAGCAGGAGGAGGAGGAGCAGGAGGAGCAGGAGGAGCAGGAGCAGGAGGAGCACAAGCAGCAGCAGGCGGCGGCGGCACCACGGGGACCACCGGGCCGGGCCGGCACGCGCCCAGCCGCACCAAACAAGAATTTCACCGTTTCTCTGAACTTTGCCTAAAGACAAACACGCAAGCGAAAGGAGGCCAGCAAGCGCTCACCTTGGGGCGGGTGGCGGCGGCGCGGTTTAGAGACAAAACAGGACGACCTTGAGACGGGCTTATGCATAATACGCGGAGGCGCGCGCGCCAAAGCGCCATTATGAAAATGAAAGCGTCGAAACAATGACCGAGTCAGAAAGGCCGAAACGAGCCATCGACGAGGTATACACGTGTATGGAAAGTTTCCGGCACAGAGTAGCGGTGTGAGACGCTTAACAGTCAGTCCATTACAGGCGCTTCGGCCCACCATCAGTGTCGGCATCCTGCTGAATGTATGCTTGCGGAAGCTAATAACATCTTCTTTACCAATGATACGGGATAATTTCTTATCACGAGACTGCCAGTTTTTATTGGCATAAGCTCTTTTATACAACTGTCCAAAATGCGGCCTACAAATTCATCAGTAATCCTGCTGCGGAAAACGTCGATAAACACTAAGAGGGAAAACAAAAATCATCACAGGACTGAGAGAGTGCACAGGTCAACATCAGGTATAAAGTCAACACGGCCCACACACTCCCGGGTTATGTACTTTTTAGTACATTGCTATGTACGTCTACAAACTTGCGATGCTTATGCACAAATTTAGTACATCGTAAAGCATAATATTATGTGCAAGTATGTAAAATTTGTACATAGCTACACATAACATTATGCGTGGCGATGTACTAAATTTGTGCATAAGCATCGTAAGTTTATAGACCTACATAGCAATGTAATAAAAAGTACATAGCCCGGGAGTGTGCAACAACACTGTTATTCAATTACTGTGACGTCACATTCTTTTTCATGTAAAAACTGTCACATTCCTTTTTATATTAATGTCACATTCTTTTGAATGTGACAATATAATTTAGCCCGCATATTTTGGCCGATTCACATTGAAAAGAATGTGACATTACATTTTAAATAATGTGACACTTTTCACATGAAAAAGAACGTGACGTCACAGTAATTCAAAAACAGTGAACGCGAGAAAAAAAAATATCGAAAATAAGATACGCGAAAAAGAAAAGGTTCGACATATTTATGTCAGGGACGAACTCAATATTTCATAAGAGAGGCGGTAGGGAATGGCCTTCGCTCCCTCTAGTGGGGATCAAACGGCTCACCTCCTCGGAGGCCGAAGGCGACGGGGCTCTAGGAGAGCTGCCCGCGGGTGGATGCCCGACCAGTGCGCCCGGGCCCCGCCCCGCCCCGCCCCGCCCCGCCCCGCCCCGCCCCGCCCCGCCCCGCCCCGCCCCGCCCCGCCCCGCCCCGGCTAGGAACACAGCCTGCGGGGCTGGGACAGGAGGGGTCGGGTCGGTCCGGGCCGCCCATTGAGCGCACAAGTGTCTCATCTCGGGGCGTACGCGCGTACGCGCCCGGCCCGGCTCCGCATCGCAGCGCGCAGCACTGCCCACCAGCGGCCAGGGCCAGGGGCCAGGTGAGCGGGGCGCTGCTGGGGCCCAGCAGCCCGGCCCAGCCCGGCCCAGCCCGGCCCCGGGGGCGCAATCTGGACAGTCCCTCTCATTTGGACGCGGATAAGCAGCAGCCTCCCCCGCCCCGCCCCGCTCCGCACGGCTCAGCCCATGATGATTGAGGCCCACGCCCGTCCCAAGCCCAGGGCGGCCCAGCAGCCTCGACTAGCGGCCGCCAACAGACAGACGCAATAGTCCCTACCGCACCTGACCGCCACCACCGAGGCGCGGAAACAACTCGGAAATTCTTGTACACCACGTGATTCAGGAAAACTCAGAAACATTATTCACAAAAATTCAGGGAAATACACAAAAGTTTAGGTAAAATTCAAGTGAAAATTTACAAAAATTCTATAAAAATTCACAGAAACTCACGAAAATCCACAAAAATTAATAAAATGGGAACATTAAAATTCTGAGTTGATTCTCCCTCGGCTCGGCGGCCACCAGCCTCTACCTTCTCCCTTGACGGGGATTACCTGCTCTGCTCTTTCGGACTTTTCGAGCGCGAGGGGGCTACTGGTCGAGTGACAGGAGCAGCAGGAGCAGCAGGAGTCTCCCACACAAGGCAGAGGACAGCCGCGGGCCCAGGCAGGCAGGCAGGCAGGCAGGCAGGCAGGCAGGCAGGCAGGCAGGCAGGCAGGCAGGCAGGCAGGCAGGCAGGCAGGCAGGCAGGCAGGCAGGCAGGCAGGCAAGGCCAGCACCTGCCAGGCTGCTGCCGCTGTATAGCTGCTCAGCTGGAACGTGCACGGCAGCGCGCGCGCGCGCGGAGGAAATGGCAGAACAAACAAGAGAACTTGGCTTAACTCCTGGCGTCCAAAAGTTGGCGGCAGCCGCCGTGCCGCGGTGGAGGAGGCTGTAGGAGCTGCGGCGGTCGGTAGCGAGGCGGCGAGCGATTTTACTGGAAACAGCAAACCCATACATCTGCTTGCGGCGCCGCGCCCTGCCCTGCCCTGCCGCGGGGGCCCTGCACGTGCACGAGGCCTGACCGTTCGCAAGCACGGGCCCGACACGTGCGCACAGACCCGCCCCGCCCCGCACAGGCCTTTTTAATATTCAGGGTCCAGCCGGGGAGGGGACAGCGCGCGCGCGCGCCCGCTCGCAAACTAATTGGAAAGGGCTGCTGCTGCTGCTGCTGCTGGGGAGGACGCGGCGGCGGACACTGACGACGCAGGAGGAGGAGATGAGGAAGGGGGTCCGGTGTGCTTCACCACCACCACCAAGGGCCTCGTCCTGCTCGGCGTCCTCCAGGATCAGCTGACCGCAGCGCCGCGCAGCACCGCGCCACGCCACGCGCGGGCCCTTCATCTCGGCTATAGAAACTGGAGGGGCGGCCGCTCCAGCACAGAGTTCTGCGCACCACTCTCGCGCCAGCAGCAGAGAACAGAAGAAAAAGAAGACAAGGCAGCAGCACAAGAGCAAGAAGACGAACAAGAAGAAGAAGAAGAAGAAAAAGAAGGAGATGAAGAAGAAGAAGAAGAAGAAGAAGAAGAAGAAGAAGAAGAAGAAGAAGAAGAAGAAGGAGGAGGAGGAGGAGGAGGAGGAGGAGGAGGAAAAATAGGTTCGGGGCTGCAGGTTGCTGGAGCGAGCGCTTATCACATGGCAGATTAATCAACCTGCAAGGTCCTCGACAGGAAGCCAATAATCCCGGCTGACCGACATTATCGAATCGCATGCTGAGTGAAGGCGCAATGCGCAGCCGGGCGGCGGGCCGCTGGAAGAAAGTGAACGACGCGGAGAGGAGAGCGGAGGAGGAAGTGGTCGGGGGAAAAAAAAAGGACGCATCACTGCCTTAGCTATGGAGAGATTAAACGCGTGGCTCTCACGGTCCATCCCTCGCGGGGGATGGTACCGATTAAGAGGGGCGGGGGACAATCGCGCGGGGCGTGATAAATCGAGTGCATTTCCCGGGCGGATAATCGCAAAATAATCCACTCACGTCATCCACGGGAATCACTTCGTTAGAGAAAGCGAGAGAGGGGGCACGTGCTCTGTTCTTTGATGGAAGCCCGATTCCTCTTTCAATTTACACTTCGATCGCAGCGGAATTAATTCAACCTAACAACCTAACTAGTATGTAACGCGACCTAGTTTTGGCGGCCGCTCGAAATACTCGGCAGCTAAGCGACAGCGGCGGGTGGAGTAAGAAGCGCAAGGGAGAGAGGCGCGGAGGGGAGCGAAGGGATTGGGCCGCAAGCGAAATGGGGATAACGAAAAAGGCAAATAAACATAATCCTCACACGAGAATGCTTTTTTCGTGTTGTTTGAAATGCGCTCATACGGATAGGGCCCAGTCCAGTCACAAGGGGATGGGCGCGGAGTAGGTTTGCCGTCGCCACGTCCGAAGGAGAGAGTGAGAGAGGGAAAAACAGAGAGACACAGAGAGAGTGAGTGAGTGAGAGAGAGAAAAAGAGAGAGAGAGACGGTATGGTCCAGGTGTGTCGGAAGCACGGTGGCATCTACCATGCAATATTCATGGGGGAAGGGTTGAGTGGCGCAAGAACAGAGAAAGAAACGCCGCGCGCGAGTGAGAGCAAAGGAGAGGCAACGAGGAAATAAGCATCCAGAGGGAGAGAAATGGGCAGAGCCATGAGAGCCTGCCTCTCAGTAATTGCTACAACAACCGGTAAACTACACGCGAGACGCAGTGGCGGCCGCTGGGCTGGGACCCGGCGTCAAGTCAAGTTAACTCCGCTCCACGGTTTGCACGGCTGACCGGCCTCTCTGACTGACAGCCCCTCCCCACCTCACCCCCGCTCACACTTTCACCGTGCCGGTCACGGCGCTCACCGTAGAGCCAAGGGTCCTGCTGGGTCTGACTGATTGACTGATTGATTACTCAGCTGATTGATAGAGTGATTAGAGAGGCAGCAGAGGAGATGGACAGATCCACCTACTCACCCACCAACCAACGTGTCTCTCTCCCTGGTCGTCTCCCTCTCTCTCTCTCTCTCTCTCTCTCTCTCTCTCTCTCTCTCTCTCTCTCTCTCTCTCTCTCATTCTGTCTCTCGCCCACCCTTGTCCTGTAATCAGACGCAGTGGTCAAGTCCCTCAATTTACAGGCGGAACACTTTGAAGAAGGAGTCGGGTTCAATTAGGTTAGACGTGGTGTGTGTGTGTGTGTGTGTGTGTGTGTGTGTGTGAGTGTGTGAGGGGCAGGGCGAGTCGGGCTGGGGCGCTAAACGCGCCCGGGTGTATGCGAGCAAGTGTGATGTGTGCCTCTGCCTCTCTCTACCCCGTCCTCTTCCCTTCGTCCTTTCTCGTCTTTCCCTCTTCACCTCTCACTTTCTCACTTTCTCTCTCTCTCTCTCTCTCTCTCTCTCTCTCTCTCTCTCTCTCTCTCTCTCTCTCTCTCTCTCTCTCCCCTCCCTGCGTGTCTGTAGAGAGCGCGCACCCGCCCAGTCAAAGGAGGCCCTTACACAACAGCAGGGTGCGCGTGCGCCACACTTTTCAATTTCTAAAGCGCATGTCGCCCCTGCTGAATGGGGAACGAGATTAAAAGGCGGCTTACGGAATCAATTTGGCATGCCACAGAGAAGAGCGGCGCCGGCGGAGTTCCGCGCCGCCAGGTAAAATAAAAGTTGTCAATTATATGCGCGAAATTGAAACCCGCGAGTTTGCAAATGAAGACGACGCCAGGCGCGCGCGCGGCCCCTGCTACACCCCCGCAGGCCCGCCTCACATCCCTCTTTGTAAAACTCTCTCTGTCTCTCTCTCTCTCTTCCATTTTCACACATCACATAAATAAACATGTCCCCTCGCGTACACCGCGCTGTCATCATGTCAGCGACCGCCTCCCGGCAGAGCGCGCTGCACGGCGGCCGGTGAAATTGACTGCCGCAAACCACGTGTCCACTCCCGGCACACGGCCCGCCCATCTCGATGACCCGCCCGGCGCGACTAACCCGGGAATAGCACCCTATACATTCTTTCTCTCTGTCTCTACTGACATAGCCGCCGAATTGTAGCCCTTCCTGTAAGTAACTACCTTAGTAAGCAAATCAAATCTCTCTCTCTCTCTCTCTCTTTTCCTCCACAAACCTATGACCCATACACCTCCTGTGCGGGCCTTGCCCGGGAAACTCACGTGCTGTGCGTGCATGTCGCACACTTGAAGGTGTGTGTGGGCAAAGGATGGCCAACTCAAAGATAAAAAAAAAAAAAAGAAAGGAATAAACGCGCACACAGAAACACTCGAAAATACATGAAAATGACAGCGAGATATTTAAAAATTCACAGATATGCATTGTGTATACACACAAAATATGGATAAGAAAAATACACAAAAATGTAAGAAATACGCTTTAAAAGTGTGCACAGAAGTACAGGAGTCGGCCACGGCCACCCCTCCTCGTGAGTAGGCGGATGTGTGAATTTCCATTTCGTGCACTTCAACGCGTTCAAGAGGCGTCAGCTTTCTAGGAAAAATTCGCACACCTACAAGAGCACGACACTCACTCACACACTTCCATCGTGCAGCGTCCTGCCTCAGCAGGTGAATCCCGGGGCAATAGAAGAGCCCCGCGCGTCCGGGGCCGCCCACTCCGTCTTGCTAAATATAATTTCACTTGGTAATTCCCTCCCTCGGAGAGAGCGAAGCGAGTCCCACGGCACGACGGGTGGGGGCAGCAGAGTGGGGGAGGGGGGGGATTTCGGCGGATGAAGTACTCGCGGGTGAAGAGAAACGCAGCAAGAAGGAGAGGGAGGGAGGGGTACATAGAGAGAGAGAGAGAGAGAGAGAGAGAGAGAGAGAGAGAGAGAGAGAGAGAGAGAGAGAGACGAAGAGGAGGTGGTATTTTTGCGGGCGGAGAGGAAAGCAAACAAGTGCCGTATTTGACCGGCCCGGCCCGGCCCGGCCCCGCCCCCGGTCGGGCTGCAGCAGACAGCGTCGCCGTTGACGTCGCCAAAAACGAACCGCCATTCGCACCTCATCGCTCACAGCAGAGAGCGGCGGCGCGTCCACGAGGAAAACAACTCTGACTTTTGGTGTACACATTTCGTGGATTTTTTTTGAGTTTACGTGATATTTTTGGTGGATATTTTATAGAATTTTTTTTAATTTTTACTTAAATTTCATCCGGTGGGCGTAGTCTGTCCCACCTGTAATCCTTCCCACCTCTCTTTTTTAATTCAAGAAAATATTTTTTTAAAAAATGTTTTTTAATAATTTATTTTGTCCCACCCGTAATCCTTCCCACCTACCTTTTTTAATTCAAAAAAATATTTTTTGAAAAAATATTTTTTAATAATTTATTTTGTCCCACCCGTAATCCTTCCCACCTACATTTTTTACCATTAAAAAATATTTTTTAAAAAAATATTTTTTAATCGTATATTTTGTCCCACCTGTCCTTAATTTTTAAACCTTAAAAAATATTTAAAAAGTGAATCCGGCATTTAACGTTTTTTACACGTGTCCCACCTCATATCTGTCCCACCTCATCCAAAAGAATATAAAAAAATGTTAAAAAAATAAAAAAAATTAAAAAATATTAAAAAATATAAAAAAATTAAAAAATATTAAAAAATATTAAAAAATATTTAAAAATATTAAAAAGTAAAAGGAGGCTCTTGTTACAAGCCAAGCGTTGTCACGGCTTGTAACAGTCATGAACCAAAAGAAGACCCGTGAAACCCTGCTTATATGTGCTACATACGAGGAACATGTATGTGTCATACATGAGAGGCATACGATGCACATGGTCCATGTATGTGACAGGCGTTTGCCAAGTGAGCCACGTATGTCTGACATGCGAGTGCAAACATAAAAGTTGTGTTTTCCATGCATGTTAGGCGTGAGCCATGTGTGGTGTCCATCCTTTCGTATGGATGGCTGAACTTCCCACATGTGTGACAGCATAAAACATATGGTGAAATGTAGGGTCAGTGACAACACACATGTTCAACGCACCTAATTAAAATGACATAGTACTCCACGTAAGTTCCATATATGTAACACACATGTAACATATGTATTATACGCATGCAGCTTAAGACTGCGCGTCCACGCACAATACTTATAGGCGTGGCAGGGTGGTCTAGTGGTCAACACACCCGGCCAGTAAGCTTCAGGACGCAGGTTCGGATCTCCACATCAACGGTTCCAAATGTATAAGTTTCCTCATATTAAATGAGATTAAATTGTTCGTGTACATGTATAGAAACAAACTACATCAAAAAGTCTATCCTTAAAAAATATTTTTGAAGGTAGAGTAGAAAATGCTAGGAAAAATCAAAGAATTCCCTTTACCCTTAATGCGTGGATATGTGTGAAGTCTGCATGGCACATTGGCACATGTATGACACACACATGTCATTCGCATGGTACATACAAGCCCAAAACGTATGGTGACAAACATGTCTGCCACATTTGTAAAACACCATTTCAGAGTTTCACGGGGATTTAGAGGGCCCTGTCTTAGCTACTGCATCATTCGACTAGAAATTTGTTCAACAAACACTTTTACATAAATTCTAATAGTCACAAGTACACTGCAAATGGGTCGGCGTCTAGTAAAAGAACGCCAAAATCTGGCGTCCAATGACTAATGACGCCAAAGTTTGGCATCTTTTAGTTGGTGGCGTCATAGGACGCCAAAATGTGCCGTCATCAGACGCCAAAATTTTCACTGTAAACTGGTTGGCGTCTTTAGACGCCAAAATATTGGCGTCCTCTGAGAACGCCAAATCTTGGCGTTCAAAGACGCCAATATTTGGCGTTCTGAGAAGAAGAACGCCAAATATTGGCGTCTTTCAACGCCAAAATTTGGCGTTCTCAGAGGACGCCAAAATTTTGGCGTCTAAAGACGCCAACCAATTTACAGTGTTGGCGTGAAAAGACGCCAACACATTTACAGTGTACACATCGATACCTACAAGGAAGACACACGTAGTTTTGGCACCCAAGGCAAGACTAACGTAGTTCAGGGACCCGAGGCAAAACTCACGTACTTCTGGACCCCTCGGAAAGACTCACGTACTTTCTTCGTTATAAGATAGGAACTACGTGAGTCTTTCCGAGGGGTCCAGAAGTACGTGAGTTTTGCCTCGGGTCCCAGAACTACGTTAGTCTTGCCTCGGGCCCCAGAACTACGTGTGTCTTCCTTGTAGGTATCGACATCTTTCACAATACCGGATGGCAGGCGGCGCGTTTTCGTTCTGCTTCGAGGAACATCCACTCTCAACACCTGACCCCAAAAAAAAAAAAAACGAAATGACACAAGCCAAAGTGGAACCCACATTGATCCCTCGCCGGGCAGGCCACTAGCTTTGCACGGGTGCTGAGCAGGTGTATCTATCCCTCGTTTTGCAGGCGGGGGTGGGAATTGTCGCGAACCTATCTTTGTATTTATTTCTAGGCGTGCCAATCTAACTGGCTAACTGGATATAGCTTTAGGTGCGTGCGAAAAAAAAACGCCTGTAAAACCATATGTCTGCCGATCTATAACTAATGCGTCCGCCCTCGTGTTTCTTGAACGCCCGTCCTCGTGTTTTATGAAAGTGCGCCTCCGAAATGGAGACTCGTGATATTGTTTCCGGTTTTTTAGCAGATGATACATCTTAGCAAAAATAAAATAAAAAGAAACTAAAGAGAATTGATGTTTCATCGGCTTGTACTCTCGCAATAGTATAGAGCGGGCCGGGTTGTCACAGTGCGGCGCGGCGCGTGTGCAGTGTGCAGGCCTGGAGAGGGGGAAGCCTGGCGGGCCAGGCGAGGGGGTCGGGAGGGGGAGGTGGGGCCAGCGGGGCCGAGGCAGGGACCAGGCGAGGCGCCAACCCATAGTATTGTTGCCTTGCGGCGCCCGGCGGCGCCACGCTCGCGGCTCTCCCGAGTGAAACACATTTATAGCAGTATGTGCCAGACCCTGGGTGGGTCGACCCGCCAAACACATGTGTAACGGTGGCTGACTACCCAAACCCCGTAAGTGCAGAAGGCGCTGAAATAAAATTATTCGTACGCACATTTTCGTAACGTCATCGCCTTAATACACAAAAGTGCAAGACATAATAAGGTGTCAGCTAGCTTTTACTCCCAAGTTCAAAAACCAAGCGCGTACCATGGGTATATTGTACCTAGGGGGGACTGATGAATGGCTCAATGGCTCGCAGTCCGCGAGGCGCAACACAGCAAAAAAAATAATCCAAAAATCGACGTGTCCTAAGAACAAAGTCCGATCTGTATGCGCGACGCTCAACAAGGTCCGATCTGTTTGCGCGACGTTCAACAAAGTCCGATCTGTTTGCGTGCGTTTCAACAAAGTCCGATCTGCTTTCGGCCGCGCTCGGGTGGTGGATGTTAAGATCTCTGTGACAATTCTGTTACTGTATCTTTGCCTATCATTTTTTGTATCAGCTTTTCTTTAATCTTTTAGGATCACGTAGCATCCATTACTTTTTCTCTTCTGCTAATATTAACGAACATATAAATAAAATAACCCAGCGCTGCAGAGCGCGGCTGAAAGCAGATCGGACTTTGTTGAAACGCACACAAACAGATCGGACTTTGTTGAAACGCGCGAAAACAGATCGGACTTTGTTGAAACGCGCGCAAACAGATCGGACTTTGTTCTTAGGACGCGTCGAAATAAAAATTAGATTTTAGTATCATCTGCTTTCATTTACAATCTTGATTGAAATTTTTTTTTTCTCGAAGATACTGACAATGCTTTCTTTTTTAGGCAACGAAGTTGCCATCTAAGATCAGTCGAAACGTTAGTCAGTTGTCTTGTATTTCTGTGTACAGTTTGCGTGTTTCTTGTATTTTTAGTATGTATTTTGATGTATTTCTGTGTATTTCGATGTGTTAAGCATTTATTTTCGGGTATTTCTCAGTACAAGTTTTTTTTTCGAGTAGGCCGCTCTTTGTTTATTTCTCCGTCACTCTACACAGCTGCTGGAACAAGAGGTAAACGAACATGGTAATTTAGTAGGTAAATCAGTAAGTTGGGCATAGGCGCTTATTAAAGGGGGGCGGGGAGGGGGTCCCCTCCCCCCTGTGGCCTCTAGAGGGCCGCCTGAAAGGCAGGCAATTGTGCTACAAAACCCCTGCATGTAGGCGCAACCTGAAGTGCTGTCGGTCCGACCTTAATACGCCCCTGCTCGCAGCACCGGAAGGTGGGTTTGCCCGTACAAGCCCCTTGTGGACCACAAGTTGTGGTACCTAATAAATGCAGTTCACAGTCACGGTTGACCGGCAATGTTACCTCCTACCCCCAGGTACACGTGTATTGCCCCACCCCACGGCGCGTCAGCTTGGGGGCTGTCCTTCCTTGGGCTGGGCGTGCAGGTATCTATCTGGGCGAGAGAGCCCAGTGAAGGCGTCTAGGCCATTTGTGGCCTCGGCAACCAGAACCAGAACCACGTTTCTTCTCAGTAGTACACAGCCTACCTTGACCGTTAGGGCGTTTAGTGCAATGTTGAACACTGAGCTGGAAACGATTGAAAGAGTAGCTACTCTCCGGCACTCCAGTACTTCGTACGCCATGCCCGATTTCTGAGCAGGGGCGTATTAAGGTCGGACCGACAGGTGCACTTCAGGTTGCGCCTACATGCAGGGGTTTTGTAGCACAATTGCCTGCCTTTCAGGCGGCCCTCTAGAGGCCACAGGGGGGAGGGGACCCGCCCCCCTTTAATAAGCGCCTATGCCCAAATTACTGATTTACCTACTAAATTACCATGTTCGTTTACCTCTTGTTCCAGCAGCTGTGTAGGGTGACGGAGAAATAAACAAAGAGCGGCCTACTCGAAAAAAAAACTTGTACTGAGAAATACCCGAAAATAAATGGTTAACACATCGAAATACACAGAAATACATCAAAATACATACTAAAAATACAAGAAACACGCAAACTGTACACAGAAATACAAGACAACTGACTAACGTTTCGACTGATCTTAGATGGCAACTTCGTTGCCTAAAAAAGAAAGCATTGTCAGTATCTTCGAGAAAAAAAAAAAACCGGAAACAATATCACGTGTCTCCATTTCGGAGGTGCACTTTCATAAAACACGAGGACGGGCGTTCAAGAAACACGAGGGCGGACGCGGACGCATTAGTTATAGATCGGCAGACATATGGTTTTACAGGCGTTTTTTTTTTCGCACGCACCTAAAGCTATATCCAGTTAGCCAGTTAGATTGGCACGCCTAGAAATAAATACAAAGATAGGTTCGCGACAATTCCCACCCCCGCCTGCAAAACGAGGGATAGATACACCTGCTCAGCACCCGTGCAAAGCTAGTGGCCTGCCCGGCGAGGGATCAATGTGGGTTCCACTTTGGCTTGTGTCATTTCGTTTTGGTCAGGTGTTGAGAGTGGATGTTCCTTGAAGCAGAACGAAAACGCGCCGCCTGCCATCCGGTATTGTGAAAGATGTGTACACTGTAAATGTGTTGGCGTCTTTTCACGCCAACACTGTATATTGGTTGGCGTCTTTAGACGCCAAAATTTTGGCGTCCTCTGAGAACGCCAAATTTTGGCGTTGAAAGACGCCAATATTTGGCGTTCTTCTTCTCAGAACGCCAAATATTGGCGTCTTTGAACGCCAAGATTTGGCGTTCTCAGAGGACGCCAATATTTTGGCGTCTAAAGACGCCAACCAGTTTACAGTGAAAATTTTGGCGTCTGATGACGGCAAATTTTGGCGTCCTATGACGCCACCAACTAAAAGATGCCAAACTTTGGCGTCATTAGTCATTGGACGCCAGATTTTGGCGTTCTTTTACTAGACGCCGACCCATTTGCAGTGTACTTGTGACTATTAGAATTTATGTAAAAGTGTTTGTTGAACAAATTTCTAGTCGAATGATGCAGTAGCTAAGACAGGGCCCTCTAAATCCCCGTGAAACTCTGAAATGGTGTTTTACAAATGTGGCAGACATGTTTGTCACCATACGTTTTGGGCTTGTATGTACCATGCGAATGACATGTGTGTGTCATACATGTGCCAATGTGCCATGCAGACTTCACACATATCCACGCATTAAGGGTAAAGGGAATTCTTTGATTTTTCCTAGCATTTTCTACTCTACCTTCAAAAATATTTTTTAAGGATAGACTTTTTGATGTAGTTTGTTTCTATACATGTACACGAACAATTTAATCTCATTTAATATGAGGAAACTTATACATTTGGAACCGTTGATGTGGAGATCCGAACCTGCGTCCTGAAGCTTACTGGCCGGGTGTGTTGACCACTAGACCACCCTGCCACGCCTATAAGTATTGTGCGTGGACGCGCAGTCTTAAGCTGCATGCGTATAATACATATGTTACATGTGTGTTACATATATGGAACTTACGTGGAGTACTATGTCATTTTAATTAGGTGCGTTGAACATGTGTGTTGTCACTGACCCTACATTTCACCATATGTTTTATGCTGTCACACATGTGGGAAGTTCAGCCATCCATACGAAAGGATGGACACCACACATGGCTCACGCCTAACATGCATGGAAAACACAACTTTTATGTTTGCACTCGCATGTCAGACATACGTGGCTCACTTGGCAAACGCCTGTCACATACATGGACCATGTGCATCGTATGCCTCTCATGTATGACACATACATGTTCCTCGTATGTAGCACATATAAGCAGGGTTTCACGGGTCTTCTTTTGGTTCATGACTGTTACAAGCCGTGACAACGCTTGGCTTGTAACAAGAGCCTCCTTTTACTTTTTAATATTTTTAAATATTTTTTAATATTTTTTAATATTTTTTAATTTTTTTATATTTTTTAATATTTTTTAATTTTTTTTATTTTTTTAACATTTTTTTATATTCTTTTGGATGAGGTGGGACAGATATGAGGTGGGACACGTGTAAAAAACGTTAAATGCCGGATTCACTTTTTAAATATTTTTTAAGGTTTAAAAATTAAGGACAGGTGGGACAAAATATACGATTAAAAAATATTTTTTTTAAAAATATTTTTTAATGGTAAAAAATGTAGGTGGGAAGGATTACGGGTGGGACAAAATAAATTATTAAAAAATATTTTTTCAAAAAATATTTTTTTGAATTAAAAAAGGTAGGTGGGAAGGATTACGGGTGGGACAAAATAAATTATTAAAAAACATTTTTAAAAAAAATATTTTCTTGAATTAAAAAAGAGAGGTGGGAAGGAATACAGGTGGGAAGGATTACATACGTCCATTTCATCTTGTTTTCTGGATTTTTCTAATTTTTTTTTCCCCTGAAGTTTTCTGAAGCTTTTTGAGTTTCTCTAAATTTTCCTGAACTACG
The DNA here is from genome assembly GCA_029379305.1 of Frankliniella fusca. Taxonomy (NCBI): domain Eukaryota; kingdom Metazoa; phylum Arthropoda; class Insecta; order Thysanoptera; family Thripidae; genus Frankliniella; species Frankliniella fusca. The sequence goes on along the minus strand of JAHWGI010000363.1, from coordinate 518,356 downwards.
AGGTGTACAAAAATTTCAGAGTTGTTTTCCCCTCGGGCCCGGCTGGAAAAGCAATATATTCGCCAGACTGAAACACGCCTCCCCCGCGTTATACGCTGTGCCGCTCATCAATTTGCGCGGGAAATAGTTTTGGCAGGTGGACGCGCCTGCTGCGCCCGGCTGCGCCGCTTGGTGCTGGGAGAGGAGCTCTGGCATGCAGACACACACAAACGCACACAGTGTCGCCAATTTGATTTGAGCGAGCGAGCAGGGCAGGGCGGCGCTTTTGCGCGGAGGAAAAGGCAAAAAGGAATTGGTGGACGGATTTGTCCAATGAATTATGAAAGGTAAACGTTACCCTCTGTGTGCTGACAGCGTTGGCGCGAGAGGCGGACTGCATTCAGTCAAATTGCTTCAAAGAAAGGAAAAAACAGTCCAAAGGTGACGGGCAGAAGTGGGGTGGGGGGAGGGAGGAGGGACACTTTCGAGCACTACGCCAGCGCCACTTCCAGCCACCTACTTATTTTTTGCATCAGCGATCATCCAAAATTTCTTTTGAGCTGATTATTAAGTCTTCGTTTCTTCTTTTTCTTTTCTGCTTAAAGCATAACACGGAATAACAAGGCTTCATAGAGTTTCCAAATCGCCAAAACGCGCCCCGTATCAGGCAGGCATATACCGTACCATGAGGGCACAGCAGGCCTGTGAAAACTATCCTCGTAAATTTACGACATTTTTTGTTATTTTGATTTACAAAATATGTCGTAAATTTACGAGAGTCCATTCTTGCTCGTCGGTCAAGTCCAAGTCGATAGGGAATGCTTGTGAATTTCCAATTTCAAATTGTAATTTTACGACTTTTATCATGGAAAATTTTCCCGTAACCCTTACGAGTATTTTTCACAGTGGGGTAGGGCAGGGCCCCTGGTTGTCGCCCGGCAGAACATAAACCCCCCGGGCCCAGCCCGCGTGCCTTTCGAGCGGCCGCCCTTGAAATCCGATCCCACACAACATGTCTACTTCTTATTCCCTCCTTCGCGCACGGCCGGCAAAGAGAGGGATAGCGGCACGAAAAATAGGAAAAGGAAAAGTTATGTGCGCGCGTGTGAGAGAGACAGAGTTTTCGTGGGAAAATGGGGGCAAGATTCTCCTATTGCAGGGAAGAAACATATATCGAGAGAAAGAAAAACCATGACATACGTGGAACAAGTAGGAAAAAAAATATATACAGGGACCACGGCAACTTTGCTGACTTGACATCGGCAGGAGTTCATATCGTGAGACATAGAGAACAACAGTAGGAGCGTTATTTCGGCAGAATAGCGAGCAGGAGGGCGCGCGGCGCGGCGCGGCGGGAGCTCAGAGGGAGGGGTCCGTCTTCTCCCTCAAGGTCGCGCGGGCCGCGGGCTGAGGCGCTGTTGTTGGTACTGGTCCTATACACCAGCGAAATGAGGCGAGATAAGTCAACCGTCGCACTCCACTCCACCAAACTTAAAACTATATAAAACACCTCAGTGTCACCTGCTCATCCGCAAGAACCGTCAGTGGTGAGGGAGGGAGGGGGGGGGAGAGAGAGAGAGAGAGAGAGAGAGAGAGAGAGAGAGAGAGAGAGAGAGAGAGAGAGAGAGAGAGAGAGAGAGAGCGGCTGGGCGGGGCTGCATATTGATAAAGTTGTTGCTGCAGCGGGCGCTCGGTCAGTGACGCTGCCGTGCTGGCCCCCGCGGGGCGTGGCGGCGGGGCGTGGCAGGGCGTGGCGGGGCGTGGCGGGGCGGGGCGGGGCGGGGCGGGGCGTGGCGGGGCGGTGGCGCGGGATAGCGGGTTAGAGCTCTGCGGGGTCGGTCGGCACGACGACACCAACTCCGATGACAGTTGAAACAACAGGGCCGCGCCCGCTGCGCCACCAGCCGCGCGGACAGCAGGGCAGTCCACTCGGAATAAAACGACCGAATCTTTATACTGGCGAGTGGGGGCGTGGCGGCAGCCGACGGGTCCTTCACTATAAATTCGAGGGTAAACCGATTTTCTGGTTTATCGTAACTTTTTTTCCTGATTCTCTTCCTGATTTTTTTCGGATAATTCTTTATTTTTTCGGATTTTTTTCTTCGCAGTTTTTACAGATTTTGTTTCAGGGTGTAAACTGATTTTTTCTGAGTGAAGGACCCCTCGGGCGGTAGCGGAACAGAAACACAGCGCGGCCCAATCGAGCATGAGCGCTCGTGGGAACCCCCGTTGCTCACGCGAAATGCACAAGGATGAGATACGTCCATTTGCATAATCTCCCGAGTCCCCCGCCGCGGCCTGGCCTGTCTGGCCTCTGCAGCTTTTCGAGCAGCGCGGATCCCAAACCCAAGCGGCGGCCGCGGCCTCGCGTTTCGGTTTGAGAGAGCGCGCGGGGCGGGGCGGGGCGGGGCGGGGCGGGGCGGGGCGGGGCGGGGCGGGGCGGGGCGGGGCGGGGCGGGGCGGGGCGGGGCTGGGCGGGGCTGGGCGGGGCGGGGCGGGGCGGGCAGGCGGGGCGCTCGTGTCGCCAGCACTTAATCCCCACGCCGCGAGACAAGCAGCCAGTTAAGGGGAAGGGGCGTCGGAGTGGAGAGAAGCGTCTAATCTGACCATTCGGCGAGAGGTCGATCGGTACCCGTCGTCGCGGGTACCACTGGTACCACCCACCCGAGCGCGGTGCGCAGTGAGGCGGGCGGCAGGTACTCGGTCAGTGGCCCGGCCTGGTCCTGGTCCGACTCAAGCATCTCGATAGAACAAGCAGCCCGGGCCGGTCTCGACTCGGGCCACCGCCTCTCCAAGACACACCATCGGCCAGGGACTCTCTCCAGCCCCGCGCGCCCCAGTCCGTCCGTGCCGCCGAAATCTCATTAAGACGACGGCCGGGGTCCGTACAGCGGCAAGAATTTCACGCGCGCAGGGGGGTATATCACTCGCGCGGGAGGAACCAAAACCTTGCATATTTATTAACCTCAAGATATTTTTTTACAAAACCACTGCACGCGGTGAAAACACCTATTTTTAAAAAGTAAATTTAAAATTATTTCTTGCCCAGTGAGGAAGTAAATTTCCACACCCTGGGGTATGCGATCACGCCGTGCTACACGCGCCACACAGCGGCAGCAGCAGCAAGCAGCCAGCCAAAGTCGCTTAAGTTGAGGGCCTCAAAAGTTAGTCTATCCTCCAACAATTTTCATCGGCCCCTCCCCTCACTCAGGGGGCGCGCGCAACGAGGACTGTGGAAGGGGGGGGGGGGGAGAAGGGATCATCTTGGGAGAGCGCGCTGATGGACTCTTGAAGGGCGCCTATACATAACGTGGGCACTCGGGGCGGCGCTCCGCTCTCTGCCCTCCTCACCTGAATGTCGTAGGGTCAACAGTACCAGCAGCACCCTCCCCTCACCCCTCGCCCCCCACCCTGGCCCTGAGACTCGAGAGAAAACGGTATTATTTCCGCGCCAGCTACAGTTTGGGCCCCCCAGCGATTCGTTTGGGCGACGCGTGCAAGCGCTGTTTGCCCGTGCAGAGAGAAAGAGAGAAACACGCGAAACGTAAGTCGCGGGTCCGCGATAGCGAAAGTTGGTACCAAGGACAGCGAGGAGGGAAGGGCACATTCAGAGTGAATCGGGGAAAATGAAAGGCCAGGGCGCAGTGGGAGGGGGAGAGCAGCCGAAAGTTAAAGGCAGCTGCTTCGTTTTTGCTTAGATTTTCTTCCCCCCCAGGATCAAATGAGTAAGTACGTCTGTGTGCGGTCGTCCAACTTGTTCATTTTCCCCCGAGAAACGTGGAGATTGGGCATTTTGTATTTCACTCAGCCGCCAGAGCACACCGCCTTCTCTGCTATCTCTCCACGCCATCTCTCCCGAGGCGCACCCATCAGACTAGCAGAGCGCCGAGAAGCGGCGAGGAATGATCAAGAAACCAATGAAGTGCACTGCACGAAACCTCTCCAACCTCTCGAGCGGCAAGGTACTTTCTTCTAGTTTCCCCCTTCCCTACCTCGTTGCTATACCCATCGCAGTGCCGATGCTTTTAACTTCCCATCTCTCTCTCTCTCTCTCTCTCTCTCTCTCTCTCTCTCTCTCTCTCTCTCTCTCTCTCTCTTTCTCTCTCTCTCTCTCTCTCTCTCTCCCCCTACCTCCCCTGCTCGCCCCCCTTTTTTTCCCCTAATAAAGCGGCGTTGATGCTGCGAATCTTCCGCAGCCCGGAAAGTTTAGAGGGGCGGGGTCATAGATAATTATTCGAGCGCGAGATAAAAGAAGAAGTCGAATCATAAAGTAAAGGGGTGGGAAAGGTGCGGGAGAGCCACATGGGAGGAGTCGGAGGCGCTCTCCACGGAGGGAGGAAACTTCTCGCGCCCGTAGCTCATCCCTCCACCTTGGCGCACGGCTGGGCTAGGCTTGATGACCGGGTCGGCCCTGCAGACTCCCCTCCCTCCTTCAAGGTTTCTTGGGAAAGAAAAAAAAAACACAGCACTTTCCGCCCTGACTGCAGTAAAATCACTCCCAAGCGCTTATGTAGCCATGGTGATCTCCTGCGGTGCAACCACGATGCAACCAACAGTTTTACAACCATGTCTAAAGAAAACGGAACAAGTGTGTGAGACTATACACACATCTCCGTCCTTTTTTCTGCCTTCTGCATTCGCACGCACACGCTCCGTGGAAGGAGAGGATGGGCGAGGGGCGGGGCGGAAAGACCACTGACATGTTCCGTCAGCCATTGTGCAGCGTAGCGGCGCTGAGAATGGTCACCGCCAGCCGCCGCGCGCGCCAAGCCTGTGAATAGTGGCGCCTTCCGGGTGGCAAGAGGTGACCGCAGGGAGGTGGGGAACCGAGGGGGAAACAACTCTGAATTTCGGTGTACACATTTTGTGAATTTTCCTGAATTTATCTGAAATTTAGTGAATTTTTCTGATTTTTTTTTTTCCAAATTATACGAGGTATACCAAAGTTTCAGAGTTGTTCCCCCCTCGCGGGAAACCGATCATAGACCCGCATGGAGCGAGCTCACGATGGACGCTTGAGACAGGTATAAGGTAGGTAGACTACCGCAAAAGATGAGAGTGGCAAGCGACAACCCGAAAGTACAAACAAACTTCTTGAGGCTGACTGGTCTGCCGAACTAATCGAGCGCTCGACATGCTTTCTTTCTTAAGCTCCTTCCGCACGCTAGCTAGCGTAGGAAGGCTCGGCTAGCTACAAGCAGGCTCCTAGCTTCTGGCTCACCTCGCATCCTCAGCGGGCCGAGCTTACACAGCGTTGTTACGAGCAGGTTCGAATTCCCTGACATTTCCAGCACTTATCCAGGGCCAAATTATAAATTTTCCCCGACATTTTGGAGACACTTAAAAATTGATACAACATGAGTTTCAAAATAAAACACATTGTTTAACGTCTTTTGGGGCGTGTCGCGCTCAGCAGCGACGAAACTCTCAACTTTCTCAATTTTCCCTGCGACGCAGTGGCGGATTTCCGAGAGTTTACCATGATTTCCGAGGCAAGAACTTTTTTCTCGACTTTTTCATGATTTTCAGGTTTTCCCCGACCTAAGTCAATCCTGCTTCACTGCCGACCGGATGGTGTGCGGACCGATGCTATGCGCGGCTCACGGAACCCATAGTGGTCTGTGTGCGGGTAGCGGAGGAGTGCTGAGAGCGTCCTGAGGGACCGCCGCGCGAGGCGAGAGAGAGAGAGAGAGAGAGAGAGAGAGAGAGAGAGAGAGAGAGAGAGAGAGAGAGAGGGAGAGACCGTGTCACCGTACAATGCATGCGCGCCGCTTCAACGTCGACACAAAACAAATCTCCAAAGCTCTGGGCGTGGATGGGTCCCCGAGAAAGATACGTGGGCCTGACAGAAAGACGAGGGAGAGAGTGCGAGGAGGAGGAGGAGGAGGAGGAGGAGGAGGAGGAGGAGGAGGAGGAGGAGGAGGAGGAGGAGGAGAAAGGGGTCGGGGGCGCCGGGGAAAAGCGGAACTCGGCTGGGCCGTTGGGAAAGGAGTGCGCCGTGGGGCGGAGGGGGGCTTCGAGAAGGCGCGGGGGTTGGGGAGGGCGGGGGAATGGCGCTGGGCACAGCCCAGAAAAGTTCCGCGGGCGCACAATGTATACCATCGCTGCGGCTGCGCGCGACAGAAGTGGGTCATCTAGGATTCACCGTCCGTCGGCCAGCAGCTCGGCCGGGGCCCGGGATGGGTCCGCCTGTTCGCGCCGGGTGTTTGGCGGCAGAGCGTGCTGGTGGTGGAGTGTCGTGATTCATTCTTTCGCTTTCCCTTTTCACTCCGCGGGGCGAGAGGAAGGGCAGGGCGGGGCAAGGGCGCGAGGCATTGGCAGCACGGCGTGGGAGCAGCGACCTCCACGCGGCTGGTCTCTATAGTCGGGGGAAACAACTCTGAATTTTGGTGGACATTTTTTTTTTATTTGTTCATTTAGATTGAATGGTTTTTCTTTTTAGATTTTAGCTTCAATGGTTTTATTTTGTGTTTTTTGGTGACTTTTGTGAACTTTGCTGACTTTCTTTTAAGTTTTCTGAACCACGAGATATACAAAAATTCCAGAGTTGTTTGCTCCTCGCTACATGTGAAAAACTACTGCGACTTGATGAGCGCTTTCGTTAGAAAACGTTTCATAATGCACTCTAAATGGACAGGACAGAGGGGAACATATTCGCAATGCAATGTGTCCAAGGGAGTGCATTAAGAAATGTGTTTACCCACGATTGCGCTACATGTAACGTGACACACGCAAGGGACAAACGACTCTCAATTTTGGTGTACACATTTTGTGAATTATTGAGAATTTTTATAGAAATTTTGTAAACTTTCACTTGAATCTTCCCTAAAATTTTCTTGAACTCTTATGAGTTTTCCAAAATTACGAGTACAAAAATTTCAGAGTTGTTTCCCCATGGGACACGTGCCTTCTTCTAGTTTTTCCAGTAGTGCTCTGCGGCGTGACGAGAACGTGAGAGAGGCCCACTAGTGGACGGGGTACACTTCCGAAAACTGCACTTTTGTGTCAAGCAATGCCACTTGGCAGGGGGGTAGTTATGGACAAAATAAAGGATTTGACCCGTAGAGGCATCGAAAATTTCCCTTAGGGAAGATTTTATAAGCCTCCAAATTTCCCACGGCGCCTTACGGGAGGTCCGGATAGGCAACCCGCCACACACATCGCGCATTTTTCCCGTTTTTTCTCCCTTTTAACCCACTTCCAGGTCGAATTTTTGAGTTTTCTCTTCGGGGCTGTGTTCCTGATGAGTAAGCGAACAATTTGAGCTATGGGACGGCTAAATTGGACCGTTCTAGCGCCTGCGAGAGGCAAGGAAAGTTAGAATTTAGGTCTCGGAGTGTTCAATGTGTTCAAGGGCCCTGACAGGTGAGTGTTCAACCGAATGGGACAATCTTAGTGTCTTTTCTTACAGATTAAAGCATGAGGAAAACGATCAAATAAAAAAAACGCAACTTTTCGCTCAAAATGGCCGAAAATGGCGGGGAATACCATGCATCAGGGGAAGTGTGGCCGGGGTCGCCGCCGGGGCCGGGGTGCTCCAGCCGGCTGCAGGGCAGGGCAACGCGCTGGCCTTTGACGGGCGGCGCTCGCGCTGGTCCCTGCCTGACTGGATGTGGGGCTCTAGAATTGTGACAACGAAGTGTGACAGTTGCCAATATTTGCTTCAATACTATTTATATAAGAATTCGTTTTACTTATTATGGCTCGGGATCGTCGGGGTCCTCCTCTCCTTCTCCTGCAAGCTCAGCTGCAACCCTGTCGAATAACCAAGCAGGTTACGTGCACGTGCAACTAGCAAGTAATATTTATTTTACACTGTGAGAAAAATACTCTAAAATTTACGAAAATTTGTGAAATTTATGATTACGATATTGATTTTTAAAGTGGCGAATTATGAAAAGTAAATTTACGACAAATTTTGTAAATTCTGTTTACGATTCTTTTGTTGTCAGAATACATTTTCCGTAATGCAACAAAAGAAGTCATAAAATTACGAATCGAATGGCATTTTCCAGTAAAGTACGAAATTTGTCAAAGAGTTATCTTCGAGAAAATACGACAATTTCAGTAAAGTTACGAGAAATGTCGTTAATTTACGAGAAGTGTCGTAAATTTATGACATGCATTCGTGAAACTACGAGTGCTAACTGTAAAATCAACGAGAAAAATTTTAATCTCAAGGCCTTCTTATAATAGACAATTAAAACATTTGCGTCTTTATCAATTACAAACGTGACTTGTAAAACTTCAACAACTGCCATGGAAAGTATTTACATCTTCGCTTCGTCTCTTACCCTGCTTGGTTATCGCAGTTGCCTCGGCAAGTAGCACAGAAGAAGGTGCAGGGTACACCCACGCTCTCCACCTTCCGGCAGGGACAGCGGGCTCCACATCCGGTTTTGCATTTGCATGTTATTAGTATCTTTCTAAATGCTTGCCAGATGATTTCGTTTTTCGTCCAAACTGGAGACCAGCGCCCGTTTTCGGTTCTCCAACCCCATCCATGGGGTGTGGGGATGGGTGGGTCGGGCTCACACACTCCCCGCCCCCGCCCCGCCCGTTCCCTGCCCGCCCGCCGCCCGCCCCGCCTAGGAGACCAGATCTGCGTTCCGCGGCCGCCGCTGCCTGCGTGTGCCTTATGATTGCCCGCCATTTTCGGCCATTTTGAGCGAAAAAAAATATCAATCAAGATTGGTATTGATAGCAGATGATACCGCATCGCACGAGAAATTGCTATGGGGTGCGACAATTTGTGTGTGAACGCACACGATGTAAACGACGAACGACGCCAGCAGCGCCGCGCCGCGTGCCTGCGGGGTTGGGAGGGAAAGGGGTGGGAGGGGTCCGCCGGCGGCGTGGCGGACCGAAGCGGTCGCTGGCAGGGAGGAGCTGTTAGTGTTACACGCTGCGCGCGAGAAGGAGGTGCCATTGTTCCGCGCAGACTGCGCGTCAGACATTCAGCCATAGCCCCTGGCCAGCGCCGCGCTATATTATTAGTTTCTGGACTCGAGAGTAAAAGCTAGCTGACACCTTTAAATTACAAGTTAAATTTTATGTTAAGTGTTTAAGGGGGGATCCTAGTGTAGAGGCTCAAAAGATAGGGTATTTTCGGGATTTTTTCTCTCTGAAACTATAAGAGCTATCGAAAATCGGAAAAGACCGTTGTGTTCGGGCAAACTTAAGCTAAAAAATCAAAAAAAGGTCATCTTCATAGCTGTTGTATTGGCTGCTATACCCTCCCCTGAAGCACCCCTCCTCTTGCGTGCAGGGTACAGCTGGGCTCCACGCTCCAGCCCGACTCGAATGTCCGAAAAAGTCGCCCCGGGCATTTTTAGACTCGGGAGGGTCCTGGCTATGGTCGGAACTAGAACCAATGCTGAGAATTTTTTTTTAGTATTTTTTTGAGCAATCTAAAGTTTTAGTACCGAAATTTGGGTAAAATTTTCAAAGTTTTGATTTTTTTTCCATATAAAGGAGACCTCCGATTTCGGATCTTCTAGTTCCGACCATAGCCACTTGTGAGAGGTACAACCACAAAAAATCACTACTCTGTCGGATGATCCGTTTGGGCGCCAGAAGGGAGCCCAGCTGTAAAGATGGGGTTTCGAGAAAAACCGCGTAACGCGGCCAATAATTAATATATGCAGATGTCCTTTGTCGATTTTGTAGCTAAGGGTTGCCCAAACACAACCTTTTTTTCCGATTTTCAAAAGCTCTTATAGTTTCAGAGAAAAAAAATTCCCAAAAATACCCATTTTTTTGAGCCGCTACACTAGGATTTCCCCTTAAAGGTATCATCTGCTAAAAAGTTGCGTTTTTTTTATTTGATCGTTTTCCTCATGCTTTAATCTGTAAGAAAAGACACTAAGATTGTCCCATTCGGTTGAACACTCACCTGTCAGGGCCCTTGAACACATTGAACACTCCGAGACCTAAATTCTAACTTTCCTTGCCTCTCGCAGGCGCTAGAACGGTCCAATTTAGCCGTCCCATAGCTCAAATTGTTCGCTTACTCATCAGGAACACAGCCCCGAAGAGAAAACTCAAAAATTCGACCTGGAAGTGGGTTAAAAGGGAGAAAAACGGGAAAAATGCGCGATGTGTGTGGCGGGTTGCCTATCCGGACCTCCCGTAAGGCGCCGTGGGAAATTTGGAGGCTTATAAAATCTTCCCTAAGGGAAATTTTCGATGCCTCTACGGGTCAAATCCTTTATTTTGTCCATAACTACCCCCCTGCCAAGTGGCATTGCTTGACACAAAAGTGCAGTATTCGCCTTATTATAGCACTGTACCCCGTCCACTACACTGAGACCAGCAGGAGGTACAGTGTGGGAGCTGCGAGCCGAGCCGTGCCTCGAGTCTATAGGGTGTACAGCCGTGGAGCCTTCTGCTGCTGCTGCTGCTGCTGCTGCTGTGGACTCTGCGCTCGAGTGCGGTGACGGGGCGCTGGGGGGAGGGGGGGGGGGGGTCGGAAGCACCGGCCTGCGGATCGCCCTGGAGGAGGGGGCAGGAGGGCCCCGGGGGCCGCGTGGCTTACGCCCGGCCGGGGCTGTGATATCCTCATCCTCACCTCGGCAGCAGCAGCGGCAGCAGGCCGGCCACGGGGAGGAGGACCGGGGATTATTAGGGATGAGGAACGGACGCGCGCGCCCCGCCCCGCCCCGCCCCGCCCCGCCCCGCCCCGCCCCGCCCCGCCCCGCCCCGCCCCGCCCCGCCCCGCCCCGCCCCGCCCCGCCCCGCCCCGCCCCGCCCCGCCCCGCCCCGCCCCGCCCCACCCCGCCCCGCTCGGGGACCCGCTGCAGCACGACCCACCAAGGGCCGGCCCGGCCGGGGCTTTGGCAAGCAGAGATCGATAGACCAACACACATGTTTCTCTCTCACTTTCATCCTCTCTCTCTCTCTCTCTCTCTCTCTCCGACAAGCACACAAAAACACGCACTCACACACCTACCTGCGCACAGTCAGTCACAGACGAACGCATTTGGCGTACCCCTCGGTCGCGTGGATCGAAAACTCTGTCAGCAGCGCGACCACCATTCATCGCGCTCCGCGCTATACACGACCCGAACTGCAACCTCCCCCCCCCCTCTCGTAATCAACAGCACTCGCTGTAAGAGCTCCTACACTCCCCCCCCCCCCCCCTCTCTCTCTTTCACCCAAACCTTCACCACTTTTCCTTTCTTTTTTTCCTAGATTGCTGTCTCCCTCCCATCATTCCTCTCTTTCTTTCCCCTCTTGCCTCTCCCATTCCCCTCAGCCCGTGCGCCCCGCTGCCCCAGCAGCGCACATGTGCCAGTCAAACACATTCCGGTCGAGACTGGTCAGTCCGCAGCGAGGCAACTCCTGACACCATCACGTTCGCCACGAACGCACCCGCTGTGCGCGCCGGGGTGGGCTCGGCCAGCAGCAGCAGCAGGAGCCGAGACCCCGCCACGCCCCGCCACGCCCCAGCTGGAGCCCCACTACACGGATAATACACAGACAAACATCAGCCCACAATATGCGCTCCACGGCTCTCCGCCGCGCCTGCCACCGACCACGCGTCGCCCAGCCACTCGAAAATGGCTTGAAAATAAAGGAACAAAAAATATAATAAAAATAAAAACACTCGGCTATCGAGCAAACATATCCATGCAGACTCTTTACGAGTCTGCTTGATACTCCAAAGCGTCTGAATGAAACATTCACATTAGCTGCCCGCTACGCTTTGGAATGCCGGTGCGGGGCGGAGCGTGGCCCACGAGCCAGCGCGCCTCATCTCGCCCCGGACGCGAAATAAATAATACGGGAGGGCAAAGCCACGCCCCGCCTCACCCCGCCCCGCCCCGCCCTAGAACGCCCCGCCACGCTTGGCCGGCCGGCCGGGCCGCGAGCTACAGAATGGCGCGGAGCTCGGAATCCATTTACAGAGCTGCACTCTAATGGCCGCCGCTGGCCCAGGAGGTGGAAGGTGAGGCTCTGACTGCGGGGCGGGGCGGGGCGGGGCGGGGCGGGGCGGGGCGGGGGGCGGATAAGGACAGGAGGGCGAGGCGGGAGAGTTCTGGAAGGTGAAAGTGGCCGGAGAAGAAGCTCGCGCGAGCGAAAGAGACAAAAGGAGGGGGAGAGAGGGGAAGGAAGAGGGGAGAAGAGGGGGAGAGCGAGAGGAGTCGTAAGCGACGGATGATTAGAAGCAGCGGACGAGACAAGATAAAATGTGAGGAACAATGGGCGAGGAAGAAGATGGATGAGGGTTGACAAGGATTGCAGGCCGCTCTCATTTCGCTGATTCATGATTCCACTGTGACGGTCTCACGCCTCGCCACTCTGCCGCTCCTCAGCAAATCCACGACGCTTTCTCTACAACCCCGCACTCTTATCCTTACCCGCGTTCTTCTCTCACTCTCACTCTCTCTCTCTCTCTCTCTCTCTCTCTCTCTCTCTCTCTCTCTCTCTCTCTCTCTCTCTCTCTCTCTTACATATTATTTCGATCTTTCTTTCTTACACCCTCTCCTCCTACTGCCATGTTGTCGCACACATATGTTCCAAAAATACATGAATTCATTTGCGGGACTAAGTACAATAACAACAATTTTAACAGGAAATTTACTTCGAGAATAAATTCACTCAGTGTTAAAAAATGTTAGTGAAATAACGACTTTTTTGGTCGTTTTTGATTACGACACGCAGAGTTCTAAGTTTACGAGCGCAGTCTTACTTTTACTACAGCAAAGTCTAACTCGTCAAAGGAAACTAAGTCGACACCTGGTGTGTCAAACAATTATCGTAACAATGCAGCTGGCAGTTGTGACTTTACGACACTTATAATGGAAAATTTTCCAAAAAACCTACCGAATATTTTTTCTCTGTTCGATTTTCCAAAAATAGCGTCGGTATTTTTTAAAAGTACACGCGCAAAGCTATAAGAGCGCGCACCAGGAGATCTCTCTTCTTCCTGCGGCCACGACGCCACGCCACGCCACACCAGAGCCCGACCACCGTTATTCCTGGAACACGCCCTGCTCCGCCCTGCTCCGCCCCTGCTGCGTGTCCAAGGAAGGAGAAGGACGCGACTCTCACAGCAGCGCGCGGCACTGGACCCGCTGGACCCGCGTCTCCGCCAAGCCCGCCCGACCCGACAGCACCTTCCGCTCCCTCATCCTCCTCCTCCTCCTTCTTCTCCTCCTCCTCGGCCCTCCCGCGCCTGACCTTGAGGGATTGTCCGCCGTAATGGACCACACAAAGACGCTGCTGGGAGGCTGCGGGCCGGTGGCAGCGGCAGCGGTGGCCAACACAGTCGAATAAATCCGACAGTGTCGGGCGTTAGTGCGGGGCCGGGGCCGGGGCCGGGGCCAGGCGCGCGGGCGCATCAGCGCGCCTGCGGACCAGGGGGATACCGTCCCGCACAGCACCCGCGCCGGACTCTGCCTACCTCCCAGGCGGGTCGCTGCAGCAGCGCGTGAGGGGGAAACAATTCTGAATTATGGTAAAGAAAAAATGCATTTAAAAATAAGAGGGAGAGAGAGAGAGAAAAGTCGAGAATTTTTAAGGATTTTTTGTGAATTTTGTTGAGTCCTGTGAATTTGTAATGAATATTTGAGAATTTATGCAAGAATTTTACCCAAATTTTTGAGAATTTCTTAATTTTTAAATCTTTTTCTAAATTTTCCTGAACTTTTTTGAATTTTGAGCTGTACCGGGTGTTTCTTTGAATGCGTAACAGTGTTGCGGGTTTGCCTACAACACTCGCCCGCAAGGCGCCATGGCCCCTGAAGCCCTGGCAAGTATGCAATCTCGCAATACTGTTACGCATTTAAAGAAACACCCGGTGCAAAATTTTCGACATCGCCGACCACCAGTGGGCGCGTGGGGCAAAGGCGGGTCCAACACTCGAAAAACAAGCATGTGAATGTCGTTCTCTCACGGTGCGTCAAATATCCTTCTAACACATTGCGGTACATGTCTGTTTGAAAATCAATGAAACCATTGAAAAAAAAAGGAATTCATACCGAGACTAGTTAAGATGAAAGGTACACACCAAAGGGAGTGCGACATTCTACACACTAGGATTTCCAGAGCAGTCGTGTCCCCGCGGCCCTGGCCAACCCCGGCTGACGACAAGCCCCTCAGCCCGCCGCCGCCGCCCCTAGGGACCCGCCCCGCCCCGCCCCGCCCCGCCCCACTCCACCCCGCCCTACACCGGCCCGCCCTTCCCCCCGGCCCGACCACAAAGAAAATCCATCAAGCATCGCCGCTACACACAATGCGCACCCTTTCCATTATTTTCCCTGTGTGCGTGTGAGTGTGCGCGTGTGTGTGTGTGTGTGTGCGTGAGGGCCCGGGCCGTGTGTGCCCTGCAGGGTCGTTCGGCTGGCCCGGGCACATTTCGTCGCGCAGCGGGGGCGTGTGTGACAAACTGACTGTGACGGAAAGGGTACCTCGGCGTAGTGGAACACACACGCGCGCACACACACAGAGATACACACGCGCGCACACACACACACACACGCGCGCGCGCGCGCAAGCTGACAGAGGCACTACGGAAAACCAGGAGGGGCGGGAAATGAATATGAGAAAAGATAGCACCAAGGCGACGCGGACACAAGGAAGGCGGGCGCGCGGGGAAATATGAAGAAGAATTGGAGGAGACAGCAGAGGACGTCGCGGCGGCGGTGCGCGCCCCGCCCGAGGGAAGCTACTCGGGTACCGGATACGTAATCTAGGCAACCGCGCGCGACACCGAAAACAGTCGCGGTTGCAAGAGCGCGGAATAAAAACGACTCCTGCAGCGTTTGTGTTCCCTGAGTATAAATAGCCAATAAGCGCCCCTGCTCGGCATGGAGGCGTTGTGAGTAGAGATGGATGGATAGATGGACGCAATCAAGTCGATTCCTGGAGAGGCCGCGTGGGGCGGGGCGTGAGGCGTGAGCAGCCGGTGCGGGCAGAGGCCCGGGCAGAGGTGCGGACGGGGCCGTTAGCAGGTGTGAGGCGTGGCGGGGCGTGGCGGGCGTAGCAGCAGCGGCACGAGTGCCAACAGCCCATAAAGACCTGTCTCTGTGTCTGCTCGCCTCTCTCTCTCTCTCTCTTTTCTCTCTCTCTCTCTCTCTTTCTCCCTTCTCCATCGTCCCTCCCCTCCTTCCCTCCACGCCACAAGGCCGCCAGCTGGGCTCCGCCCGCCCACCTGCCAAGGGCGCTGGGCCGGGCCGGGCCGGGCCGGGGGCGAGCCCCAGCGGGACCGTTAGGTTCGTTTAACGGTTTGAGGTCCACTGCCGTTAAAGCGGTAACGGCGCCTAATAGGCGTGCCTGCCTGGGACCGGAAGGGCGGCCTGCCCCGCACCACCGCGCCCCGCCGTCAGGGAAGGAGGGGCCGGGGATGGCAGGTCAGCGTCAGCCAGCAGCTAATGCAAAGGTGGCGGCCCCGGCCCCGCCCCGCCATCATCAACACCTCCCCGCCCTGCCGACCTGTCTGTCTGCCAGTCAGCCGCCGCCCTACCCCGCCGGTGTACAGCAGCGCAGAGTGGCATGGCAGAGGGCAGCTGATGAGAACCACCAGCGGGCAGGGCGTTATGAGCTCCAGCCGCGCGGAGTGCGAGTAGTGCTGCCCGCCCTGGCCCGCCCCGCGCGAGCACTCGATGTGTACCGGCAGATATTCAGCATCGCCTTTCCCCGAGAGGAATTAACACCATGGGGGGAGGGGGATGGTGATCACTTTGAAAAACAAAATTAAACATACGGCCACCACCCTACTAAAAAAAAAAAATACGATTTCACGAAATCCTGGTAGACAACGGAGTTTCTATAACTATGGTAAAATTATTGTGAGTGTATCATAAGACTGAAAGAAAACGCAGTAGTTTTGTTTAGTTTACGATAGTCAAGATAGTGACTAAATAATTATAAATTCGATTTGATAAGGCGGGTTTCAAGCAATGAATACTCTCCGACTGTTA
Organism: Frankliniella fusca; assembly: GCA_029379305.1. Lineage (NCBI taxonomy): Eukaryota > Metazoa > Arthropoda > Insecta > Thysanoptera > Thripidae > Frankliniella > Frankliniella fusca. Next base: position 502,451 of record JAHWGI010000363.1, on the reverse strand, counting down.
GGCCGTCATCTAAACGCCAGGAAAAAGAGAGAAAAGAAGCTCTCCTTCTGACAGCAAAAAATGGGCGGCGAGGTCACGGCCGGAGCGGAACGTCAACAATACCGTCCCCTCCACCGAGCGCACCGAAGGGGCGAACCGGGGCCCTAAACCTAGCGACTTTAACTATTTATTTTAGCTGAACGAAATGTTAGGCAGCCGAAATTAATGTGAAAATAGCAGTTCCAGACCTGCGGAAATCGTTTAGCAAAGTTTCATGGAGGTTCAAAACGTAGGAACACAAGTGATTTACGAAAATGATACACGTAAATGTACACCATTTCAAGAATTCTGCTCACCAGATTGAAGTCAAACTTACCAAACCGTTTTCTGCAGGTAAAAAAGTACTATTTACGCATTCAGTTCGCCTTGTCAACGTTTCGATAACTTTATACAATGATTTAAAGTCGCGAGGTGGGAGCCTCAGCTCCCGGCCGAGGCGGCCATGGTTGAAAGACGGCCGGCGACACAGCGCACGCGCGTCCACCTCAAACAAACCTTGTTTACACAACGTGCCAACCTAGAAAACATGAAAAGGATCACTAATCCCCCTACGTTACGATTTGAAATTATTATCTCAGGTTGGCAGAAGTGCGCCGCAGTCGACTGTTCGTTCGGTAAAAATGAAGTAGGTTTCGAAAGGGCGGTATGGTGGTCACGTGCGAATTTCAGTGGTGTCATCTCTTTCTTGAGCGTTTCACTGAAGCAGAGCTTTGTTTGAACGCAGACTTTAGAGGTTTCTCTTTCGCTCCGTGTTGGCTCGACTCCGCCTAGCCCCACCACGAAAAACTATCCCCTTCTCCTGGTGATTTCAGCTGACAAGTCGAGCATTACCATAGCAACTGAAATTTCAATTCAAATTTACAGAAAATCTGTAGTTTAAATTTCTATTAAACTTTCAGAGTGAGTATACAAGTTTACATACTATAACTGTAGGTAATATTATAAAAATCGTTGGAGCGGATTTTTTCCTCCCGTAAGGGGCCATATAAAACAATTGACAGACGTTTCAAAGCGATTTTAGAAGGCAACTCCGTTGCCTAAAAAAACCAAGAAAGTTTTAGAAAAATCTTAAAAATCAAGAACAAATGAACAAAAGACTAAAAACAAATGAAAAACAAAATATAAAAAAAATTAATGATAAAAAAATCAAAATCATAAAGTGAAAGAAAGCACTGAAAACCCACAGTGAGCTTTGCACATGTCCAAGGACCATCGGACCGATTCAAGGACGGCTGCATGAAATCTTCCTATCTCCGTCCTTGAATCGGTCCGATGGTCCTTGGACACCAAGGAACCGTTTTTACCGTGTGAGAGATTCTCTCATGCTGTATGAGTGCATGGCATGCACGCTTTATAAACAGTGTGCTCTGTATGCTCACTGTTTATAACGTGTGCATGGACATGCTCACTGTATATACAGTGTGCAATGCTCACTGCTGGGTTTTCAGTGAGTTTCATAATTCTATTCAAAAATCAATTTTAAAAAGAACATCTAACAACAATTGTGCACATATTGAATGAGTGATCTCCTTTCCCCCTCAGGGAATTATAGGGTATAGGGGGGTGGGGATCTGCGGGGAAGCGCGCGTTGCGCGTATTTCCTAGTTCATTTATACTTTGCACCTCCTTCAGGCCCGCGGCGGAGTACAGCGGGCAGCTCCTCTCGTCCTTGCACGTCCATCCCTTTCACCAGCAGTCAGCACTCACCCTGCAACAGACAAAGCAAACGTCAGCGGCGCAAATTAGGAATCGAGTGCCCGCAATAGTTATCAACTCTCCCTGCGAAACAGTAGGAGCGCAAACTTTGTAATCTGTTTGCGCAATAGGGACAGCGGGGAGAGGGGGCGGAGAGGGGTCGCGGTGGGAGAAAGAAAGAACGGTCGGAGATATGGCGGAGAGTGGTGGGGATGTGGAGGGGGGAAGGGGAGTCAGGGAATTAAAGGGTAAGAAGAGCGAGGGGCCGAGAGGAATGCGAGTGGATCTGCGCGGCAGCGCGGCTCGCCGGCCAAGAATTTACGCCTTTTAAAGATTTGGCGACAGCTGGCCGTTTATCATGGAGGCGGAGCGGGGCCGACCGCAGGCCAAAAATGGCGGATAATATGCTCTGCTGGCTGCAGTCCTGACAAGTCAGTCCCTCCACCAGGGCAGCAGGGCTGAGCACGAGGGTTCAGTCCCCCACCCCCTCAAGTAGTGAACACACGAGTATTTTGAGTAAAGGCGAGTATTGGTGAGTACTCACGAGTATTCGTGAGTATGGGGGAGTTTTGGGGAGAGTGTTGGCGAGTACTTCGCGAGTAATTTGCAAAAAGTATTGCGAGTATTGGTGAGTACTGGCGAGTATTGGTGAGTAAAATAGCGAGTGATATTAAGTTGGGTTCGAGTAATTTTCTCTGTGTACACACGAAGCGGTGGACCCCTCGGCTGAGCAGCAGGGCTGAGCAGCAGCGCTGAGCAGCAGCGCTGAGCAGCAGGGCTGAGCAGCAGGGCTGAGCAGCAGGGCTGAGCAGCAGGGCTGAGCAGCAGGGCTGAGCAGCAGGGCTGAGCAGCAGGGCTGAGCAGCAGGGCTGAGCAGCAGGGCTGAGCAGCAGGGCTGAGCAGCAGGGCTGAGCAGCAGGGCTGAGCAGCAGGGCTGAGCAGCAGGGCTGAGCAGCAGGGCTGAGCAGCAGGGCTGAGCAGCAGGGCTGAGCAGCAGGGCTGAGCAGCAGGGCTGAGCAGCAGGGCTGAGCAGCAGGGCTGAGCAGCAGGGCTGAGCAGCAGGGCTGAGCAGCAGGGCTGAGCAGCAGGGCTGAGCCGTCACCACACTGCCCGCGCCCGCCCCGATCAAAAGAGTCTTTCTCTCCCCTCAGCTCCACAAAACTTTGTCGAGCCGATCACGGACCAGCACCCACCCGGATACTTTCAAATGGGTATCACTTTGCTGGCGCCTTTCGCTGTGCTGGCCCTGCGTTTTAATAAAATAATAACAATAAAGAAAGACGACATTTGATTTTTTTTTCTAAAAGTAGAAGTTTTCTGCTTGGCTCGTCTAACACATGCTGGTGGTGGGTGTATATTTATAGCACCCCAGGAGGCCGCCGTGCTGCCGGCGGAGCGGGGCGGGGCGGGCGAGCCTGTCTGAGGCGTGCAGGGCGGGGCGGGGCGGGGCGGCTTGCAGGGGCGGTGATTAACACCTACGTGTCATGGATCACTGTGTCACCCCTCTATGCGGACAGGGCTTAAGGGGGAGGGGTGTCAGACACACACACGCACACACACACACACACACACACACACAAACACACAGGCATTACAGCGGCACCGCTATACGGACACGCAGGCGAGCGCGCACACACTGGCGGAGGATATAGAGTGGTAAGATAAGCGAACAGAAGAGCGTGTCACATTACCGATGAACATGACAGTGTTGTTATGCGTGTCGGGATATGTGTGTGTGTGTGTGTGTGTGTGTGTGTGTGTGTGTGTGTGTGTGTGTCCGGTGTAGTCCGTCCGTGGGGAGGAATCCTATCTACCTCACTGCCATAGGCCGCAACAATAATCATACCTAGAATGAGGAGATCAGAGTGGTGGCAGTGGTGGGGTGGGGGAAGGGGGGAGGGTGCAACTGCAAAAATTCGCGTACACAGAAATACTCGACGTTACACAGAAAATAAGCGGGAAATACTTCAAAATATGCAGAAATCCAGTGATGAACCCCACAACAAAAAATTAAATATGAGTACACAAAAATGCAGAAACTAAACGAAAAGTGTAAACATACAAACAAGAGTTTGTCACACCTCTGGAGGAGATTAAAATTGAAATGCGAGCCCCATCCCTCGCACTGTGTGTTACGTTGCTCGTTCCTCCGACTCCTTATACCCCACCGCGATCCATCTCACTCGCACTTTCTCGCTGAAATAGCAAGCGCGCGCGGGTAGCAGTGAGCTAAGCCTTCCCTATCTATTCGTCTTAGCGTCAGCAAAGGGCCTGCTCCTTGCAATATTATAAGGCCCGACCCCTCCCTGCTGCAGGCCGCCCCCCACCCCCCTGCCCCACCACCACCCACCATTACACTCAGCCCCAGCTCCGCCCGCCCCGCCCCGCCCCGCCCCAACAAGCCACGGCGGGAACCAGAATCGCACACCGCGGCGGGGCGAGGTCGGGTCGGGTCGGAGCAGGGGGCTGATGAGCGCGCAAGCTCAAGCCCGCCCCGCCCCGCCCCACCCCACCATACCCCGCCCCACCCCGCCCCACCGCACCCCGCGCTGCACCGCCCCGCCCCACCTCGCCCCGGGCAGCGTAAGTCCAATTTTCAATTGGCTTGGGGTTCTATTATGCGAACAAGCAGCTCGGGCCGGTCAGGCCGGGGAGGGGCGGGGCGGGGCGGGGCGAGGTCAGCAGTGCTCCTGCCTCCGCCGAGCGCCGCCAGGCTGAGTTGAGTGATCGCCTTGCGCGTCGCGCCGGGGCCGGGAGGGAACGCCCCGGCCGGCATGTCGCTATATGGCGCGCAACCAGTCAGAATTCTGTCGGCAGGAGGGGGGTGGGGGTGAGAAAGCTTTGCAGCAGAGGAGAGAAGGGAGTTGAAAGGCCCTGCGGCCGGGCCCAGCCGGCTGCGGGGTGGCGTGGAGCGGCCCCCATACCCTATGCTCCCTCCACCAGCGGCTGACACATAGGGCTGCACGACGAAAAGAAATCGTATAAAAAGGATTTATTCAAACGTATTAAATTTAAACCAGACTAACAAATCAAAAACAAATGCAGCTTCGGTTCCATTTTACATTTCAAACTTCCACAAATTTTCACGAGGAAAACACGTACGTAAAAGAAAAAACAATTACAAAATACGTCACGATTTAAAAGCTGCTGAAGCATCGGCCTTCAACTCTCCGCTCTCTGCTAACGCCTAGCGCTGACATGCCAGGTGGGCACGTGATGAACAGAGTACGAAACACGTCCGCGATTCATGATTGACAGACAGAGGCGCGCGGAGGGGTGGGGCGGGGTGGGGCGGGGTGGGGCGGGGTGGGGCGGGGTGGGGCGGGGTGGGGCGGGGTGGGGCGGGGTGGGGCGGGGTGGTGCTGGCGCACTGACGGTGGTAGGGGGAGCAGATCCAGAGGATGGGTTGCCAGTCTCTTTGCGATCCATTGTGCACGAGAACACTTCGGCGAGTTTAACACCCGTCACCACCTCCCTCCCTCCCTCCCTTTCTCCCTCCTCCCACTCTCTCTCTCTCTTCGTGTCGCAGCAGACAATCACGATGTAATTAGCCAGCCCCGCTCCAATGGAACCTTTGTGTTCTTATTGCACAGAGTGAGGTCATCATCCTGCACTGCGCTGTAGCAGCGGCCCGAGAGGGCGAGCGAGCGAGCGAGCGGGAGAGAGAGAGAGAGAGAGAGAGGAGGGGTGGGAGATGAATTAACAACACACCGCACTGCTACTACTGCCGCAAAGGTTATTGAAGCGAGCGGGAAGGCAAGAAGAGGTAGCGAGAGAGATGATGAGGAGCGAGCGAGAGGGGGAGGAGAGAGGGATACAGAGGAGCAGGCGAGAAAGAGAAAGGGGCGGAGGCGACAGAGAGAGAGAGAGAGAGAGAGAGAGAGAGAGAGAGAGAGAGAGAGAGAGAGAGAGAGAGAGAGCGGGCGTGTTACAAAGGGACGATGCGCGGGCAGAGAAGGCGCCGTGACAGTGAGATCTGGGGAATCCGAGGAGGAAGACAAGGAGGGCGAGTAGATAACGAAAACCTTTCCCTCTCGAACCATTCCCGGGGAAGTGTCTGCCTGGCGCTGCCGCCACCGGGTCCCTCCCCCACCCCGCCACGCCCCGCCACGCCCCGCCACGCCCCCGTGTGTCCATTACAGGGGCGGTCCCGCTGATCCCAGCGGCTCTCCCGGGCCGCCGCCGCCGCCGTTCCCGGGAACACTAAAGGGGGAGGGAACGGTGTCACAAAAAGACGCACGTCGCTCGATCTGCATTGATGTAACGAGGATGCAAACGCCGCAGTGATGGAGCGCCGAGCCGCGCGCGCGCTCCGCAGGGGAGAAGCTGTCGGCGATTTGGCCAAGTGTGTAACATCTCCACGTGAGGCGCCGCATCCCGTTCTCCTCTCGCGGGCGGCGGGTTGGAGTGGGAAGCTGCATAGAACATTCACGAGTCGGCCGCGTCGGGCCGGGCCGCGCGCAGACACAACACGGATCGGATCAGCTCGGTAAGCTAACCGGCAATAGAACCCCGCCCTTTCTCACAAGAACCCACCGTTTTTAGCATACAGAAATCCCACATGAGTCTCAGAACAGCGCAGACGAGCATCATGTCGAAACGGCGGAACAGGGTGTTCCTATGGCCCTAAAAAAAAAAAGGGTTGCCTTTGAGCAAGATTGGAAAATATTTCTGAGATAGTCAGGAAAAACTCGCTACAATCCTCAAATATTCGGCGTAACTCGTGCAAAGTCGTAGAAATTCTCAGATATTCGCAGCGACCCCCGAAACTCGTTGTACTCCTGCCATCGGAGATTCTGAACAATATCTTTGTAAATTGACAACGTGCAGCTTATTGCAACAAATGATGTAAATTAAATTGACGACAACGCATCCCATACCCATTCGTAATTAATTTTCAAGTCGGTAGGTAGTACTTGTAATATTACGATTTATAATGGCAATTTTACAACTCCACTTCCAGGAAAAATTTTCTACAAACCTACTATTTTACACAGTGAGAATGGGGAATCCGATAGGGTACCCCTCCAGCCGGGAGCTGCACGCAATGCACAAACTGGGCTTCTAGGAAGGCAAACCAATACTTCTCTCTGCGAAAGGCACACAGTTTTTTACTGACGAGTCGTTTACCAGGAAAGAACACGGCGAGACCGCCGCCAACGCCGATGAGATTCCAGCCAAAAGAGTTATTGTCAAAGGGGGATATCCTGGAAAATCTGAAGACACGCACCGTTAACCCGCGCAGCCCAGACACACAGGCTCAAACCCCTCTGCGGTCGGGTGTATAGCTTTACTGCCACTCCCCACATTCGTCGATTCAATATGGGCATCAGCCACTCCTACCCCCATCCACCGCTGCCCCGCCCCTCCCGTCATATGCGGAAAGGTTTTCAATAAAATAGTCACATTGAAGGCATCGGCTTCTCTGACAAAGCTCTGTCCCCCCCCCCCCTCTCTATCTCCCTCTCTGTCCCACTCCGCCTGCCGGCCACCCACGTCCCTCCTGCTCTAATTGTTGCCAGCGGTGGACAACGACATCGATGACCCTCGGCAGCGAGGGTCCGGCCGGGCGTGCGCGCGACACACGTTCAATGGAGCCGCCCCTTCCCCCTTCTCCCTGACCTCTCAACTTTTTTTTCTGTGCCACCCTCTTTCCCCCGCTTCCCTTCCTCCGCCTCCACCCTTTTCGCCCTCTCTCGCACCTCCAATCTAACACATACCCCCCCCCCTCTCTTTTCTCTCTCTCTCTGTCCCCCTCCATACAGATCCATGGCCTGCTGGCGCAGCGCGTTGGATCGCGCCGAGCTAGCAGGCAGCCAGTCACATATGTCGTTTGATACCCTCCCGGCAGAAGAGAGGGAGGTTACGTCACGTTCATGAGACCCTGCTGCCGCGCAGGAGAGGGAGAGGGGGGGGGAGAGAGAGAGAGAGAGAGAGAGAGAGAGAGAGAGAGAGAGAGAGAGAGAGAGAGAGAGAGAGAGAGCGACAGAAAGAGAGAGAGCTCGCAACCCCATGTTCTTTCTTTGCACCAGCGCGATTTGTCTTGCCCAGTCCAGAAATCCCATGATCGTTCCCATGAGCCATGGGACATCAAGGAATGTCATGGGAGACATTTCCCCATGGAGGATAACTTTCCATGTAGTTTTTGCCCACTTCCATGTGAGGTACTTTCCATGGAAATAAGGTTCCTTGGCAGCTGACCTTCTCTATGGAATAGAGCACTAACTCCATGGAGTAATAACAAAATGTATAAGTCCACAAAACGACAAAGAGAAGACTGATCGAAATAAGTGAAACACGGATATAGGGTGTCGGAAACGAGGCGGAGCCAAATCTGGTGGCCGTTTTTGCCTAGCTCAAGCCGTTTTCGAGTTGCCAGAAAAAAGTTCTCAGATTTGAATGAAATTTAAATGGCCCTACTAAAATTCATCGTAGATGCTACATACCAAATTTCAGATCGAAATTCTAATAATTATAGATTTTACAGCCCTTTTAATTTTCATGGGAAATTGTCTCCATGGTAAAGATAGGCAAGTGCCCAATGGGATAGGTCACCCCATGGAAAGACAACCGTTCCATGAAGTCCTCTCGCATGGCAATCATTTTTCCATGGAGCCTTTACCCATGGTAAGAAATTTTCCTTGGAGTCCTCACATGGAAAGCGATATTCCATGGAATCTTGTTCCAAGGAAAACACTTTTCCGTGGTAGAACGCCCATGGAAATAGACACCACATGGAATATGATGCATCTTACATGGAAAACAGACCTCTATCCATGGAAAAGAGATCATGGAATTCCATGGTGTCCATGGGATTTTTGGACTGGGTGCTCATCCGCCAGACGCGATCACAAATCGACAAAATAGACGAAGCTGACAAAATTACCGCGAATGAAATTATTGAAATGTGAACAAGAAAACCAGCGAAGACTTTGCTCTCTTTTCGTGGTGTGCAAACAATTTTCCACCTTGTGATGATCAACACAGTGCATGTACGGAAGAATAGGGGTAAAAAAGCTGCTTCAAAGAATCGCAATAAAAAAAATTAATATATTGGACAAGAATGAAAACTAATGGTTATCGCGCTGAAAAACACCTCCATCAAAGTCTACCACGCCCTGCGCCGGTGCGCGGAACGTTCTATTGCCCCAGGCCCGTACCCAGCATCCCTCCGACCACCACGTAAAAACTTGGCAATGGTCCCTCTGCAGTGAAAGGGGAAAAAAACAAACGACGGTAACACGTGACGCGTTGCCGGCAGGTGGTTATTGAGGTACTGTGTCCGAGTGCGCCGGGTTCGAGATAGGGAAACATCTCTGAGAAATTTTTGTATACCAGAATAAATCGTACATCAGAAAAGTTAGAAACATTCACAAAAATTTAGGACACATTCAAGAAAAACTTCCAAAAATTTACAAATGGGCACGAAAATTTACAAAAATTCAGAGATGTTTCTTCCTCGGCCGGTTTCCACTCTTACTTGACCCGTCTCCTGCTACGACTAAGAAGACCATACACACGTAATAAAACAGGGATCTTTTTCACACACAAATTTTTATTTTTGAAAAATAGAAAGAATAACACAGATGAAGTACGACGCGAGTCGTCTGGCCAGCGTGGTAAAGCAGCCCCCGCGGCAATAATCTCGGGGCAGGGGCCTGGGGAGCTGTCTGCGGAGGCAAAGAGGAAGAAAAGTGAGAGTGGCTGCTGAGACGAGGCACGAGCCCTGGCGGAATATCAAGGTATCACACGGGTTTATGGCCCCTTTTACGACTTTAATAGTCCCAGGTAATGCGGCGCAGTGGCGGCTGACTTACGCGACATTAGTCGCGAGCTCATCATTAGGCGCGTCGCAGCCCCCACCTCCCCGCCGACTTGCCATTTTTTTTTTTTTTTTTTTTTTTTTTTTTACTTTCCCTCTTTTTTCCCTTCTTACTGGCTTGCTGCCCTGCCGTTGCGTTTCGAATTACTGCAGCCATTGCTCTCCTTTACAAGACCCCTTCCATCCTCCGCCGCCACAGCGCCACCACAGCGCTGTGCAAACGACCAGCATCATGTGACTTCTGATGAAAGAAACATTTTCTCGACGCTCATGACGGCAAGCCGGAAACAAGTATATGGGAGTATCAGGGACGAATATAGCGAAAGCGTCAGACTCCGTGCCTCGGGTCGGGTGGGGTCGGGGGTCGGGCCGACTCGGGCGAGCCCTTTGTGGGAACCTTGGCAGGCGCGCTGGCTGGCGCGCCGCGGGTAGCGAAAGAAAAGAGCGAGATACCCTTTTATTCCTTTTCCCATTGCCGTTTCCCTTCTCCTTAAAGTGGGCGGGGAGAGAGAGAGAGGGCGCGGGTACTCGATCTGCGGCCCGCTAGGCCTGCCTGCGTTGTTATATCTGACTCGGGCACGCTTGGTTTTCGGTCGATGACCCAAACGACTTCCCACGACCTGCCACGCCACGCCACGCCACGCCACGCCACGCCACGCCACGCCACGCTGCACCATGGCTATGGTACTGTTCCGGGGCTCAGCGGATGCCCTCCCTCCCTCAAAGGAAAAAAAGAGGAAGCTGCGAATGTAGTGGTGGTAGAGTGGAGCCGGACCAAAAGAATGAGCACGAGAAAGATAGGAAGATCTCTGGGAGGGGGAGAGGGAGGGCACTGGAAGCTTGGTACGTGCGGCGCCGATGACGCGAGTTTGCCCCCTTCCTGCTTCCCCCCCTCCTCCCCCCCCCCCCCTCGTGTGCGGCCGGATTAAATGGTCCCCATCGCTCTGAATTTACTTTGTAAGACCCCTCTCTCCTCTCGCCCACCAGCAGCTCCTCTCCACCGCAGCGCTCCATACTCCGCCACTTTCGCTCTGGCCGCGGTCCTGCGCGGAGAAACACGACCGACCGACCGGCGCATAACGCGGCCAGGTTTCGGGCTGTGCGCAAGAGTCTGAGTGAGTAGGGGGAGGGGGGGGGGGGGGGTCACTTCGAATAATGGTTGTACAGATCCCCTCAAAAAAAATCATTTTTAAACTTAAGATAAAGAATAAAATAAAATCAAGAAGATATAAAAAAAAAATCCGAAAAATCGCGAAAAGATGAACAAGAAAACGAAATATAATTGAAAGAAATCAGAAATGGGGATAAAAGATCAAAATATTTCAAAAAGTAACATAAATTTTCCTTGAAAAATCAACAGAAAATTCTAGACAAAAAATTTAAAAAAATCGGAAATAAACAAAAAGTTTCAAGAGTCATTGTACACATTTTGTATGAGTGATTTCCCCTCGAGTCTGTGTAAATGCGGACAATCCAAAAACAACAACAGCAACAACAACAACAACAAAACACAACACCGGATGAAGTGGGCGGTGTAGTGAGTGGTCTCGTGTCGCGCAAATAACGATTGAGCCAGCAGCGCGCGCACTGTGCACGCCGCCGATGTGTTTGTCCGCGAGAGTGGCCTGGCCGGCCAGTCCGCGGACCATGCACTGTTGAAAATAGTTGTCAGTTGACGACACTATCTGTGACGACTGTGTTGTTGGTTTACAACAGCATTTGTTGCATCGGTGTCACTGAGCAAAGACGCTCTAACGCTTCCTATTTCAATCGCAATGGCCCATTACGGAACAAGTACTTATCAACTTGTTGTAACGCTACAACAGATTCGTGGTTAAGTTTGTTAGCAACACATGTCGTTTCAATACAGCCACATTGTTGGGTTGTTTGTGAACACGCACTTTTTTCAAGTGCAAAATTTGTTTCATGAAATTTTATGAACATTCTTAAATTACAACATGTTCGTAAAATTACGAAATATGTCGCTAACAAACTTAACTACGAATATGTCGTAAATTTACGAGATATTTTTTAACAGTGTGCACAGCAGCGCCCCGCGCGCCGGTCACGGGTGAGGCGTGGCACGGAGTGGCGTGGCATGCCGGAGCCCGGAGCGTTTTTATCGCATGGGACAGTCCCAAGGACATAACATTCTCCCTTCCTTTTCTCCTCCTCCTTTCTAGCGTGGCGCGGCGTGGCGTGGCGTGGCGCGGAGGGGGTCGATGAGCGCGGCCGGAGCATCGCCCTACTACTTGTATTACGACGGCGGTGGCGGGGCGGGGTGGGGCGGGGCGCGCGCCGGAACACGGCAAGCTCGTGATTATTTTCATCCGAAACTCTTTTCAAACGAGCTGTGTATACGCCCCGCACCCCCGCTCCGCCACTCCTGCCAAGGGTGCGGTCCGCACCCTCATTCCCCAGCAAGTTTGCCTTGGAGCGAAGAAAGAGCGAGCGAGAGAGAGAGAGAGAGAGAAAGAGAGAGAGAGAGAGAGAGAGAGAGAGAGAGAGAGACGCGCAGAGGCCGGTAATTGCCAGCAGCAGAGGTAGATCTTGTTTGTCTGTCAGCGGATTGGGTGTGCGGGTTCACCGACTGATGACTGGCGAAAAGAGCACTGCTACCCACCACTACAAACACTCGTTGTAAATTTACAAAGACATTTTCGCCAGATGTTTTGTAAAGGTATTTGTTCCAAGTTATTCGTGTCAAAGCTAAAAATGATTAACAAATGATTTGTAACTTTTTTTTTTACAAATGATTTTTTTGGCAGACTTAGATGAACTAATTGTGAACAAAAACAGGAAAGATTTGTAAAATTACGAATCATTTGTTAGGAAACATTTGTAAATTTGCAAATGATTTGTCATATCACAACTTGCGCAAGCCAGTAAAATTGATTAGGTTAAATTTTTTTCCAATAAAAAGAAATTGTATCAAATCCCGATTATTAGACAACTCTTAATATAGTAAATTTCACGACCAGTTTTTCCTATTAATGATGAATTATTCCTAACACGAGATTTACAAATCATTTTCACAGCGCACTTATACAAATAAGTCTTTCCGTTGTGTTACAATTGACGTAAGAAAGAATTTTCCCATTTGTAAATTTGTAAATTTACGTCAAAAGCTTTTACAGTAACTAAGCCGTTTTCTGAATATTTAAAATTTTCAAGCAAGAGAAGGATTCCTTTTTTTTTTTCAATCAGAAAAGAAGCGTCACTACACACTATATGGGAAAGGGCGATTTTGTCCCCAAAAATGTTGTGATTTTGTGCACATCATCCGCATGGGACAAGTTGTTCACATTTAAGGGTTCAAAACGTATCTAAACTTGGACAAGTTGTCTCAGAAAATTTGACAAATTTGTCCCAAAGCTGGTGATGTGCACAAAATCTCAACATTTTTGGAGACAAAATTGTCCTTTCCTATTCAGGGTGTGCTGGGCGAAAAAGTAGGACATGATCCGATTCTTACGACGCGAAATGGAATGCCCCCGTCATTTACAGGCGATTACTTGGACAGGGGCTTACCGCTTTCATTTTATTGCATACCTGGGGAGCTATAACGACCTGGAGGAGATGATCCTGATGCTAGTCACGTTTATTTTCCCCCACTCTCGCCAAACACGATGGGGAAACGTTAACAGCGGCTCTCATCGCACAGCTGAAGCTGAAGCCCGCGTAAGAAGAGAAAGTTCTGCGTCAAGCAGCGCTACGCTCCGCGGAAAACTGGGACGCGCTCTGTCATGCGTGAACGCACATCTCCGCGGGCTCCTCTTCAGGTTGTTCTTTAAGTACCACACCTGCGCGTGGTGTACTAGACACGGCTTAAATGCAGAGGACACGGCATTAAAGAGGGAGGGAGAGAATGAGATAAATAGAGGAGAAAGGACGCGAGAGCGAGAGAGTCATGACGCCGACGTGTGGTGCGCGGTTCGCCGCGCTAGGCTGCACCGCGCCCCGTCCGCTCCACTCTGCAAGGGGGTTGTACACCTCGGCCATTACCGACTTGGCTTTGACTCATCAAAGTTGGTGAGGTGAGCGCGTGTTAAGAAGGCCACATGCCGTTGGTCCCGCCACTAGCCCACCCCATACCCCTCTTCTCTATCTCTCTCTCTTTTCTCTCTCTCTCTCTCTCTCTCTCTCTCTCTCTCTCTCTCCCCCTCTCCTAATCCTGCTTCCTTTTCGCCTCACCCGCACCGCGCACGACTCACTCACTATGCTCTCCGCATGCGCGAATACCAACAGAGCCAGTCGGGGCCGCCGGAGCCAAGGGCCGGGGCAAGCGGGTCTCTCTCCCTCTCTCTATGCCGGGCTGCAAAAGAAATCGGCGCACATTTCTCAAAACGTCAGTGGAGATAACAGATATCTAATCCAGAGCGCCCTCCCCTCCTCTTCCCTCCCCTCGGCTCTCCCGCTCTCCCGGCAGACGCGCATACCTCCCGAGCCTATCAACTAACCGTCCTTGCCAAGAAGGCGCCTGGCCTAGCTCCTCTCGCTTCCTGCGCGTTCTGAAGCCATACTGTCTTGTCTCTCACTCGGTCTCTTCGTTTCATATAAATTATTTCACGGGAATTTGTCTCCCCAGATTCCGCCGTGAAATCAGTCAAGAGAAACTGCTGCGCGCTACCCTCCTCCAAACGAGGCGCTAAAAACTGCTCCGTGGTGTGCAGGCAGAGGCGCGCCAAGAGGAGGTTCGGGGGTTTCCAGCTGCAACCCCGCGGATGTTGAGTAAACGGAGTTAAATCGAAGAGAAACAGGGTAAAAGGGAGGTAAACTGGAATGAGAGGGAGCTACGAAAAGGGGCTTGCAGCCACGCCTAGAAAAAGTCAGAACGGTTCAAGGACGGCAGCCAAACACCTCCTCCTTAAACCCTACTGTCCTTAAATCGCTTTGATGGTCCTTGAGCATCAAGGAACGGCTTGTGCCGCGTAAACGCATTACACAGGCTTGCGCCGCTCTGGCTCCACAATGCTTGCACAGACTTCCTCTCCGGGTAAGAACGAGTTCCTCGCGAAAGACAGGCTCCAGGGTAGAAACTCTCGGAACTATGGGGGCCCCACCCGGCCCTTCGCCTAGATCCCTTGCGCACTGCGCACAGCGTCAGCAGACGACGCACTCCGCAAACTGAAGGACTTCCCTTCATCACCGCGCCGCAGCCATCTCGAGCGCGGGGAACATTTACGTACCCGGGGACGAGGGGAAAATACCTTGTCGTGTGTGGGATCTTGGATTGGACCACCGCGCGGACAATGCGAGGGGGGAAGGCGAGACTTCCTCTCGCGCTTCTGCCATCCCGGCTTAAGCTGCAAGAGGCCCCGGGCTAGGGGTAGAGGAGTCCACCCCCAGGAGAGCGCAGGGGGGTCCCACTCCTTCCCTGCCTTCATACCGCGCGTCGTCACCATCACACGTGTCGGGAGCGAGTGTGCGATGTGATGCTCGGCTCTGCGCGATGGCCTACACACACACACTCACCTACACACACACACACACACACACACACACACACACACAGCCCCAATCCCGTCCTGCACCTCCTCCCCCCTCCCCCACCGCGCGTCATCCCCGTTGTGCTACGTCCGCCCCCCCCCTCCCCCTCTCTCTTCACTCCCACCCTCTATTACCTCCTTTTATTTTCTCTTCCCTCCCCCTTTGTGTCCGAGGCAATGCGGGTTGCATACGTGATCGGCGAGCCCAAGGAGATTCCCCTTCGCTGCTCCCCTCCCCCCTCCCCCTCCCTGCCCCCCATTTCGCCACTCTCCTCTGCTCTTTCCACCCCTCCCTCCCTCCTTCTCTTTCCCAGTAGAAGAAGGTAGGGGAGAGGGTAGGCATGCGCCAGCGGAGGACGGGTTCGCGTGAGTGGCCGCGTGCACTCCACACAGGCCTCCGGGGCGCACACCCGCGCACTCACTCCGAGCGATTGGCTTCTTCTGTGGAAATAAATCTTTGCCCAAGGAGTGGAAAAAAGAAGAAAGAAACCGCAGCCGCACGCCATGCCATCGTCCGAGGCCGCGAGTGCATCGCATTTAACACCTCGCACGAGCATGCGCCCGTCTCGTACTTTTCCATCATACCACCTCCACCTATGTTGGCGAGTTCTTTTCATTATTTCCGCGTTATTTGCGCTGTTCTTGCTTTAACTTAAATAACCTGACCCAGTAGGCATTTTAACCGGCACAACCTTGGTCTTGGGCAGAAAAAACTAAAAAAAATATCCTCAGATGGTGTGTGGTGTGTAAAAAATTAATTAACACCAAAAATAAGGATATCCTATTCCTTATCTGTACCAATACGGATTGCCAGTCGTTCATTCACGTTGATGAGTGCTCAGGAATCAATTTTAGATTCGTTAACAAGAAAAGATCCCTGTCCCTCTGCGAGTCATCAACCCGAGAACCTATCCTTCAACTTCACAGCTGATCAAGTGAGCCCAGAAGTACAATCTCCTGATTCTGAAGCACTGCTCAGTAAGTAGTGAGGAAGATCAGCAATGTATTTGTGATAACCCCAGTTGCGAGTCTGAGAAAATACGGCTAAGAAACAAAATAGTACATCTAAAAAGCCAATTGCAAGATAGAACTATCTCAGCACTTGAAAAAAAGATAAGTCAATATAAACACAGCACTGAAGAAAAGTTACAACTGCTTTCTGATCAACTATCTAAGAATCTAAAAAAGAATTAAATTAAAGAGCCTAAAATTAACTCAAAAGGAATAGCGTCGAACTTTACGAGGAACCCACTACATCTGTGTAAAGGTAACATCCTGGACATCCCAGAAGGAATCTCCATAGCTCACTGTGTTGGAGCAGATTTGGCAATGTCAGATGGAGTAGCAAAAGAAATAAAATCAAACTTTAATTTAGAAGAGGAGATCAAGGTTTTAAGGACGATGGAAATTGAGTTAGGCTCTGTAATAGAACAAAAACAAGCTGTTAGATTTATTCTTCACATAGTCGCGAAGAAAACTTCCTATGACAAACCTAATAGGGTATTCCGGACAAGCCGAGGACCGGAAACGAAGGCGACGTCCACAGTGGTCGGATCTCAGCCTAATGGCTTCTGCATCCGGTTTGTCTGCTGTGGAACGCCGCCATCTTTGTTCAGATTCACATTCGCATATCGGCGGGTGTTCTAGAAAAACATAACGGACGGAAAGGAGTCGTAGAGGTGACAAATCACTTGCCAAGTCCTCCGCGACCTAAACAACACGATATGCGAATGTGAATCTGAACAAAGATGGCGGCGGTCCACAGCAGACAATCCGGATGCAGAAGCCATTAGGCTGAGATCCGACCACTGTGGATGTCGCCGTCGCCTTCGATTCCGGTCCTCAGCTTGTCCGGAATACCCTATTGGAGAAATGTAAAGATTGCTATGTATAATTTAAGGAAGAAATGTGAAGAGCTCAAAATAGAAAAGTTATGCATACCAAAAGTCAACAGTGGTCTGGACGGCATTCCTTGGGAAAGGACTTGCAAACTGCTCAAATCAGTATTCCATGACTCACCAATTTTAATGTTTGTGCTATGTTTATCAGCAGAGAAATTGGAACAATTCAAAAAGTCTATCAACAATAGAAGATTTAAATTTGAAAGACCAAAAGAAGAATAAAATCATTGTATTGGGTGACAGCCATGCAAAATGGCTACAAGAACCCTTGAGTCACATGTTAGGTGACTTAGAACTTGAAGTATATCCTGATGGAGGGGCCAAATCCTCTCAAGTAATGCATAATATAAATGCTATCTCCTCCAGTCTGGAAGACGAAGATTATCTGGTCATAATTACAGGAGCAAATGATTTACTTGTCTCTCTAGAGGGTCTTCTGATCGATCAATCTCTACATCTAGAAGCAAGAAAAAATCTTTTCTCTCATGCTAAGCACACAAATGTCGTTGTTCTCTCTGTTCCATACAGATAGGATAGAGAGGAAGTAAACCCACATATCTTGAAGTATAATCAAGAATTGGAGAACCTTATTCTGAAAGAAAAAGCTAGTATGCTTATGCCAGAGAGACTCCATTATGTAGATGTTAATGAATACCTTCAAAGAAACCACTATGGTAAACGTGCTTTACATCTAAATGGCTTGGGAAAAAGCAATTAGCTGAAATTATAATTAAAGGAATGAATAAATGCCCTAACGAGCTTTCTTGCTACAAGTTTGAAAATCTGAATTTTCAACCAACAAGCAGAAGAACACATCTAAAGCCATCACATTAAATGTTCTAAATCAATTAAAAAGAAAAGAAATGTAGGCCTACTTCTTAACATATTGGAAAAATACTCAGCTAATATTGTAATAATTACTGAGCACTGGTTGTGCGAGAGTGATTTAATGAATTTTGTACTTGAGGGATACATAAAAGTAACTAGCTTTTGTAGGAAATCAACGTCAGGTGGTGGGGTATTAATTCTAAAGAAAAATGATATGTTTTGTGAGGCTAATATATGCCAAAATTTAAATTCTTTGTCAATAGAAAAAAAATTGTGAGATCACTGCAGTTAATCTTAAATTTAAATCTTTTGAATGTTCTGTGATTGGCATTTACATTTATGCATCTTGTGAACTTGATCTCTTTGATGAAATTATGAATAATGTACTAATTCAATGCAACCCTCTGTGCTCAAATCTAGTCATTGCTGGTGATTTTAATACAGATATACTCAAGGAGTCTACAAGGGTAACAACCTTTTGTGATACGCTTAGCAATTGTGATATTAAAATGCTTTTCTATACTAATACTAGAGCAAATCTAAAGACTGGGAGGGGTACCTGTATTGACAATATTTGGACAAATTTTCAGAATAGATTAATTACTAAACAAATTATAAATCAAATATCGGATCACGAGGCACTTTTTGCCATCTTTCATACATACACTAATAAATTACTTGGTGTGTGACCAGTCGACGTTTGCAAAGAGAAGTAAACACATCGATAAAAGAAGAAGTTGATATACAACAGTATTTCTTTAAAAACCAGCACAGAATTTGTGCCACAACACCACAACCACAACATAAACAGGCGATCAGGCTTCCACCAGCTTCCACGTCCTACCGTGCGGGCGCGCGAGTGGCGCGGGACGAGCAGCGGGAAAGATTCAAATAAGTTGTAATACCGTGTAATACCCTGTAATACTCTGTAATACTCTGTAATACCGTGTAATACTCTGTAATACTCTGTAATACCCAGTAATACCGTGTAATACGCGTAATACACGTAATACGGAGTAGTCTGTACACGAAAAATCGAAGTGAATACCTCCGGGGAAAACTGTACCATACCCGACATTTTTGCGGAATACGGGGCCCAACTCGCAGACGATGCTGGTTAAAGTTAATCCCAAGTTACAAGGTGTTGGGTTGAGATCGCTCTTACTTGATCCTAAGCCAGAATGCATTTTAACTTAAGAGTTAGATGGGGAAAACTGTAAAATACTTGTGCAGAAAACAAGGCCTATCTCTCAAACGATGCTGGTTAAAACTGATCACAAAGATTACCTGCCGTGCGATTACGCAAGTGAAACTGAATATATCGCCTGATGGCACGCAGAGAGAGAGAGAAAGAGAGAGAGAGAGAGAGAGAGAGAGAGAGAGAGAGAGAGAGAGAGAGAGGGGGAGAGAGAGAGAGAGAGAGCGGCGCGGTCACGAACAATTCGATACGCTTCCAATTAGGAAATGTTTCGCCAACCGCGCGCACGACTCACACGGCTTAAACGAGTCCGAGTTTTCCAGGGGAATTTGCACATTCCCAGGAGGTATCATCTTTCCCAGGGGATGTCCTGGGTTTTCCAGGAAAAACTCCTGGGGAAAACTGCCTTTTTCCAGGACATCCACTGGGATTCCAACTCTCCTGGGAATCCCAGGACTCGTTTCTACCGTGCGTAGACTATAGACCTTGCTGAAAATGTACGGGTCCTTTTGTCGATGAGCGTCGCGACAGTCGCGACTTATTTAGTCCACCACAATGACGAGGTAAGGGGAGAGAACGCCTGACATGAGACCACATGATTCAATTTGAAAGGTGATATACAGGCTTGAGAAAAACGAGGCCGATGAGGCCGTGCGCAAACGCACGCACGCACAGAGACGGGGAGTATACTGTTCCGGTCGCCTAGAGTCGAAAATCCTCGAATATCGAACGGAAATGAAGGCTGAGAGGAAAATGCGGGGAAAGGCCTTAAAGGGGTATGCGATGTAGCAGGAGGAAAAGGGCCGGATGCCGAACAGGAGTCATCGGCAAAGAGACTTTCGGTCGTGCATGGCCACGTGAGCCCAGGCTGGGGCTGGGGGAGTATGTGGGGCACGGCCCCGATCCATTTTGCATAAGAGAGCCTGTTGCTTTTAGCGCGGACGCAAAGGTTTTGCGTGGCCAATCTCCCAACAACCCTCCTGCGCCCGGCCAATACGAAACCCTCCCCCTCCTGCCTCCCACCCACCCACTTCCCGCACCAACACCAGTGGGCTGCTCTCCAAAAATACGGGTCGCACGCGGGACACACACGCACGCGCACACACATATATATACACACACACGCGCGCGCGCATTCACGTGTGTGTTGTCGCGCTGACCAGGATACCAATAGAGTCATATAGAGTGGAGCCCACGGGACGACGGCCGTCCCGCCCCGCCAATGGAGAGGAGGGGGTAGGAGGATGACGGGATGGAGTATTGGGATAGGGTTGGGATGGAATGGGCCGGTCATAGGACAGAATGGCTGACGAGGGTCGAGGACGGCGCTCGGCATTTGGTAAGGTAGGTGAGGGTGGTAGCAGGGAGAGGGAGAGAGAGAGGTAGAGTGAGAGAGACGGACGGTGGCGGGGGATATGAGGTATGGGGGGTGCTAGGGAAGGGAAGTGAGTTTGGTTACCGGGAATGGACGAGAATAGGGGGCGACAGTGGGTGCGCGGAACAGACCTGGTTGGGGCTGGACGCGGGGCGGGGTGGGGGAGGCAGTAGATTGTTCGCAGGCTGAGCGGCCGGCGAGGCCTCCGATGCCGATATTAATCAAAATTTACATTTACCAGATGACCTGCTGCTCCGGCGCTTCCATCATCACGCCTGGTAGTGCAGGCGGTGGGGTAGGGGGCACGGCGGGGCGGGTCCGGGGGGGGGGTGGGGGGAGGGGGAGCCCCCTGTCCCCGACTCGACTAACCCCACCGTACCGTCCCATGCCATGCAGCCTCGACACTCCTCTCCTTTCCCCTAAACCCAGCCTGGCCACTGGCAACGCGCGGGACACGGCAGCAAATCGTCGAGAAAAAGCGAATTCTGAGAATACTTCTCGGAACATGACAAAAAAATAAATATAAAGCATTTACAACGAAAAAGGAAAAGGAGCTCCGCGCGGTTCGAATAGCGACCATGCGCCGTCATTCTGTTGATGAGGTGTAGCGCTCTGGTTAACCGAGATTATACCCCGGGGGCGGCGCCGGGCCAGGGCCTTCCCGGCGTCATTATACACTGTCCGCGCAATTACTAAGCCAACCACAGGCAGCCCGCCATTTTACTCCGAACGACAGGGAGGCGAGGACTAGGAACCGCGCCGTGGAGGGAGGACGAAGGGAGGGGGGAGAGGGGGGAGGGGGGGGTGGAGCTTTCAAATCAGCCGAGCAGCGCAGCCGCCCACCGCCCGGCACCGTTCTTATTCGCTTCCTTTTATTCGACGTAGTACATATATAGATAGCGTTAAAGCGTTGCTTTGCTGAAGAGCGCAGAAAACTTCTTCTTCTTCTTTTTAATTTTTAATTTTTATTTTTTAGGTAAGAGGGAGGGGGGTAAAATCGGTTGGAACTCGACGCTGAGATATATACACCGCGCTCGGGAGGGATCTCTTCTTCTCTATAATTGCACAAAAAGCGCGCATATCGAGATGCTCGCGGGCTGAGCGTTGTATACCTCAATATACATATATACGCAGAGAGAGAGAGGGAGAAGGAGCGCGCGCGAGGGAGAGAAAGAGAGTGAGCAGAGGCGGAGGGGAGCGCCACTTTCGCCTTGCTTTCCCGCATCTGACGGCAGAGAATTTAATTGGCTATCGGACTTTATATTATTGTTGACCTAATATTATTTCTTTTCCTCCTCGCTTCCAATGTGTGTTTTCCTTTTTCAATCGGAAAGTGCCATCACCGAACGCCCGTCCGGGCAGATAGGCGCTGGTGGTGCCGGGGCCGGGCGGCAAGTATAACCTCGGCTGTCACCCTCGCAAGCCAATAGGCCTCTCTGCCCGTCCCCGCCGCGCCCCGCCACGCCCCGCCACGCCCCGCCCCGCCCCGCCACGCCCCGCCGCTGCCAGGCGCAGCTTTCAGAATCGATACGTTGCAGGCTCTGGACGTCAGCTCGGGCCGCCGCCGGCCACCGCCTTGCCTCCGCCTGCCGCTCGTAATTTGTAAAAATAGCCAAACGCGCTGCTGCGGGCCTGCGGGCCTGCGGGCACGGGCGGGGGTCAGTGTCTAATTAGGCTAATTCGCTCCGTGGGCAGATTGTTTTTCTTTTATGGGGCGGGCTGGAGTGGCCTGAGGGGGCAGGCCAGGAGGGGAGGGGAGGGGAGGGTTCCGGGTCATCGCGCCTTTCTTCCTCCCCCGGTCCTCCCCCCTCATACCTCCGCCTCCCCCTCCTCCTCCTCGCCTTCGTCCGCTCCCTTTCCGACGCACTCTCCTGAAGAGACGCAAGTTTTATGGTCCGGCTGGGAACTGCACGCCTGAAATCACCATTAACCTGATGGTAGCCTCCGCCGGGCAGGGCCGGGCGGTGGCGGGAGGGATAGGTAGGATGGGTAGCTACCCCTACAGGGCGGCAGAAGGGGTAGGTAGGGTGGGTAGCTACCCCTATATGGCGGCGGGAGGGATAGGTAGGGTGGGTAGCTACCCCTACAGGGCGGCAGCAGGGGTAGGTAGGGTGGGTAGCTACCCCTACACACTGGAAACCCAAGTGTGTGAATGTCGCACACTTGTAGGTGTGCGAGGATTCATTCGCACACTTGCCCACTTAAACGTGTGAATTTTCCTAGGATATTCACACGTTTGAGTGGCCAAGTGCACGAATGAATCCTCGCACACCTACAAGTGTGCGATATTCGTACACTTGGATTTCCAGAGCAGGGCGGCAGCAGGGGTAGGTACACTGTAAACGCAGTGGATATTTATAATGCAACAGTATTTGGCATTATTTTTCGAATGCCAATTTACGGCCACTTTTAATGCCAAATATTTGCTTTCTCCGAGGAATACCAGTTTTCTGGCCACTTTTAATGCCAAAGCTAGGCCTTCTCAAGTGAGAATACTAACTCTCGGCATTAAGACTGGCCGCAAATTGGCGTTCCGTAGGGGGAGGCCATTGGTTAATCAGTGTACCCATTGCGCTCGGAAAAAAAAAACGGTAAAAAAAAATATACAATATGCAATTTAGCGTCACTTTCCGTACAACTAACAATAAGATTTTACGCTTTGTTATTGTGTTTAAGAGAAACTGTAGGTTGTTTTTTTAGCAAAACAACTCAGAACAAAGCAAATATTTTCCCTTT
The DNA here is from genome assembly GCA_029379305.1 of Frankliniella fusca. Taxonomy (NCBI): domain Eukaryota; kingdom Metazoa; phylum Arthropoda; class Insecta; order Thysanoptera; family Thripidae; genus Frankliniella; species Frankliniella fusca. The sequence continues at coordinate 479,368 of JAHWGI010000363.1, read as the reverse complement.
TATAAAAAAGGGTGTTTCTATTACTAGAATTGTGTGGCAAGCAGTTGGTAAAAGGGCAACAAGTGTGAAAAGCTCAGCGGGAAGGGAGTTGCGGCCAGGGCGCCGCCAAGGAGAACAGGCGGCCGCAGGGCGCAGGGCGGGCTGCAGCGCGACAGGGGCGTTTGTCTCCTCGGTACGAAACGACATGCTAAATATTTATGCCGACGAAAGGGCGCTATTAAATGGGCGAAAGGCCTAAAGAGAGTGGGACAAAAAGAGGCAGAGGCAGCGGCAAGTGTGTGTGTGAGAGAGAGAGAGAGAGAGAGAGAGAGAGAGAGAGAGAGAGAGAGAGAGAGAGAGAGAGAGAGAGAGAGAGAGCGTGTGTGTGTGGCTGCTGTGCTGCCCCCGCCACCCACTCAGGGAGTATGGCAGGGGATCTTGTTCTTTCTACACGGCAGAAGACAGCGCGCGCGCACCACGGCGAGAGAACAAGCGGTTCTTTCACCCGCGAGCACCCCTCACCACCACCTCCACCACCACCACCATGGCATGGACTGCTAGGAGCACAGCATCGCCCCTTGCTCCTCACTACCCCCTGCAGCCCCTGAAATCCTTGCTCTGGGTTAATGGGTGGCAGTGCAAAACGGGATGGGCGCTAGGGGTTGGAGAAGAGGGATAGGAGAACAGGGTGCCCACCCCCTTCCCCGCCTCTCACCAGGCCTCCCCGCAAGCCATCTTTTTCTTGTGGCCTCGTTGTCTGCTTGAGGAGAAAAAAAAACTCCCCACGGACCGACAGCACCCAGCCTCCTCCCTCCCTCCCTCCCTCCAGCCTCTGCCACTTCCAACCCTTCTTCCAAATCAACCCCCCCCACCTCCCCCCCCTCCCCCGCCCCACAGGCTGGCGACGTCGCTCGCTGCGCGCGAATCTCCACCACTGCCGCTGCCTCTCGGCCCGGCCCCTCTCGGCCTTGCTCGTCGGGTACACCCCTCGCGGGCAGACATTCTAAAGCAGATTCGAGCGACAGCGCCGGTTACTCCTTGTCGTAACAGCGCCCCCTTAGACCGCCCGAGCGGCCCCGCGCCGCCCCGCCCGCAGAAAATAAGTGCTAGGACCGCCGCACCACGCCACGTCCCAACTCGACTTGACGGCGCAAGGTCGCGCTCCGCGGAGAGGCGCGCCCGCAGCGCTTGCGGCCGGATGTTCCTGCCTACCCAGCCGAACCGCAACGAATTAAAAAGGAACCCGCGCAACCGCCGCCATCACATAAAACTGAAACTGGCACCGTTGATTCCTTCTCTCTCTTTCTCTCTCTCTCTCTCTCTCTCTCTCTCTCTCTCTCTCTCTCTCTCTCTCTCTCTCTCTCTCTCTCTCTCTCTCTCTCTCTCTCTCCCCCTCCCTCTTTCTTCCTCTCCCCGAATTTCATTTGCAAATCGATACCAACACACTAAATTGCAATGGACTTTTATTGTCCACTGCAAGATGCAATTTTAAGCACATCTTGACAGGACGCAATATTGCGACTTGCAAATAACAAATTTGCATCTAATCGATGGACAAAATAAATATTTGTCCATAATCATGATACAAATTTGTCACTAGCAGTTCGCAAAATTGCATCTTGTCAAGATGTGCTTAAAATTGCATCTTTCAGTGGACAAAAAATGTCCATTGCAATTTAGTGTGAAGTTTCTTGCGTTGCGAACCCGTAGGGAGGGATCCCGAGGGAGGGGAGGAGGTATACGCACACAGCTCCGCAGCGCATGAGTGTCAGGCGGGTCGGCCTACCTCTAAGGCGCTCACAGCACCACCGCCCCAGGAACACACACGGGGGGCCACTACACTAAGCTGCAGGACTGAGGGAACCCGAATAGGCAGAGCGCGGGGGCACGGGTATGCGTCTCAGCGCACAAACAAATACATCACGTGTGCACCCGATACAAAACACACACACACACACACACACACACACACACACACAAGCACGCAGACAACGCGCCGCTTTAAACTTGGCGCGCAGGGGAGCACAAGGAAACGGGACGGCGCCTGCCGGAGAGAGAGTCAAGTAACTTTGCGATAGTCGTGTCCGATGACCGTCGGTCAGACTATGGGCGGGCGGGCGGGCAGACAGACAGACAGACAGACATATAGACAGACAGACGGCCCCCGTCTGGCTGGGCGCCGCCGCTTCTGGCTGGCCGGCCAGCCTGGACCGGGACCGACCGAATGCAGGGCGGCGCAAGAGAAATGGCCGTGGGAACAGCGGCCAGGCCACTCGGCCGCAAGATGGACGGCGCTTGTTCTCCGTATTGTGTGTCTCGGCCGACGATAAGGGCCTAAGTGCAGCGGGCCGCCGGGCCTGCTGCCGGGATAGACAGACAAACGGACAGACAAAGACAGACAGAGTGCAGCAAGGGGGGGACGGTGTGAGACGCATTCGCACGTGCACATGCGCCGCGCGGTGGCAGAGAGAGAGAGAGGGGGGGAGGGAGGGAGGGAGAGAGAGAGAGAGAGAGAGAGAGAGAGAGAGAGAGAGAGAGAGAGAGAGGGAGAGAGACAGAGAGCGAGAGAGAGAGAAGGGAGAGAGGCGCCTGGTGCTGGCGTGCAGTGACACAGCCTGGGGCCCGTTAAAGCGCCTCTGCTGCGCTGCGCCACTACACACCCGCACGGACAGCGGCAGCACGTCGCTGCTGCGCCAGAACGTCGTTGACGACAGGAGCGCGTGGTGCGGGGCGGGGCGGGGTGGGGCGGGGCGTGGGTGCGCTCTCACTGCAACACCTGCTGCAGACCTGGCCGCGAGAGCAGCGAGCAGGAACACTGCGTACTGACACGGAAAAAGCACAAAGTTGCACGGGCACGAAAAAAAAAAGGAAAAAAAAAGACGGGAAAGTGAATGTGGTGACGCAAGCTTAGGGAGTACGTGGTGCCGGGCCCTTCAACACCACGCCCCGGCGGCAGCATAGCAGCATCCCCAGGGCGACAGCAGCCGCACCCAACAGATTGCGAAATAAGTGAACGACTTTTTGATTCATCCTCATCCTCCTGCTCCTCCTCCTCGCCGTCACCCTGCCCGGCATGCGCTTCGGCCGCGCGCTAGGGCTGCGATGGGAAGACAGCAGTCTGCTGGTGGCGTCGAGGTTGACGAGAGGGAGAGAGACGGGAGGTTGACGAGAGGGAGAGGGAGAGGGAGAGGGAGGTCTGCGACTTGCAAGAGTCCCTGGGCCCCCGTTGTCGGTCCCCCGCGCCGCGCCCCCCGGCCCAGACCGCCTGCAGTGTCATCCTAGACTACATCCCCGCCTCACCCTCCACCCCCCCACCCCACCCCCCACCCCTCGCTCGGTTTGGTCGCAACGCCGCCATCGGAACGTCACAGTGCCAAGCTGAGCGGGGCGCGGGCTCCGTTTCTCAACACAAAACTACCTCATAAAGTCAGAATGATCGTAAAAATGTTTGAGACGGGACCTGACAATGCGCAATACGACATATAATTAGACCTGGTGCTTACCAAGTGTTTAAACAGAAGAGAAACGTAACAGCTGGGAACAACACGTAGACACAATAAGAAGAACAAAAGAATTTTTCATTACATGGGTTTTGTTGTTAGAACGGAAATAATTTAAAACCCGCCCAATAAACATATGCACATAGCAATCAACCAGGTGAACAAAAGTGAAATGAAATATTTGGTAATTGTTGCATTTTTACCGTTAAGTGAATAACGAATATTAAATCGCTACATATGAAGTAACTGAACTTGAAAATGTAACTTATTACTTTTTTACGATGTACTTCACGAATGATGCTGCTCATTATGCTGAGCTACCGAGCCCTGAAGCTTTGCGGCCAGGCCGGCGCCCGGGTTGACTCGCCTATTGTCTGCATCTTTAGCAACGTCGTGTCCCGCGAGTAAACCCAAAGCTACTGGCGCTCAATTGAAGATGGGGGTCGAGAAAAAATGTATCCTGTTTTATTTTCACCCCCGAGCAGGAGACTGCATTATTTATTCCGTCTGCATAACGAGCAACGGCGGCAGCAGATACGGCAACTTTTACTTCCACCCTCCTATGCGGACGCCTGTAAAAATAAGAAATAAGCGAGCGAGAAAAAAAATCTGCTGTTCTGCCTCCAGTGTTAAACAGAACAGGATCGTACATACGACGGACGGTCAGAATCAGGCGGGACGAAAAAGCTTTAACAAAATAACGTCGCAGTTTTATAACTAAGTTGAAGCCGCGCCTCCCTGCGTGAAGTTAGCCGGAGCGAGCCGCAGTGCATTTCCAGAGCGAACAACTTTTTGGCGGCGGCTGGGCAGCACGGAGTAAGCCGACCTAGATTGTTAGCATGACTTTCATATACGGACACCCCAAGGCGGCGCCCTCGCCCAGTGCCCGTCCTCCTCACACGCCTCAGTGACGCCCGTGCTTTTTATCTCCCTTCCCCCCAACCCGCTCGCTCTGTTTCGCTCGCTCCGTCTCACTCGCTCTCCCGCCGCTCCTTCATTTCTGCTCGGGCGCCCGCAACGCCACGCCACGACTCAATTCGCACTTCCGATCTCCGGATGTCACGCGTTACCGAGGAAGTGCCCATGGAGCCGTGCGGAGGCGATAGCGGGGGAGGGGCGTGCGTGTGTGAGGGAGGAGAAAGGGAGAGGGAGAGGGAGAGGGAGAGAGAGAGAGAGAGGGGGGGAGAGGGGGGAGAGAGAGAGAGAGAGAGAGAGAGCGGGACGGAGAGTGAATGACCATTCTCCCACATAATTCGCGTCCCCAGTCCTCTGTCCCTGGCTCCCCTGATTCTCGAAACTCTTCCTCGCACTCACCGAACACCACAATCACGAGCAGACGACAATCACGAGAGACAAAAGCCGCTCCGGGGATAATTACACGGCGTGGAGTGGGCAACACGGGACACCCAAGAGTGTGAAAGTCGCAAGCTTGGAGGTGTGCGAATGGCCATAATTCGCAACCCTTGAACAGGTGTGCTCTTGAACTGGGTATGTACTTGGTCGCACGTGTCATGGGCAGATATTAATACGCGAATTCATAAGCGAAATTGTGAATAATTATGAACAGTATGGAACATGTGTTAATTTTTGAGGATTATGTTAAAGGTATGACTTTGTGTATAAAATTGTACACAATAATTCCCGATTTAACAGAGTCAACGAGACGGATATCTAAGAAAAGGGACATGCCAAATTAGTATGAGTGCGTGAATTTTCCTGGGAGCTTCTCTTTTGCATTGTGCGACGGGCGTTTCAAAGAATACGTAACAGTGTTGCGGGCTGGCACAACCCAAGAGGCAACGGCGGGTAATACGGCTGGAGCGGGTAGTAGACAAACCCGCACACTGCTGTACGTGAAACACCCGGCACAATGCATCAGCTGTTCGAGCGAATCCCTTTTATTAGGTGCTGACAACTGCGCGGGGAGAGAAAGGAGTTTATGAAAGCGGGGTGGGGGGGGGGCGTATACCGCGCGCCATGCACGGAGGGGTAGTCCCACCCATCGCATGCCAACTGCTCCTGAGGGTGCTCTTCCGACCGTCTCCCGCCATCGCGCAGAAAGGAGAGAGAGAGAGAGAGAAAAGAGGGGGTGGGGTGGGGGAAGGACGGGGAAACACTGGAGGGCGGGGCATTTAATGTTATCGCCGACAGTATGTCGTGTTCCATAATATCTCACGATCACAGAAAGGCCACAAAATGTGTTATACGTACTCGTCCATAAAACTGGGAGAAAAAGTATCTGACTCCTCTGCCTTAACTCTCCCGGCGCTTCAGATGCGCGCGCGCTCCCCAGCAGCAGAGACGGTCGTCACAAATGTTGGTACCGCAGTAATGAAGGAGGGACAGGGCAGCAGGGCACGGATGGGCGGGGCGGGGTGGGGCGGGGCGGGGTGGGGCGGGGCGGGGCGGGGTGGGGCGGGGCGGGGTGGGGCACGGCAGGGCTGTTGGCAGGAGGAGGACTGGCGAGCGGACCGGAGCGGCGCAGAGCGGCGGGGAAATGAAACTCGTTGCCGCGCGCGGCGAAAAGTGCGCCATCAGCTGCGTGGAGAGTGCCAAGGCAACCAGAGAGAGAGAGGGGCCGGGCCGGGCCCAGCAGCAGGGTCAGGGAAGAGAGATGGAGGATAGGGGGGAAAAGGGGGGGGGGAGGAAGGAGGGAGATAAGGCCGGCAGGAGTGGGCGCGGCACGGCGCGGCAGGCAGGCAGGCAGGCAGGCAGGCAGGCCGGGCGCGGCGGCGGTGTGGCGAAGGCGGTCTCTGCGGCTCGACCCGGCAAAGCCTCGGACTTGGCTTGGAGGAGGAGGAGGCGGTTTGGAGTTTTGCTAAGCAATACATCAAATTCCATCATTTGGCTCCGCGCCCATGAATCACCGTCGTGCACTGCCGCCCCCCCGCGCCGCCGGGCCGGAGGCAGTGCGGGAGGCGGGCCGGGGGCCGGGCCATTGCAGGGAGGCGGCGGCCAACTATCAGTCGGGACGTGGCCCGGAGCGGCTGGAGAGGCAGGCCTCTGGAGCCTGGAGCGGCTGGAGTGGCTCGAGCGGCGGGCCTCTGGAGCCTGGAGTGTCTGGAGCGGCTGAAGAGGCGGGCCTCTGGAGCCTGGAGCGGCTGAAGCGGCTGGCCTCTGGAGCCTGGAGCGGCTGGAGCGGCGGGCCTCTGGAGCCTGGAGCGGCTGAAGCGGCTGGAGCGGCGGGCCTCTGGAGCCTGGAGCGGCTGGAGCGGCGGGCCTCTGGAATCTGGAGCATCTGGAGCGGCTGAAGAGGCGGGCCTCTGGAGCCTGGAGCGTCCGGAGCGGCGGGCCTCTGGAGCCTGGAGCGGCTGAAGCGTCTGGAGCGGCGGGCCTCTGGAGCCTGGAGCGGCTGAAGCGGCTGGCCTCTGGAGCCTGGAGCGGCTGGAGCGGCGGGCCTCTGGAGCCTGGAGCGGCTGGAGCGGCGGGCCTCTGGAGCCTGGAGCGGCTGGAGCGGCGGGCCTCTGGATCCTGGAGCGGCTGGAGCGGCTGGAGCGGCGGGCCTCTGGAGCCTGGAGCGGCTGGAGCGGCGGGCCTCTGGAATCTGGAGCATCTGGAGCGGCTGAAGAGGCGGGCCTCTGGAGCCTGGAGCGTCCGGAGCGGCGGGCCTCTGGAGCCTGGAGCGGCTGAAGCGTCTGGAGCGGCGGGCCTCTGGAGCCTGGAGCGGCTGAAGCGGCTGGCCTCTGGAGCCTGGAGCGGCTGGAGCTGCTCGAGCGGCGGGCCTCTGGAGCCTGGAGCGGCTGAAGCGTCTGGAGCGGCGGGCCTCTGGAGCCTGGAGCGGCTGCCCCCCACTGCCGCCGCCGCGCACCCTGCCCCCTGCCTGCCGGCCTGCAGTGTCCAACTCCACAAAAAGAGTCGTTGGACTGCCGCTGAGCGATCGAGGGTCGCCCCGCTGGTCCTGCCCGGCCGGGCACCGGGCAAAGCGTTCAGCCGAGGGGGCAGGCAGGCAGGCACTTGCTAAAAAGAGAGACACACTTTTCGGCGTATCGGATTTCTTAAAAGGTTCCCGAGATGAAATTCCCTGACTTTTCCCTAATTTTCAGACCTAAAATTTTGTTTTACCCAAACTTTTTTCTCTCCTTTTTTTTTTCGATTCAATCCCCACGACAGTTGACGATAAATAAGAAAGAAAGTAAAGTAAGTTTTAAGCCGAATCTGGCGTCAAATAAAAAGTATTAAAAGACATAACGAGCAGGTTGCGTTGCCCGAGGGGGAAACGATTCGGGTAATCCGGCTGACATCGGAGTAGTAATCCTTACTCCGGATTACCAAAAATTGTGTAACAATCCAGAGGTAATCCGGGGTAATTCAGAGTAATCCGTCAGTAATCCAAGGACCTTTTTTGAAATTTTCGAATGTAATCCGGATTTTATCCACGAATAATGCGGGGTAATCCGGGATAATCCGTAACCCGGCTGACACAAAATTATCCAGTCGTTTCCCCCTCGGCGTTGCCCGACCACATCATTTTGAATTTTTACCTGATCTCTCACGAAATTACCTGACTTTTCCCAGATTTCCAGACCCGTTTTGAATTCCCGGACTTTTACCTGACTTCCCTGACCTGACCTGTGGCATCCCCTGCGGATAGAGCTGTACGAGTGTACGACACACTCAGCATAAATTAGAAAAATAGGAATGAGAGCAGCAGGTAAATTGATGGAGTGGCGCAACGATTTTTTGACTGAACGAAAGTTGTGCTTTTTGTTTGTGTTGTTTCTTTCGCACTGCTGCTGCTTTCCTCAAAAAATTACGCGCCGGCCACGCAACCCGTTCCTCTTCCCGCAGCTCCCCAGGCTGCTGCTGCTGCCTGCGGCGCCGAACCAACTTCCAGCCTCATGAATCATGACAGGAGCCGGCCTGATACAAACGAATGCCGTATCGCTGGACTTGGACAACAACAACAACAACAACAACAACAAGGATTTGTGCTGGCGCGGAGCGCAGAGGGTGGAAGAGAGTGAGTAACTAACTTCCCTCGCCGTATGGCATTAGCGTGGAGCACTCTGCACTATTTCCTTATTGACACGACAATGACCGCGGACAGAGCAAAACATTTACTCGCTCAAAAAAAAAAAGAGAGAGAGAGAGAGAGAGAGAGAGAGAGAGAGAGAGAGAGCAGGAAGCAGGTGGTAGGAGGAGAGGAGATTTCCGCTGACCAAAACGTTTCATCACAAAGTTGGCGCGAGGATCAATCGGATGTGCGTGCATGCTCGCGAGCAATAGGAGCAGTGGCGAGCAGTGGTCCGCTACACCGTTGACCTCTCGCAAAGCAAACGCTTCGCAAACTGCGACGAGTTTGGAAGCATTGCAAATTGCGAAGAACTAATTTATCGTTAGAAAGTACATATGCTTCGCAATCTACAAAACTTCTTTTGCAAAGCGTTTGCTTATGTAAACCGCAGGGATATGCTTTGCAATGTACGAAGCACTCAAATGCAGGGAATGAACAGAGTCCCTCTCCTCCGCTGCAGTGTGAGTACGGTTCGTCACTGCTGCAGCACTGATGGTATTACGTATCGAGGGGTGTCGTCTCCGGGACCAGAGCAACAAGCGGCTGGCGCCAGCCAAAGCGCTCACCACGCACTAAATGCACGTGCATAGTTACGCACATTTTGTTTTGGGGTATTGCTTTTAGGGGCAGATTTAGGCATAGCTGGAACACAAAAATTTTCGGGGATAATTATTATGGCGATACCTACAAGGAAGACACACGTAGTTCTGGGGCTCGAGGCAACACTAACGTAGTTCTGGGACCCGAGGCAAAACTTACGTACTTCTGGACCCCTCGGAAAGACTCACGTAGTTCCTATCTTATAACGAAGAAAGTACGTGAGTCTTTCCGAGGGGTCCAGAAGTACGTGAGTTTTGCCTCGGGTCCCTGAACTACGTTAGTCTTGCCTTGGGTGCCAAAACTACGTGTGTCTTCCTTGTAGGTATCGATGGCTGCTAAGCAAGGGCTTAGCACAGGAGGGTGCAAGCTTGGGTGCAAGAGCGTTCAGCGTGTACTGCTTACTGCAATGAGTAGCACCAACAACGGCTCCGGAACCGCACCTTGATACACTCTAACTAGATTTGTATTTATTTTTTTTAAACTTGAACAAAGTTGAATAATCAAATCTTTAGCACGCATTTGTACGTTATACATTCGAACAATTTTGCGCACAACTGTGAACAAAATAACGAGATTTTTCGCAAAGAAATTTGTGCGAAGCGAAACGCTGGTGTATAACTTTATACCACAACCTCCGGCACAGTAACGACGCAAGCGCCAGTTCCTCATTTCCCGCGGCGGGCGCGCGGGCCCGGCCCGCTCTGACCACGGTACCTCCGATACCCGCGCTGATAATCCCGAAGCAAATTAAAACGAAAGGGATGAATCGGTACCGCGCGCCATCAATATATATATATATATATATATATATATATATATATATATATATATATATATATATATACACGCAGCAGTGACCTCGATCGAATAATGATAATAATGCATTACCTCGCGAGCGCGTGTCGCGCGTTCTTGGCCCGGCTCACCACCACGACACGCGCTCGCTAATGCGGAGCAAGAAAATTACTCGCCGGGATAATCGGATGGACGGAGATCCTCCACCCCCCCCCCCTCTCCCCTTCCAGCGTACAACACATTGCCGGCGGGGCCGCGGGGGAGACGGGAGGGGGACCGAAGAGGAAGAGGGGGGGGGGGGGGGGGGGGGGGCTCTCGAATCCAATCAGCGAGAGCGCCACTCAAGCCGTATACCTGATTAAATCCCTTTTCCAATATGGTACACAAGCAGACGTGTGTGCTGCTGCGCCACGCACTGTGCCTGCCAAACTACACATCATCACCCGCGCAGCCTCCCGCGCACGGGCCGGGGGGGCCGGGGGGGCCGGGGGCAGGCTCGGCGCGACCGCAGCGCCGGAGGAGGAGACCAGAGCGCCACATAATACAGCTGTATCCGTCCCCTTTGCACAAGATCAGCAGCAGTCTGCCCAAGACAACGGCAGCACAGCTCAAAGCGGCGTGGATCCCATCCGTCCGACCCCGCCATAACCCACCACCCCCTTCCCTCCTCCACTGCACTCTGGCCCGCACCCGCGCTACCCCCCGGGACACCGGCAAGGCAAAAGTCACTTCCCCGCCGCCACACCCCGCCCCGCCCCGCCCCGCCACGCCCCGCCACGCCCCACCACGCCACGCCACGCCCCGCCCCGCCCGCGCCACCCTTCTCACCTGTCCGAACCTTCTGCGCGAGGGAACACCCGCCTGCTCGAGCGCCGTAGATTACAGCGGACCGTACCTGGAACAAAAGACCTCGTCAGACGGTTCATCACACTGACGGCCCGGGCGCCGGGCTAAACACACACTATATCGTGACTGTTAACTTCTCCAAGACCGTTAAGTGTTTTCGTTGTATTCATTTTTGATTTACAAGATTTTGTTATTGTTTTGTTTTACACGATGAGCAAAGTACAAAGCACGGTAAAAACGATGTCTGATTTTTTGAGGAAAAAGGGAACTTTCAGGGCCTCAGATTTTGAGGAAGTCTCCTCAAAATTTGTGGAGATTCCCCTTATTTTTTGAAGAGCCGTCCTCAAAGTTTTCCTGAAAGTATCCAAAGTCCTCAAAGTTTTCCCTTTTTCCTCAAAAAATCAGACGTTGTTTTTACCGTGAGGCGCTCAAGGCTTTAGTGTGCATTGTGGCGCAGCGTACACTGTAAATCGGGAAGCAGCGTCACCCAGCAGGCCTGTGCCGGAGGTTGCGAGGGACGGGGAGGGCCAGAGTGGTCTCCCGCCCAGGCCTCCGGGCATATCCTCTTCCGGTGAACCCTGAGGGGAGAAGAGACTGTGCCTCCCGCGCCCGAAGCCCGACCCGGGAGCGTTACAATATTAGCTCCGCAATGAATTGGACCGATCTTCAAGGGTGCGCGGGCTTCATAGGATATAAGTTCAGTTACGTAATAATATCCAGTGGCTCCGGGATCTAGAAAGTATATGTGGAGGGCAAAGTACAAGCGTTTTGGCGTTGGATGCGATTCCCGGCCGATGGTGGCCGCGGGAATGAGGCCAGTGCCGTGTCTGACGCCAACCGCGGAGAGGGAACCAGTTCACGCAGCTTCGTGAATAGAGAACCGAGCAGCCGAGTCCAGGGGCTGCACCGAGATTTCTCTGCCAGAGAAAGAAACTCGGTCACGAAGAAGCGGGTTTCGGCCGCGAGTAAATTCGAGTCTCGCACTACACATCATTGGCCCACTTTAACAGGAAACCTCCGGCGGGCAAAGAGAGTCTGAAAGCGTCGGGCGATCAATGAAACAGCCTCCTATTGTCGGGCTGTGAGAGGAGGAAAAAAAGAGAGAAAGAGAACGCGCTACTTGAGGAGGGGAAA
>JAHWGI010000363.1:460000-465000 GCA_029379305.1 Frankliniella fusca | reverse complement strand
AACCCTTCTCGTCCTACCTTTGTTTTTCCAGTGTGATTGCCATATTGTTAGAAGTCACAAGAAGTTCGAAAAAAAAATATCACTTAAAACTCGTAAAAAAACAAAGCGAATAAAATTAAAAGAATTTTAAAAATGTGGTAAAACAAGCTGGAAGCCGAGCAGCTTTCTTTTCCGTTTGCAGAGTACTGTAGAATGGGCGCTGCAAGTCACGCCACGCACTTCAGTTTATTACAAGGCTCGAGGAGCGGCAGATGACTTCCAGGCCCAGCGCAGGCCCGCCGCCGCCGCGCTGCGACGAGACGAGACGATTTTCAGCAAATGAAAAACGCATTCACGTAATGGCGGCAAGAGGAGGAGAAAGGGGGAGGGGGTGGGGGGAGAGACAGCGTGCGGCCGAGGAGTAACAGCGCACTCCGTGCGTCATCACGGGCTCATAAGTCTCGGCGGGAACGAAGACAAACCATTTCCGCCGCTGCAGCAAGTGCAAGAGCCCCGGGGCACTTTGGAGCGCGGCCCGGCCGCGCCTGCCTGCCGGGACTCAGCCCCGCGCTGCACGTAGTGCTGCTGCAACAACGGGCGATCAACGGCCCCGAAATGGGGCTGGTCGCAATAAAAATAAAAAATAAAAGTCTTCAGTCTTAACATCCCACGCGCTGCTCAGCAATGGAAGGGGAGGGGGCAGAGTGAGAGAGAGTGAGAGAGAGAGAGTGAGAGAGAGTGAGAGAGAGTGAGAGAGAGAGAGAGAGAGAGAGATGCTGGGCTGTTTGCTGGTGTTGCGCTGTAATGCAGAGGGTAGGGGTGAAGCGTGGTGGGGCGCGGCGGGGCGGGGCGGGGCGGGGCGCGGCGGGGCGGGGTGGGGTGCGGCGGGGCGTGGCAGAGTGCGGCGGGACGAACACAAGAGCGCCCTCGCAGCGCGCCATCAAAGAATGGGAAGCCTCGTAATGCATTTCAACAAGCGAGATTGCAAAGCGAGGGGCTCTGATGAGAAAGGGGTGGGGAGGGAGTGAGAGAGTGAGGGAGAGAGAGAGAGAGAGAGAGAGTGGGGTGGCTGTGGGGGTTGGGGTGGGGGTGGGGGTTAGCAGGTGGTGGTGGAGGGGGGCTAAGTGTCCAGGACCTCACCGCACCACACAACCACCTGACGACAGGCGGCGCCCGTGCCCGGCCGCGGGAGTGTTGAGGGTAAAGAGGGGGTACTTTGTGGCGAGACGTGGCGAGGTCTGCTGCCGAGGTGCACCGCGAGTTTGTTGCACTGCCACTAACGGTGAAATACGTCGCAGGGCACCGGGCGCGTGAGGTACCCAGCAACCCCGGTGCATTGCCTTGCATACAGCGGCCCTATGATGCGGTGTTGCTAGATAAGTACCGGGTATTTCTTTGAATGCGTAATATTCTTGCGGGATTGCATACTCACCAGCGTTGCAAGAAACATGGCGCCTTTACGGGAGAATGGGGTAGGCAAACCTGCAACACTGTTACGTATTCAAAGAAACACCCGGTACATAGACAAAAATGCGGATGGATACACCTGTGTGCGACAGACGAGACGGGAATTCCGGCTGACTACTACGCAAACCCTCCACTGTGTGATATTCGCCTCGTATAGGCAGGCGGACATCCCCGTCTGCCGTGCTCCAGGTGTACTCGTCCGTAGTTTTACCTACTTCTGGCGCAACACTGCCGTGAGGCGATACGTCAGTTCGTCCGTCAGCCTGTCGAGGTCTGTCCGTCCACCGACGCTAAAGTTGGCAGGATCGTGGCAATGCCGCCGGCAGGCTCGGACGGCACCGCGTTCAAATATTCATCCGCCTGAGCGACTTTTAATTGAAATAATCCGCTGCACAGCCGCATAGCGAGAGGGACACAGAAAAGCTTTCAGCGGCCGATGCACGTCCTCCGACGCTCGCCGCGCGCCGCGCACTGCAGCCTCGACTGCAGCCCTGCCGCAGCCCGGCAGCCCGGCCGCAGCGGACTAATATATTTGCATGCAACTCCTCAAAATGCTTTCATTTATTCGGTTTTTTTTTTTATCGTTGCTGCTGTTGTTGCTGCTGCTATGGAATCTAATCCTTTCACTCAGCTGAATCTATTGCAAGCAGGGTTTCGTAGACGGTCTGGGGGGGGGGGGGGATGAGGGTGAAGGCGAGTGGCGGGGCGGTGCGTGGCTGGGCGGGGTGAGGTGGGGCGGGGTGAGGTGGGGCGGGGTGAGGCGGGGCGGGGTGAGGCGGGGCGTGGCGGGGCGTGGCGGGGCGCACCACCGCTGCAGTCCTCATTTGGACGCGAGCCAAATCGGACCGGGCCAATGCTGCACAGCAGAATGCGTAGGGAAGCGCGGCCTGGCGCGCCTCGGGGTGTGGCGGGGTGGGGTGCGGCGGGGCGGGGTGTGGCGGGGCAGGGTGTGGCGGGGCGGGGTGTGGCAGGGCGGGGTGTGGTGGGGAGGGTGTGGCGGGGCGGGGTGTGGCGGGGCGGGGTGTGGCGGGGCGGGGTGTGGCAGGGCGGGGTGTGGCGGGGCGGGGTGTGGCAGGGCGGGGTGTGGTGGGGAGGGTGTGGCGGGGCGGGGTGTGGCAGGGCGGGGTGTGGTGGGGAGGGTGTGGCGGGGCGGGGCAGTACTGATAATCCAAGTGTTCAACCCTTAAACACTTTAAAGTGTTCAAATATCATTTCAGCATATAAATGTGTTCAACAGAGTTGTTGTACACTAACAAGTGTTCAATCATGAGAGGAGGGCGCCCTGGAGACCAAGCTTCGTACGGCCGGGAGCCCGTCCGGTCACCTGGGGAACCAATTTTCTCCCTCCCTGTGCGCCGCACAGCATTGGGCGAGATAGCACATTATTCGGGAAGGTGAACTGCATCCGGTGATACCTTTGTCGTAACTGTCCGACCGCGGACAGACGAGCTCCAGCGCGCTAAGCGGTGCGGAGCGGCCGCGGCGGGACCTGCGTCTTCAGTCCGGCGGCGGGCGGCCGCTAGGAGCGCTGTTTTCAATCCCCTTTTTGTCCGTCAAAGCGCATTCTTACTCATGATCGGACTCAAAATTGGTATCGGGGAGTTTTCGATAGCGCTGAATCCGAATCTGGCAAAAATTTTCAAAAGGGGATCTGAAATCCTTAAAGGTGATTTGTTAGTCCTCATTATGATTTTTACTAAGACATCACCTTTAAGGACGGCCCCCTTTTGAAAATTTTTGCCAGATTCGGATTCAGCGCTATCGAAAACTCCCCGATACCAATTTTCAGTCCAATCATGAGTAAGAATGCGCTTTGACGGACAAAAAGGGGATTGAAAACAGCGCTCCTAGCGGCCGCCCGCCGCCGGACTGAAGACGCAGGTCCCGCCGCGGCCGCTCCGCACCGCTTAGCGCGCTGGAGCTCGTCTGTCCGCGGTCGGACGGACAGTTACGACAAAGGTATCACCGGATGCAGTTCACCTTTCCGAATAATGTGCTATCTCGCCCAATGCTGTGCGGCGCACAGGGAGGGAGAAAATTGGTTCCCCAGGTCACCGGACGGGCTCCCGGCCGTACGAAGCTTGGTCTCCAGGGCGCCCTCCTCTCATGGTTCAATTCAGAAGTTTGCACTTAAAAGTGTTCAAGTCCCCAGTTTAACACATCCTTAGCTTGAACGCACTGTATCTGGGAAGTGTGTAAATGGGGAGTTGAACACTTACAAGTACACAACTTCTGAGTTAAACACTTTTAAGTGCACAACAACTCTGTTAAACACTTTTATTTGTTTAAATGGTGTTGAAGGGTTGAACACTTGGTATATCAGTGAGGGCGCGGCGGGGCGCGGCGCTGTGGAGGGCAGAAGGGTATGCCGCGCGCATCACGCGGAGGCCCTGCTGGCGCTGCCGCGGTGTGGCAGAAGAGAGGGAGGAGGAAGGGCAGGGAACAAAAGTCTGAGAAATATATTCGGCCACATTTCATCTCCACGTTTGGCAGACGGCCTCACATCTTCGTGGCGTGGCGTGGCGTGGCGTGGCGTGGCGGGCCCCTATAGCGGCAGCAGAGAGGCTCACCCGCGGGCCCCTCTGCCTGCTCTGCTCGGCCTCACCCCGCCCGGCCCGGCATGTACAGCAGAGTGTGATCCATCGCCTATGGTGCAAGACTGAAAGTAAATAATGGCATGTGCACAGAGCTAACGGGTCGGATGGCCCTGTGCGATAACCCGCGATCCCCTCCCCGCCTCACGCCCCGCCCCACCCTGCCACGGGCAGGCCCGCGAAATGATAATGTGCTCACAGCGGGGCCTCACACAGATCTGGGAGCCGCCACCGCGTTATATTTTTAATTACACCTCTCTCTCTCTCTCTCTGCCGGGCTGCCGCCTCCGTCTGCGGGCACCAGAAGCACGGCACTGTACCGCTGTAAGCGGTTTACCGCGCCGTCATGCAGCGCGGCCACGCAGCTTGCGATTCATTCCTCGCGCGTCGCCATTTATATTCCGATTTCTAGTCCAGTGTAAGCACACACCTTTACTGATGTCGTGCGAAAGAAAGGAAAATAAAAAGCATTCTTTGTTGGCGCATGCGCGCGCGCCGGCGGGCCCTCCTGCACGCACTTAGTCGTCGGCGGCACGGCGTCAGCCTGACGCTCCAACAGGTCACGCATAAAACGGAATGGCTCCATTCCGCCTCTAATAAAGGGGCCCCGCGGCCGAGAAAAAAATAAGCTTCTAATTACGGCCGTAGATGCTTATGAAAGCGTGGCGCGCGCCTCCGCGCCTTCATAAGCTCAACTTTTACTGGAAAAACGGCTGGAGAGGGCGTCGGGCCTCCTGGCTGCGCTGCGGGGCGCGGCGGGGCGAGGCAGGTGGGGGGGGGCGGCGGCGCCCGCAGGGGGCGGCAGATTAAGGGGAGCAGAGAGGGGCGGCGGCAGCGGACCGCAAGCAGGTAGTACGGTAGTACCACCGGAGCGTCCTGCTCCTGCTGCTGGGACTGTGCGCAGCGGAGGTCGTGTTGGTCGAGCGAGCGCTATAGAGGCAGTGTTGCTCGGCAAAAATC
>JAHWGI010000363.1:445000-455000 GCA_029379305.1 Frankliniella fusca | reverse complement strand
CTCGCCCGAGAACAATTCACAGAAGTGTAAAAAAATTAGCGAAGGGAACTGGGGCTAAGAATGGGGAAGGGCAAGAGGTAGCCATACCTGAAATATTCCTTCGAACACGAGACTAATATCACACCAATTTTACTTCAATATTTCTGATAATACCTACTTATTACATCGATATTAGTAATATATTTTTTTTGTCAATATTCCATCGGTATTACCCACATTTCCTACATTATTTCCTTCATGTATTTCTCTGATATGAATGAATGAATTCCTTCGTCCATGGCTAAAGGCAGTTGACGACCCTGGGAGAGCGCTGCTATCGAGGGGAAAAGCAGTCTCGAAAATGGTGTACGAGTGATTACACGATTACGCCCGTTAATACGCTTGTTTACTCCTTATTTTCTGTTATTTCGGTTATTTTACTGGGTAACATACATAATAAGGTTATTACAATTGATATTTTATCGATAATAACCCTTAATAATAGGTATTTACGCCTAGATTACAAGTGATTACGCATTGATTACGGGCCAGGGTGTACGAGTGATTACGCGAGTGCTTTCCCCCTCGGCTGCTATCCTACAGTACATACGCGTCTGCTCGGATAAGTGGCGCTCGGGTGAGCAGGGCCGCGTAAGCGTAAGCAGAGCTGTTGTCTATATATCGGAGCCGGCCAGTTGATTGGCCGTGCGTGAGCCGAGCCGGCGGTGGCGGCGCAGCGGGGGCGGAGCGTATAGGCAACCCGTCTGCGGTCAGCGCGCCGACAGCGCCCCCTCCCGCCGCCCCGACAGGCAAATCTCATTAGCAAGCCCAGTCACCGAGTTGTCGGGCGGGGCGGGGCGGGGCGGGGCGGGGCGGGGTGGTCGGCGCCGCGCGGCACGGCGGGCGGGCGGGCGTATTGATGCTGTTGTCTTGTTGAGGATTACCTCGTGGGCCTCCGCGCCATGCCGGGCCGGGCCGGGTGAGAGGGAAGAGGGCGTCGGGGTTTGGGGTGCGCGGCGCGGCGGTGCGGCCTGGCAGGGCGGCAGGGCCCCGCCTCCTCCGCCCCTAGAACCACCCCCACAACAGGTTGGGTCCCTCTGAGCGCCGCGTTAGCCCGGAGGAGGAGGTGGAGGAGCAGGGCTCTGCCCCCGCCGGGGCCCGCCCGCCGCCCCGCGCAGGTAGGCCTGGCCTGGTCCTGGTGTACGGCCGACCACCACCTCAAAAGGGTCCCGAGCGGTTGGCGCGGAATAAGGCGCCTGTGCGTCTTTGGCTGGCGCGGAACAGCGGGGAGCTATAGAGGGGAGACGGACGTTCAAATAACGCACCCGCAGCAGCCCCGCGGCGGTAGGCCGGGGTAAAACGACGGCAAACGAGGCAGGATGCGTACAGTACAGTGTTCACGTCGGATTCAAAGCCCACAAAAATCCCTCCGTCGTAAGAATTCCACCTGACGGGTCGGGTCGGGCGGAGGGCGCAAAAAGGAAACACAAGAGCATCCGCAGCAGAGCAGCAGCACAATCGAGAGGGAAACAACTCTGAAAATTGTGTACACTTCGTAATTCAGGAAAATTCAGAAAAAATTAGAAAAAATAACCAAAATTTAGATAAAATTCAAGTTAAAATTCACAAAAAATCCATGAAAATTTACGAAAATTCACAAAAAGTTACAAAATATATACACCAAAATTCAGAGTTGTTACCTCCCCGAGAGCAATACAGAGGCAGCAGAAGCAGGCGGCTGAACCAGCAGACAATGCGGCGGCGGCAGCCCCCCCCCCCCTCTCCCCTCCGCCCGGGTGCTGGAGGCTCGAGCGGTGCGCCAAACTGACTAGCAATCAGAGCACTCTCTGACTCTGCAGCTCCGGCAGAGCTGGGCAGGGAAGGGCAGGGAGGGGCGGGGCAGGGAAGAACAGGGCAGAACAGCCTATCACTCTCTTATTCGCAGACGAGCGGCGCCGAGCGGGCAGCAGGGCAGGGGGCGTGCTGCTGATGCTGACATCCGATCGGCATCCACCGATGAGTTTTAAACGTTTCCATGGCAGGGCGCGGTGGGCGGGGCGGGGCAGGGCGGGGCGGGCTAGAGGGAGTGGCGCGGACGCGGGGGAAAAAAAAAAGAGGGGAAAGGTCGGCTCGGCCTTTTGTTCCGCAGTTGTGCGCGCCGCAACGCTGTCTCGCTCGCATTCAATTTCCTCTCTTTGTACCTTCGGGCCAAGTTTCCTACTTTAGCTGCTTTATCGCAAAGCTCGGCCCGCGGCCGGCCTGGGACCGGCCGACCCGGGGCCCGCCAAGGGTGGTGCAGGAGGAGGAGGAGAAACTTGTCTCTGCTGAAAGCGAGCCATTGTTGGCGAGGAGGACGACGACGATGCCGCGCGAACAAGTTCAACAATGACCACAAATTCATTAACAATGGAGCACAAACTCAATCTAGCAGTGAAAAAGTCGCCTACGACCCCCACCCCCACCCCCTGCTTCCCCCAAAATCTCCTCCGCCACCATCAACAGCGACATAGTGGTACTGGCGGGGCGGGGGGCAGGTGAGGCCGGGCGCGCCGTGGGCCGTGGGCCGCTGGCCTGCAATAATAAGATCCAAACTTATACCGATTGAGCCAATCGCTTGGAGTCGAGGGGCGCGGCGGGCGCGGCGGGTGCGCGGGGCGCACGCTGTGGCTCCCAGGGACCCCGCGGAGCCCGCGCCTCCCCCGGGACCTCCTCCATCGCCCTCTACCTGTACTGCCCGCGCCGCTATACCCACCCCAACCCCACCGCACCCGCCGGTATAAAGTCGCGCCAACACAAGACGCGTCGCGGAAATGAAAAGGAAATATTCATACGCATCACGACAGGGGCGCGGGAAAAAAAACGGGGAGAGAGGGGGGGGGGGATGTGGACGCACACACAACGACCGTCCTTGGTATGAATTTGTATTTTGTCACACACACAGACACACACCTATACACGCACACACACACAAACGACAAAAAAATACACGACGACGAAACCTTGTAACGTTACGCGGCTCGTGCGTAACGTTGCGGCGCGCGCGTTACTGAAACCTAATCACCAGCGCGGCGACCTTAACTTGACACGAACAGCCCATAACTTGATAGTGGCGCCCGCAATATAGGTCAACCACGGGGGCCTAAAGGGATAGCACGGCCGGGGGGAAGAAGCGGGCGGGGATGGGAATTGGCTCCCACTAGTGCGCCCCATCCCTCCCCCAGGCGGGGCAGCGTCGTGGTGGTGTTCGAGCAGTCACATTTCACAATTTTTCATAACGTTGGGGGGATCCAATTGGGGACGGAGATTTTCTGGTCTCTTGAGCAGTGATGAGAATAAGGGGCCATCGCGGAAGAGGGGGCGGGGGGGGGTAGAGGAAGGGGGTGAACGTGCTTGGTCACGGCAGGGTTGCCTGGAGGGAGGGGGAGGGGGTGCGAGAGCGTACGCGCACGCGCGCGCGCGCGCACACACACACACAGAGCTTGCTGACAGGTATGCATACACCATACGACCAGGGCAACAGCCCTTCTTTTCCCTAGTTTATTCTTCTGTCAAATAGAGATGAAACATGAGGCAGAGACTGGAGATGTTTCCACCCCCATCCCCACCATAAAAAGGGCAGATCTTATGTCGTGGGCTAAGAGCATTGTAGTTTAAAGTTTTACAAAGTATATGAATATAAAAAGATGGCACAGTGGAGCTGCAGGTAAGGGGCGGGGTGCGGGAGGGAAGGGAGTGCGAGGTGCTCAGCTTAATTCGTCACCACGAAGAGCGCGGTAGAGAGAGTGCTGCTGGGCATGCAGAGATAGAGAGAGATGGAGAGCACGGAGGAAAGGAAGAGAGCGTAAAAGAAAAGGGCGGCCGGAATATGATTTAAGCGCTCCAGCCGACCAGGGAAAACTTCCGGTAAGGAAAGAAGAGGCGGGATGGAACTAGGGAGAGGTTCTGAGGGAGAGCAAGTGAGAAGAAAAACGGAGAGAGAGAGAGAGAGAGAGAGAGAGAGAGAGAGAGAGAGAGAGAGAGAGAGAGAGAGAGAGAGAGAGAGAGAGAGAGAGAGAGAGAGAGGGGGGGGAGAAAAATCAGAGATGAGCATCCCGTGATGTCCGGCTGCGCGCCATACTGCCCCGAGTGCATAACGATGCGGTGTGGCGGCGTGCGGCAGGTCGGGGAGTGGCGGCGGGGCGGCGGGGCGGCGCTGTGACAGCGTGATGGATGGGGGAGGAGGGGGAGAGAAGATTATTAATATAATGATTATTATGATGATGAAGTGTCCCACTCGGTCGTCTCAAGGAGGAGGAGGAGGAGGAGGAGGAGGAGGAGGAGGAGGAGGAGGAGGAGGAGGAGGAGGGTGGCCGGATGCTGCTGCTGGCGCTTGCTACAGGCGCCGCGCCGCTCCCGGTCACATGTTTGCCGGAGTTGATGAGGTCAGCCTGCGAGGCGCCCACCACCACGAGACATCCTCCTCCCCTTCCTGGTCGTGCGGGTCCCGCGGGCCGCCCGCCTCTTCCTGCTCCCGGAGGAATAAAACGCGCACGGCGCGGCGGCGGCGGGGAGGATTAAAGCGAGCGAGCCAGCAGCAGCAGCAGCCATGCCGAGGCCGTGCAGGCAGTGTCCCCCGGCCTCGGCCCCGCCCCCGCCCCGCGCCTCTGCTTCATAAAGCTCAGGACCAACTGCTTGAAATGCAGACCGTTATCAGAGCGTGACGTCACGGAGTAAAAACTTGGAGACGATTTTTTATTATTTCTCGCGTCTCCTCCTTTTCCCGCTGCTGCTCCTCGCATCCCCGGCGCCCCGGCGGCCCCGACCCGACCCGGCCCGGCGCGACACGACGGGGAGCGAGTCCGGCCGGCGGCCTGGGCGAGTGCAGAGCACACGAGATTGCACGACCCCGGCGGAACAAGTGCATGCTCCCAAGTACCACCAACAGCAAATTTTATCGACTAACTTTTTAATCTTGTTAGTTAAAAACAAAGAAAAAGAGTTAACTTACATTATTTATTTTTCTCTCTCTCTCTTAGCTTCACAGGGCAGAGAGGGCAGGTGCAGTTTGGGCAGTAATTGCTTTCGCACCTGGATTGGCATTGTGGATAAGCCCCCAGCTAAGGTCCGGCTGTCACGGTCCGGGTCCCGGGTCCCGGCGGCGAAGGCGGCCCAAGGTAATGGATGTGGCCACAAACGGGGCCACGGCGATAAGTCCCCACACTTAAGTCCTTTTCATTTCGACCTCCTCTCTCCCTCCCTCCAGGCCTCCCCGCCGCCCCCTCTCTCATCCTCCTTGTCACCGCCTCGTGAAGGACGAGGCTTCTGGTCCAGTGAGGCGCCCGATTACTTCCTGAGCGACGCCCGGGGGTGCCGAGGGACGGCAGTCGTGGCCAGGAAAATAATAATACAAATAAAGCAGATGGCATCTCCTACGGGTTGACGGAAACACGCAAAACGTCCAGCAGTTAACGGAGGATCCCGCGCGACGGCTGGGCAGCAAGGCTTTTACATGCCAGGATCTCAAGGGTAAAATTCTGAACTGCCCCGATGTTGCCGTTACATCTCTCGGCTAATGACGCCGCCCCCCGCCCCGCCCCGCCCCGCCCCGCCCCGCCGGCCGGCAGGCAGGAAATCACTGCGCGGTCCAGGTCATGCCGGCGGCGCAGGGGGGCGGCGGGGGCGCTGTCCAGGCCATGCAGGACCCCTTGATGGATGAGCAGGGAGGGGCCGCGGGGGCGTGGAGGGGGGGGGGGGCGCTGGAACTGCCCTGGAGTTGCCCTGGAGCCGGCGCGCGGGGAGGGCCTCCAGGGGGTCCTACGAACAACACATTAGCAGCAGTCACTGGTCCACTCCAAGGACCCCCCGCCCCCCGCTCACCCTTCTCCGACTCCCACTCCCACGGCCATTCCACGGCTGTTGCGACATTTACATGGTGAAATCGATAGAAGGTCGGTCGGTACAGAATACTGCCATCTTGTTCAGGCCCCACCATTCCACCCGCAAGTTTTACTACCACTACCCCCGTCGTCAAATATCCCGCGGCGCGCCGGAGGGCGCCCTTCCACAGCAGTGAGGACAAACCAGGGGCACAAGGGGAGCACCTGCTGCAGCAGATGACTTTGACAATTTTTTTTTCCTTTCCCCTCACCCAGGAAATGAGACGAAATATTCTCACGTCGGTCCACCTCGGCGCGCGCGCAGGCTCCGCGGCGGCAGCGGTACGCCCCAAAGTTCGACAATAAGTCCAAAGTTTGTCCATTAGGTTGTCTACGAGCCGAGTAATCTGCGATATTATTTGATTTGCATAGCATTAGGGCCGGGAAGGGGAGGGTACCGCCCTTAAATCCACTTTAAATTTCTTCATCACGGCCAACCGGGCCGGAGGAGGAAGGGCGCGGCAATGTGGAGGTGCGAGGAGAGGGGACGCGGAGGAGGAGGGTCGATTAATTGATCGAACGAGTCCGCATCGTGATTGATTGGTCGGTTGATTCAACGTGAATTCACTAAAAGTTGGCTAATCAAGACTACTTATTTCCCCGGCGCTGGCTGGCGCGGGCGTGCCCAGAGTAGAGGGTCGTCCAAGACGACAACGTCGCTTATTCGCTTTCACGTCCTCGCCAGGCATGAGAGCACAGCCCTGCTAAAAGCCTACGAGGAGAGACAAAAAAAAAGTGGAGTGCTTCCTGGTAAACAAAGGACTCATCCTCGGTAAGCCGGAAGGGTCTGAGTGATTCCAGCGCCCTTATTAAAGGAATAATAATATCACTTTGTTATCACAGCGAGTGCGCGCCTCCCGCCGGGGGGAAGAGGGGGGAGGGGGTCGAAAGGGGGCGCGGGGCGTCTCAGCGCGTGACAGTTTTATTTCGCAAACAAAATAAATACAGCGAGGCGGGGGCGCGCGGGTTCGTTCGTCCCCCTTTCACAAAACCAACCACTTTGTTAAAAAAAGGGACGTGATTTAATGGGCAGGAAGTCGGCCCCCGCGGGCTGAGACAAGCTCGCGGCCGAAAAGAACGCGCTACGAGCCGAAAGGCGACGCGGCGAGAAAACACGCAAATCATCCGAGCAGACCCTTTTCTCCATTTCTTATTCATTTCGATGTGCGAGAAATAATAGTGCTATTGTAAAGATATTATTATTATTATTATTATTATTATTATTATTATTATTATTATTATTATTAACGTAGTGGGGGAGTAAGACTCTCCGCAGGATTAGTAAAGGTTCCCCATCGCATCAGGGTCAGGGTAGCCACGGGCGAGCGGGAAGATTACCCGGGACCGTAAGGAAGCGAATAACTCCTCCACATGTAATTAGTCTCTCCTTGCCCCCGACACCCCTTCCCTTCCCGCGCCGTCTCTCTCGCACAGACGCGAACTCACTCTCACACACACACGCCTTACTCTCGTTTCAAAAGACAGACCAATTAATCTCCTTCTGCTGGCGCTACACACACCTCCGCAACATTTCATTTCCGTTGCAAACGCCCCGCCTATGGGACCGACACCGGAATCCCCTCCCTCACCCAGTCCGCAAAACTCACGAAAAAAAATAAAACACGGTCAGAAGCGCCAACTTTTCAATATGCTCAAATGGGGGAAAAAAATCAAAAGAAAAATATATGTATTACAAAAGCCGGGAAGTCACGCTATGGATATGGAAGGAGAGGGTTGGATTGGGGGCGGCAGGGAGGGGATGGGGGTGCTGGGTGTGGTAACGGGGCTTCACAAGCTGACAGCACCGGCCGGTACATTATCCACGCGCCGGAATGCATTTGGGAGCGGGCGCTACGCCCGCCACCCCCCATTCCCAACCCCCTCCCCCTCCGCACGACACCCCCTCTATCTACCCCTATCCGGACCGACCCCCATCCCTCCCGGAGGACTGCCGCCACCCCCGCCGCCGCCGGCAGCGGCCAGAAACAGGAGGGAGATGGGGACGGCATGGCGGGCTCACTCCCGATCCGCCCTTGCTAGTTTGCACGCCTCCTCCACCTCCTCCTCCCTCTCCACCCCCTCCTCCCCCTCTTCAATTTCGTTTGCAAAAAGAAACGTGGAAACAAAAACGGCAAGATCCATGGGGGGAAAGTTTCGAACGCTGTGAGTCCGGTCTGCGGCCGCGGGCGAGCAAGCTACCCGCAAGCTACCCGCAAGCTACCCGCAAGCTACCCGCAAGCTACCCGCAAGCTACCCGCAAGCTACCCGCAAGCTACCCGCAAGCTACCCGCAAGCTACCGGCCCCGCCCGCCGGGTTTGTGTGGTTTGCGGGAGTGCAGATGTGGGCCGCGCCCGGCAAAACTAACACGTCTACGACATGATAGGGTAGCGCAGCGATGCGTGCGCCCAGAAATTCGTTGCCGCTCTCCCACCATCTGCAGCGGGAGCAGCAGCGCCTTGCCGATTTTCCAGGCTGGCGCTTTCGCTGCTGATCGAATGAGGCGGAGCGCAGCGAGCGGAGAGAGAGAGAGAGAGAGAGAGAGAGAGAGAGAGAGAGAGAGAGAGAAGAAGAGAGACTCGCACCCAACACACGCTGTGTCTATCTATATAGCAGAAAGTGAAGAGAGAGAGAGAGAGAGAGATGAGAGAGAGATAGATAAAAATAAATTAAACCCTATAGATCAAAACACAATATAATACAGAATCCACTACAATGAGAGGAAGCAGGCGTCGACAAATCCAGAAACACACTGGGGTGAAATCTCATATATATATAAGGTCACATCACAGTAGTGAGAGAGACTGCACACACATCAGTTCCAGACGACACTATCAGACTCTCAATCGAGGAAGAGGGGAGGTGGGGGAGGAGGGTAGTGTTATTTAAATCGAAATTCTTAGGACTCAGTATTCCAGTAGAAAACATGTATCTGAGTATCACACCATACATGAGTGCGCACAACAAATAACGGGGAATGTACACCTAAAAGATTCATATTTTCAATCTAGTTGATGCGTGATAGATAGCAGATAAGAACTAAAAAACTATAGTGAGAGCGATCAATCTACTTTTAACTAGCGAATTAACCACAAACACTAGGTTATAAGAAAGTGAGTAGGAGGGAGGGTGGAATGTAGAAAATAAATTTTAGAATAAAGAAAATGATGGGAGGTAGGATATATGTAAAAATTATATCTATGTGCGAGGCAATATTCTATCTCTCTCTTCGAGAGAGCGAGCGAGAGATGCGCTGTGAGGTTGAGGCGGCGAGGTGGGGGGGTGAGAGAGGTGATATATTGGTAGAATGAGACAATCTCTAAGTGGCGAGGAGAGAGCACGGATGTGACAAGTGGGTGGGGAGAGGGCGACTATCTCTTTAGAGGTAGAGAGAGAGGGAATGAAAAATTTTAGGGAGTAAGACACACACGATTATCAGCAAGCAGAGCGCGTCACTGCGCGCGATAAAGACAGTGCGATATAACATTACACACATTAATAGAGACACACACACACGCTGATGCACAGAGAGAGAGGCGTGAGCGCGAGTATTGGTTCTTTTATTTTGTTGTCTTCTATATCTCTATATCTGACTAAAGTATACTCTGCTTGTGAGTCCTATTTTAATTTGGGTGTGTCTAATTGTGTTTTGAGTGTTTTTTTTTTTGTTTTTTGTTTAGTGGGAGTTAGATTGGAAGTGGTGTCATCCCATTAACAAAGAAGATAAGTACACATTCACACACACACAGGACGTGGGTTAGTAGGATAATTAGGGGAAGGAAGAGAAGGTTAGGAGAGTTGTGGTGGAGGTGATACATCTCTAAAACACATTAAATTTTGTCTTATAGTTAAATGGAAGGAAACAAGTCTCTCTATATCTCGTCACTAGATATATTGAGAGTTGAGGGGGAAGGTGTGAGTAGGGTTGGGAATTGAAATATTTTATAGTAGGGTGGGGGGGTTTTTTTTTTTTTGGTTTTGAGGTTAAAAAGGAAGAAAGAATAAAGAGGTTTGAGAATGAAGTTTTTTTGTTTGTGATAAAAGATGAGGATTTAATGAGAAGAGTGGTAGATATTTGGGATGAAGGTGTATATTGTTTTTTTTTTTT
>JAHWGI010000363.1:300000-440000 GCA_029379305.1 Frankliniella fusca | reverse complement strand
AAGATTTGCAGAGTAAACCTACACCACCCCTCTGATTAAAAACACGCGGGCCCTACCCAAATTATTACCGCCACGATTATCGCCATCGAGCCACAAAATCTCCAAGAGTTGTGTATAGGCGCACGCCGCAATCCGACGGCCTGAAAGGTCCGCGGCGGGAGAAAAAATAAAGGGGGGAGGGGGTGCAGGGGAGAGGTCAGGTGCAATAATTTCGCCCCAGGTAGGGATACTAACGAGTAGGGGGAATGGAGCGCGGCGGGCGCGGGTGGCGTTTCAAGGTTCCGGTTCCACCCAGCGCAGCGCAGCCCGGCCCCGCCCGGCCCCGCCCGGCCCCTCTCTCCCGGTCAGTACATTCCTGCCGCCCCTGCTGCCGCCCCGCCCCGCCCCGCCCCGGCCGCACAGCCGGGCGGCCACGGTCCCGGGGCCAAATTACTGCGTGCCATCCATTACTCCTCCGGCCGATGACGTTTCTCTGCTGCTAACAGATCGCTACGCGAGCCGAGCCCAGTTCCGCCCCCTCCCTCCCCCCTTTTCGCCTGTTTCTTCCCTCCTTTCGCTTCTTCTCCTATTTCTTACACGCGCTCTTCTTACTCGCTTCATTTCTTTCCTGCGCGCGCCCCTTCACCTGCGCCGTTATTTATAAATAGTTAGGCGACTGGTCTTTCCGCTCCTTCTCTCACACTCCCTTTCTTCTTCTGCTTTTCCTCTTTCCGTCGTTATGAGGCCGCCACCGTAACAGTAGCATCTGCCTGCACTAGCAACTGCAAACCCCTAAATCCAATTTCTCCAGGGTTGTTACAGAGTCGGGAATTTTTATTTCCCTGACTTTTCCATGATACTTCCATGACTCGAATTTTTTTCCCTGACTTTTCCAAGACTTCCAGGTTTTCCATGACCTGTAACAACCCTGTCTCACCCAAAATGGGAAAGGACACTTTTACATGCTTAAAAGGGGCGAGACTTTTTAACCTCATTCTCTTCTAGCGAGATATTTTTTAGCCTCACTCTATTTGCCTCACTTTATTTGAGCACGAATCCTCACATTAATAGGTCGAGAGTTAGAAAATTCTTTCTCAAATAGAGCTAGGGGAAAAAAACTACCCTCAAATTCTCACTCGTATGGGAGCGAGAATTACGACTCGTACATTTTCAGTGGGCCTTATATTTACAACAGAAAATCCTATACGAACCAAATACCTCGAGGGGTCGACAACACGTGTATTTCTTCGTCCGAGCGGTGGCTGTATTACTTGTATATATTGCAACATATTACTTCCTTATTACGACAATTTTGACTCAATACCCCTATTACTAGATATAACTTAAAATTATTTTATATAACCTAAATTACTGGTTACTTAACATACGTGTATACTCTCTCCTACATGGCTAAGGGGAGTTGTCGACCCCTCGACATACCTGATGTTAATAAAGTAAATTCAACATAAAATACTCGTAAATAAAGACGAGCACGTGCAATTATGGCAGGGAGCTATTAACAAGCACACGGGGCGTGTGCAAACGCATGTATAGTCCGTTCATCCGCACACGACACGCGCACAATGCAGGCTGCAAAAACGACCATCCGGCGCCGCGGACTGCGCGCTCCAGACCGGCCCTGGCTGGCCCGACCCGCTGCAATGGGTATGTGCGAATCGAGTAAGTACCCTTTTAATTGCCTGCAGCAGGTGCGTGGCGCGGGTACCTGATCGCGTTGTGTAACTGCAGAGCGGCGGCGGCGGCGCGGGCGGCGCGAAGAGAGGTGAGAGAGAGGGAGAGAGAGAGAGAGAGAGAGAGAGAGAGAGAGAGAGAGAGAGAGAGAGAGAGAGAGAGAGAGAGAGAGGGGGGGTGCTTCCAGCCAGCCAGCCACCCCCCCCCCTCCCCCACCCGGTGAGTGAGAGTGAGAGGGGCGACGAGGAGGAGCAGCAGAGCAGTACGAGAAAGGGGTGGGAGGACGCGGAGCCAGCCAGCGGGAGGGAGGGAGGGAGGGAGGGAGGGAGGGAGGGAGCGGAGTGAAACGGGGCTCGCCTGAAAGCCTTCTGTGAATATATGACGACGCTATTACCTGAGGTGCGTCGCCCCCTATAGAGGGGTAGCGGGGTATACCTACCCGCCCCGCAGCGGTCCTCCGGGAGAACTCCCCACGGGCGGGGCGGGGAGCCACGTGTACAGGGAGCACGCCCTCCCTCTGCTCCGCGCGATGCGCGCAATTGCACAAGACTGCTAATGGGAATTAATCAGAGTAATTAATAATCTGCATAACTGGACGTGTTTGCACAGCGGCGCCCCCTCCTCCCCGGCCCGCCGTCGGCCGGCAGCCTACTACTACAGCAGTCCGGCTTCAGGCTGCTCCGGGGGCTCCGGCCAAGGCTCCGGCCAAGGCTCCGGCAGGCCCGCCTAATTGAGTCCGGACCCCGGCGTAAGCCTTGAGGCTTTTGTACTGGCGGGAAGGTGCGCGCGCACGGGGTGGGGCGGGGTGCGGCGGGGCGTGGCGGGGCGTGGCGGGGCGTGGCGGGGCGTGGCGCCGCACCGACGTTAGGCCGTGCGGGTGACGCGCCGGCCGGGGGTGTGCTTTTAGGGGATGGCCCGGGCGGGGCGGGGCGGGGCGGGGCGGGGCGGGCTGGTTGGGCCGCAGCCCCAGCAGCCACCCGGCCTCGGGTTGGTGGGCCAGCGGCGGTGAGGCACACTGGTTTGGCCGGCCCGGCGGCCGCCGCGCAGTCGTACCGTGTGATTTACATTCGGGCGCCGCACAAAGCGGTCGCCACACCCCCGCCACGCCCCGCCACGCCCCGCCACGCCCCAGGAATGCCTCAGATACGCCACCATTATAGCGACACGGCCAAGCGCCTAGCGGAATGGCACGGCGCGGGGAGGAAAGGGGGGAGGGGATGAAATCTAGTGGCAGTGTTTGGCCAAAGCAACGCGGCCCGGCCCCGGGTGGCCGTACGCCAGCGTGCGCTGCAGCCCCTGCTGCTACCCGCACTGGCCCCTTCTCCCTCACCCTGTCAAAGTAGTTATTGAAGCCGTTTACCGCATCTTACGGCGCCGAAAGGAATTCGACACGATAGCAGGGAGCGGAGCCGCTAGGGGGTGCGGGAGGGGCGGGGCGGACCTCTATGTTCGCGATGAGTTTGGCCCGCGCGTCGTATAAAACGCCCCTGCCCCCCCGGGGAGGCCAAGTATCGTAATAAGTGCCTTGGACGGGCGTAGCAGCAGATTTGTACCCGTATATACCCACAAAACCCCGCGACCATCTGCACCCGCACCCCCCTTGCGCAAGGGAGTACACAGCGCGCCTAGAGCATTCCTTCACCTCTACCGATAGCCCGGTTCTTATTAACAAGCCGATTTCTACCCCCGGGCAAAGTAACGCCTAGGCGATTTGTATCCCAGGGTGCACGTGCACGACGCCCAGGTGATTTGTAGCCCCCTGTACCATGGATGCAAATCACCTAGGCGTCCTCACCTTGTACACTGTTAAAAATGTCGTCGTAATTTAACGACAGATTTGTCGTTAAGCTTGTCAGCAAGAAAGGTAGTTAGGTTACAGTAAAGTTCGCGAGAAGTAACGACTTCTTTCCCGTTGCCTGACAGCTTTGTCACCATAACACGAAAATTATCTTGTTACTTTCAAAAATTTGCTGTAACTTAACGAATTTTGTTGCTGTAAAACTTAACGACACGCTTCACTGAAAATGGAGGAGTCGCCTTTTTCGATCTTTGGAGAGCGACTTTTCTGTACCAAATTTGGATTCTCCTGGGAGAGTGACATGGATGAACATCACTCTATTAGAGTCACTTTGATGACTCTTTTTGAGTCAAATCATCAAATGTCACTCTTTTGGAGCGATTGAAAAAATTCCAGAAAAGACTCGATTTGAGTCGTTTTAGCGAGAGTCACTTTTACTGAGCGATGAAAAAATACTCCGCTCATTAAGGGCGAGAAAAGTGACTAGTACATTTTCAGTGTTGACGTTAAATTTCGACATTTTTAACAGTGCACGCCAATAGCCGAGCCGAACTCTCTCCCCTTGAGTCTTGTTTCAGAGATTTTTTTTCACCCCTTTTTAACTGGGCAACACTTGATGAGGGTGACAGTGAGCAAGGAGAGAGTCGAGGCAGCCACGCCATTGTCCCTCGCGCGTGTCTTGTTCAAGGTCACGAGCAGGGAGGGCGTAACAGAAGCGCCGCAAACTTTGCGCGCGCGGCGGCGCGTGAGTGCGGCGTGCGTGCGTGGGCGCGTTCTGCATCAGCAGGATAGAGGGGTGACGGGGGCAGGGTGACGAGGAGGAGGGAGACGAGGGTGACCAGGGGAGGGTGACGGTGAGAGACTGGCGGGGAGAGGGTGACGGGGGGAGGGTGACAGAGAGAGGGTGACGGAGAGAGACTGGTGGGGAGAGGGTGTCGGGAAAGGAGGATGACGGGGGAGGAAGGTGTCCGCGAGCAGGGTGACGAGGAGAAGTGTGACGGGGAGAGGGTGACGGGGGAGGAAAGTGACACGAAGAAAGGTGACGGGGGAGAAGGGTGACTGGGGAGAAGGGTGACTGGGAGAAGGGTGACCGGGAGAAGGGTGACTGGAGAGGGTGACGGGGAGAGGGTAACGGAGCATGGTATGACAGGGGAGGAAGGTGACAGCGAGAGACACGTGCCGAGGGTAGACCAGAGCGGTCCGACAAGAGAACCTCAAACTGCTGGCAACACACACATCCCGTGCCATCTCTGTCCTCCTGGCCTGGCCACTCTTCTCTGTGGCCGGCCCTATCCCTCTCAAGAAGGGATCATTCGCTGCAGCCCGCCCGGCCCGGCCGGGCCCGGCCCGCAAGTCCTTGAGCCACGGCGTACCGAGCTGCTCCAGGCCGTCCCTCCTGATGCTGCTACGCCCCGCCAGCCCAGCCACGCCCCGCCACGCCTCGGCGGGACGTAAACCCGGCGTCGTCGCAAGCAGCAAATAGAGATCCTCTCCACCGCGCAGCAGTGTCGCGCCACGCCCCGCCACGCCCCGCCACGCCCCGCCACGCCCCGCCACTCTCGGTGCACTGCACTTATTCAAACCCGTTCAGATGTCGAGACGCGAGGTATACAGAGCAGAGGGAGTGTGTGAGAGAGAGAGATAGTAGAGTGTGGGGCAGAGGAGAATAAATGAGAGGGAGGAGGCGGTCAGGTTTTACGACGGCCCTACTTGGCATGCATCAGACTACGGCCCTCTCTTTATGAGGGAAAACTCGAATTGAGGCATAACCTGCGCCTTGGCCCGCTTGCAGTTTTGTTTGCCCGACTGGCTGGCTGTAGCTGTGTGTGTGTGTGTGCGCGCGCGCGTGTGTGCGTGTGTGTGTGCGTGCGTGCGTGAGTGTGTGTGAACCGTAGCCGCAGGGCCGCGACGATGCATTTTCCAAGTCATTTTTTTTATTAATGTTTTTTCTGAAAGAAAAAAATTAATAATAATGAAAAATCTTAACGTCATTACCGGCACGCTATATTTAATGCTTCCCTGCCGTCGCGATGGATTAAATTGTGGTGAAGAGTTTCGATGGATTAGATTCTAATCACCACTTTACTTACACTGGAAAAACAAAGGTGCTATCTCATGCCTTTTAAAGGCGTTAGTGAAACAGTGCCTTTAGAAAGGCGCTATCGCCTCCCGAAGGTGCTATTTTTGGCCCTAATCGTGCCTTTACAAAGGCATTAGTGTAGAAACACCCCCCAAAATTCAATAGCACCCCAAAAAGGGTGCTATATAGCACCTTTGTTATTCCAGTGTACCCAACAATAACATTCATGGTTTACTACTCTCCGCCAAGCTCAGCGGACTTGGGGTTGAC
Source organism: Frankliniella fusca (assembly GCA_029379305.1). Taxonomy (NCBI): domain Eukaryota; kingdom Metazoa; phylum Arthropoda; class Insecta; order Thysanoptera; family Thripidae; genus Frankliniella; species Frankliniella fusca. Next base: position 434,181 of record JAHWGI010000363.1, on the reverse strand, counting down.
GCGAAACTGGATGCGCCGGTCCCCGGCCGTGGTTCGACTGAAGCTATACACCACAAAATAGCACATTGCCTCCCCACCCCCCTTCCCCTTCCCCTTCCCATAGCAAACGGAGTCCGACTTTCGCCCAAGTTGTTCCTGGCCGCGCTATGCCGCCCCCTCATCTTCATCCGCTACCCTTAGGCTGCACCACCCCTTTCCCCTTCCGGCTAGGCGGGGGCGGAGAGAAAAAACACATCGCGGGCTGGTGGGCGGGGCGAGGCGGGGCGGGGCGGGGCGGGGCGGGGCGGGGCGGGGCGGGGCGGGGCGGGGCGGGGCCTAGCAGGCGCAGCGGTTCGTGCTGTCGGGGAATAGGAAAGGCTGCTGCTGCTGCTGCCGCGCTGCGCCACGCCACCCCGCCCACTAATCATTCCATTCGGTTTCACTCGAGACAGGTTTTTACTCTGCGCTGTTTATCTTTTCCACGAGACGCGGGAGGCGGGGCGGGGCGGGGCGGGGCGGGGCGGGGCGGGGCGGGGCGGGGCGGGGCGGGGCGGGTGCCGTGGCGCAGAGAGGGTAGTAAGGCGGCCCGTGGGCAAAACAGCAGGTCGCGGGAAACAGGCCCGTTGTGAGAGCTGGAGCTGGGAGGGCGGGGCGGGGCGGGGCGGGGCGGGGCGGGGTGGGGCGGGGTGGGGCGAGGCGGGGCGGGGCGGGGCCGCGTGCAGTAGAGCCCCCACTGAGCCCCGCGTCATCACGGAGGAGAGCCGCACCATACCTTGAGACGTATACATTCGCAAACACAAGATATATACACTCTCCTCGCGAACACACCCGCCGCGCGGCCGCGGGACCTCGGGGCGCGCCGAGCCCAGCGGTCCGGGACGGGAGGAGGAAACCCACCTGCAACCGACAAAAAAAGAAAACAGCGGTTAGGTCTAGCAACACAAACACACACATATTTGTGCACTTTCGTCTTACAAGAAAAAAAAAGTTCAATTACAATTAACTAAATTTCTACAAGACACATTTCAACTAGACTTCAAAATCGAATGCACAAGATTAAATTCTACAGGTATGCTTCATAATATCAAATTCCATTCGTCAGTTCATTTTCAGCGGTAAGGGGCCATATGAAACAAAGCTCGCACGTTTTCCAGCAATTTTAGAAGGCACCTCCGTTGCCTAAAAGTTTCAAAACGCAAAGCCCGAGTCCGTTTCTAGCAGGATGCACTCCACCTCAGCGTCCCCTCGCTTTTAACCCTTTCTCCCCAATCCGATGCCACCCCTCGCACATCCCCCCGCATCCGCGTCCCTCCCTGCACAGGCGTCATAATACCAGTAGGCCCGGGATATATATCTCAGTTAAGTGAAAAGGCGGGGACAGGAAGAGGCGAGGCGGGGTGGGGCGTGGGGTTAGGTGGGGTGGGGTGGGGTGGGGTGGGGTGGGGTGGGGTGGGGTGGCGCGGGGCGGGGTGGGGTGGGGTGGGGCGGGGCGGGGCGAGGCGGGGCGCGGGCTCTGGTCTGCCGTGCAGCGCAGGGGTCGCTGCTGCTGCGACAGCATTAAAGACGAGGAATGTTAAGAGGTCCGGTCGGGACTTAGCTTATTGCTTTCTTTCTCCTCTGCCGCTGACGTCGTGACCGGATACGGTTATATCGGCCGCCCAGCAGCCCCATACTCCCCCCCCCCCCCAAAAGCCCGCCCTGCTTCCCGATTTCGCCGACACTGTGAAAAATTTCTTTGTAGATTTGCGATGTTTTGTGAATGACGACTTACGAAAACTTTTGTAAATTTTACGACAATCCTTCCTTGCTCGTATTTGAATTTCAAGTTGATACACTGTTAAAAGCTTACGGTGAAACCTGCACCACTGTAAGTTACGGTGCATATTCACCGTAACTTAGTGAATATACACCGTAACTTACAGTGGTGCAGGCTATTCGCCGTAGCTTACGGTGAAAATGCACCGTAACTTACAGTGGTGCAGGCTGCTCACCGTAGCTTACGGTGCATATTCACTGTAAGTTACGGCGAATATGCACCGTAACTTACAGTGGTGCAGGTTTCACTGTAACTTACAGTCAAATTCACCGTAAGCTTTTTACAGTGTAGGTAGTGCTTTTCATTTTACGGTTTGTAGTTGTAATTTTACAACTTCGCTTCGTGGAAAACTTTCCCGCAACGACTATTTTTCACAGTGGATCCCTGTCCGCCGCTGCAGGCTCAGAGCGAGACGCTCTTTGAGTTTACCCTAATAATTTCTGTATCGAGTGGGCCGGACCGGACCAGGGCAAGGCATGGCATGCTTGCTGCACTGTTGGGCTGCAGAGAGGAAGGGGAGGGGGGGGGGAGTCGATACCGGCAGTCATCAGAATACCTTTCGTGGTCCGAGTCGGAGCCAACAACGCCCTGCCCTCAACCCCATCCCACCCGGCAGCCCCGCCCAGCCAAATCCCTTTCTCTTCCGCCTCTTGCCTTCCGCGAAAGCGAATAGCACTATACCACGCCTCCCGGAAACTAATGCCGCAGAGCAGAGCAGCTACACTGATAATCCAAGTAGTGTTCAACCCTTCAACACTTTAAAGTGTTCAAATACCATTTAAACATATAAAAGTGTTCAACAGAGTTGTTATACACTTACAAGTGTTCAACTCAGAAGTGGTGCACTTAAAAGTGTTCAACTCCCCAGTTACACACTTCCTTAGCTTGGACGCATTGTATCAGGGAAGTGTGCAACTGGGGAGTTGAACACTTACAAGTGCACAACTTCTGAGTTGAACACTTAAGTGCACAACAACTCTGTTGAACACTTTGTTTAAATGGTATTTGAACAATTATAAGTGTTGAAGGGTTGAACACTTGGTTTATCAGAGTACCTTCCCATCACAGCCAAGCCGCGAGCCACGTCATCTCGAGAACCAAAACTAACTGACCTTTAGATATACATTATAAACCTAGAAAAGTACTGGAATATAACACGAGCGGGAAACATCTCAAACTTTTGGTAACACATGTGAGTTTCTGCGTGAAATCAAAACTGTTTTTAATGTCTGCTTCAAGTGTAGATTGTTTAAAAAAAAAATCTGTGAATTTTTATTGTTTTCCTGCAGTTTTCTGAACTCTTCTGAATTACTGAGTAAACCAAAATCACACAATTCTTTGTCCCTCGGTCTAACAGCAATGAGAGGTGTATACTAAAGTAAAGTTTCGCAATGAAAAATGTTTAGAATTCTCAGTTCGGTACACCAATCGCTGACCTTTACCGCACCGGTTCCCGCACAAAAAAATAAAACATCCAGACACGCTACACGCGCGCGCACACACACGCTGTGTGTCTGTGTGGGGGTCGCGCGCACGAGGCCACACGTCACGTTTGGGCAGCGAGCCGAGTGCGAGCGGCGCCGAGCCCGCCGGCCAATAATCAAAACTAATACGAATCGAGGTTATCGCTCCGGACGGGCGGCAGAGCGAGCCGAGCCGAGCCGATCCTGACAGATTACGCTGCAAAACAACGAACGGGTGCTGTTGCCGCGGTAGGACGAGCGAAAAAAAAAAACGAAATAAATAAATAAATAAAATGTAACGTTACCGTAGTAATGTCAAACTGTGGAGGGAGCGGCTACTGCTGCTGCGGTATGGCAGTTTCCTGCTGCTTCTCTCTCTTCCTTTTCGCTTCTCTTTAATGCAGATCAGAGAGGAGAACTTTTCAAAACTTGCAGGCGGAGCCCGACTGACAGCTCGATATCAATACGAAACCAATCGCTCCCCGTGAGCGCGCGCTCCGCATAGGCAGGCTCAAAAGATGGCCCATTTCCGCGCGCTGCGCCGCCCCACCCCACCGCGCCAATGCAGCACAAAATTTGCACATTTCCGAGACTAAACTGCGCGAATATTGAGAGTGTCAAGAGCGACGGGGGAATGTCGCGATACGGAATGGAGCGCCTCACAAAAACTGGAAAGGGGGGGGAGGAGGGAGGAATCGAACAAAGCAGGCAGATTTGTAAAAAGTAAAAAAAAAAAAGCGAAACAAAGAAATCTCTCTCTCTCTCTCTCTCTCGCTCGCACAAACACAGTTTGTAAGCACAAAAATAAAATCATTTTTCAATTTATTTTTTTCTCAGCGGTGTGTGGGTAAAGGTAGGGAAATGGAGGAGGAGGGATAGGCGGCCAGATAGGGGGTGTGGGGATTGAAGACAGGCAGCGTGTTGAGGCAGCAGCAGCAAGCAAGGGATGATTGAAATTCTATACCTCGTCATATAGGTTTATCGGCGATGAGCGGCAGATGGCACAGAGTCGCCCCATCGCCCCCGTCGCAACGCCTTGACACCTTCCCCCGGGCGGGCGCGCTGCACTACGACACCGCCCGGCCCCGCCCGGCCCCGCTGGCCCCCGCGTCTTTGAGCGGCTTCCTCCTGTCGCCCGGGCTTCGGACCCGCACCGCCGCCGCGCCGCCGCCGCGCCGGCGTCCACCTATCGCGTTACCTCGGAGCGCGCGCCAGCGTCTCGCCTTACCCGCGCCGCAGTACAACGCCCACAGGCGCAGGCCCCATGCTGCCGCCGAGCTGGCGCTGCCTGCGTGAGCGGTGCGAGGGGGGGACAACTCTAGTGGACAAATTCGGCGAATTTTCGTGTGTTTTTGTGCATTTTTGTTAGCTTTCATGAATTTTGATTGCAATGAAGTGACTATTTGCTTGAATTTTACAAAAATTTTGGTGAATCTCACTGCATTCTTCAGAATTCTCCTGAATTTTTCTAAATTTCTCAATTTTTTTCTGAATTACGAGGTGTACAAATATTTATTCAGAATTTTTTCCCCCCTCGGGGAGTCGCGCACGTGTTTCCCTTCCAAATACGCAAAGGACGGTGGGATTTTGTCGATACATTGCACGCTGTTAGCTAAGGACTAAGTGGAGGAACCTTACTTACCTCCCCCCACCCTCCATATCGACGTGCATGTTTCTTTTTTTTCGTCTTAACAATCACGCAATTCAAAAACTATCAATAATTATGATTAAATATAATGGCAATACAAATATTATTCCGAAACCCTTGCAACTTTTATTTTCAGCCTATGACGATATTTGTGATAACACACGGCGGCGTGTGTGACGCACTCCATTACCATTTCGGGCAGCGGGCCAATGCCGCGCGCGCGCGCCGCTGCGTGTGCCCATTTTCGCCTAATCAGCCCCCTCTCTCTACCTCTCTCTCTCTCTCTCTCTCTCTCTCTCTCTCTCTCTCTCTCTCTCTCTCTCTCTCTCTCTCTCTCTCCTTCTCTCTCCCCTCCCCCCCCCTCCTCTATATCCCGGTCGCCCCCCCGTTCTTTTCCTCGGCGGGCCAGGCGTTTACCCCTGATTTGACGCCACTGCTCGAACCTGATCCCTCCCTCGCTCTCTCCTGCCCATCAGCTGCTGCTGCTGCCCGGACCTGCATGGGGAGGCGGGACGGGGCGATAGGCAAGCGCCTCTCTCTCTCTCTCTCTCTCTCTCTCTCTCTCTCTTTCTCTCGCTATCTCCGATAACCTAACGAGGTGCCGCTGCTAGGGCAGAAAAAGCAGCGTGCGGCACTCTGCGGGAGTGGCGGGCAGGGGTGTAAAGGGGAGTCGAGTGACCCAATCCGCTGAGTCTGCAGGCTTCCACACGCACGCACACACACACACGCAGCAGACACGCACGCACGCACGCACACACTCACCCGGCACTATGTCGCCAGAGATTACACACCGCGCGAGGCACACCCGCAATGCTCGGGCGCCATGCCTCGCGCGGGACCCGGCAGCGTCTTTCCGATCCGAGGGGGAAACAACTATCTGCATTTTGGTGCACACATTTAGAAAAGTTTTGTGAATTTCCGTGAATTTTTGTAGACTTTTAATACATTTTCATGAATTTGATTTACGAGGTGTTCAAAAATTTCAGAGTTGTCCTCCCCGGTCCAATCTCTTTTCATCTTTCCCGCGGCGACGCGTATTTATTCTCTTGATTTCCCCATCGATTTCCCGCCACTTTTCTTCTGGCGCGGCACTGGCGCGTGGCGCCCGTCCCAGCGCGTCTTTTCCCCGCCCGTGATATATATATATATATATATATATATATATATATATATATATATATATATATATATATATAATATATATATATATATATATATATATATATATATATATATATATGTGTGTCTATTACAGTGTGTGGCCGCCGCGTGGCGAGGCGAGATGCCACGCGGCGGAACAATAGGAGCAGGGAAAGGAAAGGATTGAGCTGCCAGCAGCAGAACAAAAGGAGTCAACAGAAAAAGGAGAGGGGGAAATGTGCAGAGAGAGAGAGAGAGAGAACACACAGCACAGATACCTATACTGCTCGAAACAAAACACTCGCGGGCGCGAGTACACGACACGTTTCCCCCAGGGTGGCGGCGCGCGGGAGAGTTTGACTTTCGCATTGAAACAAATGAACAGCAGGGGCGCGCTGGGCGGCGGCAGAGAGGGCAGTGTCCTGACCGGGGGGTGGGGGGGGGGGAGGGGCGCGGCTGTGTACCTATAGCCTACCTCCTCAGGGGATTAGCGAACTCGCGGCCCAAGTGACGGCCCCGCCGTAAAGTCACCGCCCTGCCCTGCCCGGCCGGGGTGGAGGGAAAGTGTCTCGTAAAGGTTCAGGGGGAGGGAGCGAGGGTGGGAGGTCGTGACACGTCCGCGCGCGGGGGCAGCATGACGGCACCGGGGGGAGGGGGGGGGGGCTGCATCAGGGGGCGGGAAGCCCTCGTCGCCCCTGCAGACGGACAACCTGCGTGCAGCCGAAGGGGCAGGATGAGGGCTGCGCAGAATCGGAGCGATACCAGTGCACGCCCTCCCCACTCCACTCAGTCTCTCTCGCGCACCTTTACGGTGCACCTCATGAGTGCAAGAGAGACAGAGCGACAGGCTCTGCTGAGCCCTGCCCCGGGCAGACGCTGGGAGGAGAAGGTCCCGTCAAGGACGGACGCGACTTTGCGTGCGGCGGGGGCGACGGCCGTGGCGAACCGGAAGTCGACGCGACACCCGCCCGACCCCCTCTCACTTGGCGTTCCCCGCTTCTCTGCCTTTCCTCCCTTCTCTCCCTCCCCCTTCCCCCCAAAACTTGTCTCTCGCGGGTGGGCGGGCGCGTAGCGAATTGAGCATTGAGCCACAGCCAGGGCCTTGGGAAAAGGGAGAGCGAGGGGGGGGGGGTGCAAGGCAGCGGCAGGAGCCTGTTTCTGCTGTTCGACCAAACTTGGTCTCAAATAAAGTCTAATCGTCCGAATGTTTTCCAGCGCAGGCCGGGGGCGACCGGGGCGGTAGCGCGCACAGACTAGGCGTGCCTCTGCCCAGCCACGCCTGACGAGACACTTTGGGGCGCAAACACGCAGGGGGTGGAGCAGAGCACATGTTGTGCACGGCCGAATCAGCAGCATAGAAAGAATCGGATTTGAACAAAAAAGAAAATGCGTTTGCGTGCTTTTACGCGCTGCGCCGAGCCAGATGCCACGACCAGTTGTTGTTGTTGTTGCAAGGCGGGTCCCGTGCGATGCACAAGCAGATTAGGAGCAGCCCCGCCCGCCCCTCTCCGCGTCCGGTCCGCTCGCCGCTCCACCACTGCCCCGACGATTGCAAGCAGATACCGCGGCGCTGCTCACGTTGCTGCAAAAGGGATACAAGAGTGAGGGGGGGGGGGGGGCTGAGGAGGGGGCTGACCAGTTCCGAGTGATCTGTTGTACTTTCAGAACTCTCGGCGCGTTCGCAGGCGCGGCGGTACGGTACGGCACGGTCTAACAGACGCGCGATTACGCTCTACCCCTGCGCCCCTCTCACTTCCTCTGCTCCTCTCCCCATTCTACCCCTCTCTCTCTCTCTCTCTCTCTCTCTCTCTCTCTCTCTCTCTCTCTCTCTCTCTCTCTCTCTCTCTCTCTCTCTCCACCCTTCGGTCCAGCGGCGGGAGCAAAGAAAGAGCGGGCGATCGCGCGCGTGCTATACGTGGTCAGAATGCGATGTTTCCTGATACATGCATGCAAGCATCGAGTTATGGCCAAAGTTTTGCAGCCCGACTTGAAAACGGACACGTCCATTTTTATGGCCTCCCCTCTCTTTCCTCTTCCTCTCTCACTCTCCCTCTCCTTCTAGGCCGCCCTGGCAGAGAGAAAGGCAGAGGGAGAGGGAGAGAGAGAGGGAGAGAGAGAGAGAGAGAGAGAGAGAGAGAGAGAGAGAGAGAGAGAGAGAGAGAGAGAGAGAGAGAGAGAGAGAGAGAGAGAGTCGACCGTCTAAAACAAACTCAGCAAAGGGCGTGGAACAGAAAGAGAAAGAAATTTAGATCCACAGAGAAAAGAAATTTCCGAAATCGAACTTTATTTTTTGGTATGTTTGCGTATGGAAATTTGTAAGTGAAAAGGCACGCCACGAGGTCGCTGAATGCGTACACGCGGCATACGGCCCGGGCCGGGGCCGGGCCGGGGCCGGGCCGGGGCCGCCTCGTCTGTATGCGCATCCTTATATGGGGCGCTGCGGATGACGGCGGGTTGAGAGCCTCGCAAAGCCAAACTAGAGCAGCGCGCTGCCCAGTTCCCATCGACGGAACTCCCCAATTAAAAATAAAAACATTAACATTTAGTTGCCTTTTGGATAGATTAATTTATAATTTGCTGTTTTTTTCTTTTTTTTTTAATTTTAAATTTAACTAAACCTGAGGCACCGTCGAGCTACTTAGTGAGTCGTGATACCCTTGTCACATCGTTTGCCAAAAAAAAGCGTGTTTAGTGGTATTAGTCAGAATATCTCGCTGGGGACGCGCCACTTAACTTTCCCGCCCTGAGTATGAAATAAACGGTCAACGACACCACTCTCCTCTCTGCGGCTCGGCGCAGGGCAGACCAGGCGCACCTTCGCTCCGTCAATAAAGTCGGCCGCCCCTCCGACGCCTCCAGCAGCAGGAGGAGGAGGGGTAGCAGCAGGAGCAGCAGGAGGATGAGCAGCAGCAGGAGGAGCGGAAGCAGGAGGAGCGGGAGCAGGATCACCAGGAGCAGCAGCAGGAGCATCAGCAGCAGCAGGGGCAGCGAGATCTGGAGCAGCAGGAGGAGGAGGGGCAGCAGGGGCAGCAGCAGGAGAAGCAGGAGCGGCAGCAGGAGCAGCACGAGAAGCAGGAGCAGCAGCGGGAGTAGCAGCAGGAGCAGCGAGAGCAGGAGCAGCAGGAGGAGGGGCAGCAGGAGGGGCAGCAGGAGCAGCAGGAGGAGGAGGGGCAGCAGCAGGAGCAGCAGCGGCAGGGTCGTAAGTAAGGCTGAGGCGCGGTGCAGGCTCGCGCCGGCCGGCCCGGCCCACCCTGCGCGGCGCCCCGCGGCCCAGCGTTTACACCTCCGCGTCTTTTACGACCGAGGTGGCAAACCCGCTGTTGCTATTCCAAGGGCCTTGGGGGCCGCGCAGGGCTGCCACCCACACCGTTCGTATATTTCCACGCGCGCGTTGCAATTGCCTCCCCTGCTGCCCTACTTCCGGGCGCGGCCACAGTCACACACACGCACACACACACACTGCTCACAGGAGCCACCCGCTGCGCGCGGAATGATTCCAACATATGAGGGTCGTTCTTTTCTCAACTGTGTTTACCGGCGAAGGATATCGTTATCGTTGTCTCCGATCGGCTTAACTTTTCACTAATTGCAAATTCGCGGGATTTATAGACCCCTGCGGCCCAACAATCTTTACCTCAGTCCGTGAACTTTTGAATTCGATCGCAGGCAAAAAGACCCATTTCGGTTCATAAGTCGAAAAAGAACGACCCATGGCGGGAGGCAGCAGAGGGGGAGGGGGTGGCGGCGGAGGCTTTACTCTTTGATCATCCCCGACGAAATGACTTTGAACGATTTTGTTTCCGTTCTGGCGTGCGACAGGGGCGCTGGGGGCGCGGGCAGGGGAGGGGGTGGGGAGGTAAGGCAAGGCTCGGGCGGGTCCCGCAGCCACCACCAACGTCCTCATTGCGCTCTTGTTGTTGTTGTTTGCCTTTCTTGTTTACCTCCAGCAGGAGGCTTTTTGACATTCTTTTACATGGGCGGGGCGGCGCCTGCCGTCGGCACAGGATCAGAGGACGCGGTTACTGTACACACACTATACCGTAATTTATTTTTCCTCTTGCCTTAAACATTTCGATGGAGAAAGAAAGAAAGAAAAATAAAAATCCTAATAAAAACCGAAACCCCGGCGATGGTGTGCGCTACCCCGGAGGAGAGTAGCGATGAGAAGCGCTGGAGTCAGCAGCAGCGTGAGTGCGAGAGCGACGGAGCGAACGAGACTTCTTGAGGAGCGAGTGAGAGAGCAGTGGCGACGGTCACCGGCGGGAGGGCGCCGTGCACGCGGGCCGGGCACGTCGACGCTCTCCCTCATTCTCGCCATATCGCGGAAATTTCGTCCCTTTGTGGGACCGCGTTGGACACACCACCGCACCACATTGTGGGGCCTAACGCACGTGTGTGTGTGTGTGTGTGTGTGTGAGCGTGTGTAGGAGGAGGAGGGCCACTACAGGACGGCTACTACACACGCGAGGACCCGGCGACGCGCTGGACCGAGGGCATGAGGGAGGGGAACGGACACACAGGAAGACAGAGAGGGGGAGCGAGACAGAGAAAGAGAGAGACACGCTGAGGGGGAGAAAGAGAGAGAAAGAGACACACATTCAGAGGCCTCTGCTGCCGCTCGGCCGTGCCTTTAATCCCCGCCGGCCCGCCGGCCTGTCGCGCGGTCACAAAGTGCACATAGATTTCGTTAGGGCGTTAGCGGCTCACACACACACACACACACACACACACACACACACACACACACACACACACACACCATACAGCGCCATATCACACACGAGAGGACCCCCACGCACTGATTCCAGCTGTGGTGTGCACAGCACCCCATTATAGAAGAGTCCTTCGAGAGAAGGCCATTCAAATGAATGAGGCCACGCACGCAACCAGAGGGGCAAAGAAAAGGCACTGCGAAAAACAATGGAACAACATTACGGGGGAAAACACCCACTGTGCACCCACTCAAGGTCACCACAGGAGCACAAATAGAATTAGTACCAGGAAAAATATTCTACACATCACATAACTCTATACGTTTCACTGAAAGAAAAAGTTTGCACACAAAATATGGGAAAGGACAAGTTTTGTCACAAAACATGTTGAGATTTTGTGCACATCAACTGCTCAGGACAAGTTGTACACATTTAAGGGTTATCTAAACTTGGAAAAGTTGTCTCAGAAACTTTGACAAATTTGTCCCAAGCTGGCGATGTGCAAAAAATCTCGACACTTCTGAAGACAAAATTTCCTCTCCTATTTAAGGTGTGTTTACTATGGAATTAACCCAATTGGCAGAATGCCGGAATGGCCCCGATACGTATGAATAAAAACAAAAACATGTGCGTGCACGCATCACGCATGCGCGAAGGGGGTGGGGGTGCTCATGCGATGTCAACTGAATACCAAGCCAAATTAACGGCTCGCTTTCACGACTGATACTAAAACGGATGTGACAGCAAGGTAGAAAGGTGAGTGGGAAAGAAAACGACGGTCACGGCTCTGCTTGTACAGGCGGAGGAGGTGGTCGAGGGAGGAGGAGTAAGAAGAGGAGAAATGGAAGGCAAGAAATAGCAAGGAGTGGGGGGGGGGGGGGGCAGAAGAGAGCGGGCTGCGTAAACATATCCGCCCCGGACGAGGAGAACGGCCGTGCGGCAGGAATGAGGCTGGCGGGGTGGTAGTAGTAGCAGCAGCAGCAGCAGCAGCAGAAGAGGAAAAAGTTTCGAGCTTGATGTGTCGCCTTACCAAAAGCAGCAGCAGCATAGCTATAGCCGGGCAAAAGAGGAGACGGAAACGTGTTGACGAGACGCGGCAATGTCGGATTAGCATACCTGAAAAACAAGACGACGGAGACGTCGGCGCCGGAGGTGTGACGCGCCCTGCCGCTCGGGCGGACGGACGGACGGGCCGGTGACGTTTTACACGAGCGAAGAGAGACAGATAGAGAGAGGCGGAGAGGGAGAGGGAGAGGGAGAGCGACGAATAGAGCACAGAGACAGGGAGATGAAGAGAAATCATCAGCGTCCTGCCCACTGTAACGCCGAGGAGGGCTTTGCACTCGTGCCTTTTATTGATAAAACTGCTTTGGCGGCGGGCAAACTAGTTAATCTAATCAATTAGCTGCTTTGCCATTTTGTTGAAACGTTTACTTCCACGCACACCAGTCCACTAACTGCTCAAAAGTTTAGATGGCGTCAAACTCTTAAAGTATTCATCGTGGCGCCCAACTTGGGTCAACAAAACCCGGGACGCACACGAACGCTCCCCTGCAGCAGACCCACAAGCAGGGCGCCGCACCCGAACCGACCCGACCCGACCCGGCAGCAACGGCAGCCTCGGCAAGGAGAAAGATTTATAACATTGATTAAAAGTCACTCCTGAACAACTCCCGTTGCGCCGGAATTTTTACCCCACGCCCGACCCAGGGCGTGGAGCTCCGCCCAGAGCGCGGGGCCGCACGGCGATACAAATACAAACTGGCCGCCGCGCGCCCGCACCGAGCAGCGGCACAAGGCGAACGAGCCGAAAATTAAACGACTTTCATTAATTTTCGTTTTTTATGTTTTCCTCGCAGGTGAATAATAGAGGGGCCGTCGCGGCGGTGCAGAGTCAATACAGAGAGGCTGCTTTAACCTCCACTTCAGCCGACCGGGCCGAGCCGAGGCCGCCGCGCCGCCGCCGCCTCCATGGCAACACGCGCAGAATGGCGAGAAAGTTTACAGGTGAGGTGAGATCCATAGAGGAACTATTGGCAGGCCGTACATGAATAGCTCATCCCCGCGCAGAAGTTTGGCCCTGGAGCAAGGGCGTAGGGAGAGGGGGAGGGCCGGCCGGTCGGGGAGCGTGGGGAGCGCCGCTTGTCAGAGGGGAGACCCCTCGTGCGGCTCGCCCCGCACCCTGCGCGCGGTGGCTCGCCCAAAGCAGGGGGGGACAACTAGCATTTTTTAGCAGATGATACCGAAGGTAGCATCTGCTTTTACTCTCGATATTTACTTTAAAAAGGCTTCAGTATGAAGGCTAAACGTACGCTCAAAAGAGGCCTCCCCTCGATATTCACTTTAAGAAGGCTTCACTATATAGGCTAAACGTAAGCTAAAGAAACGCCTCACTAGAGTGTGGTGCTTAGAAAAATGGTCGTAAGGAAGGCCCCCCTAAAAGGCGAAGCTTAGGAAGGTGGTCGTAAGGGAGGCCCCCCTAGTGGGCGGAGCTTAGAAGGGTGGTCGTAAGGGAGGCCCCCCTAGAGGGCGGAGCTTAGAAGGGTGGTCGTAAGGGAGGCCCCCCTAGAGGGCGGAGCTAAGGAAGGTGGTCGTAAGGAAGGCCCCCCTAGAGGGCGGAGCTTAGGAAGGTGGTCGTAAGGAAGGCCCCCTAGAAGGCGGAGCTTACGAAAATGGTCGTAAGGGAGGCCCCCCTACGAGGCGGAGCTTAGAAGGGTGGTCGTAAGGGAGGCCCCCCTAAAGGGCGGAGCTTAGGAACGTGGTCGTAAGGAAGGCCCCCCAGAAGGCGGAGCTTAGATGGGTGGTCGTTAGGGAGGCCCCCCCCATAACGTGTCAGTGACGTGTCAGTGACGTGTCAGTGACGTGTCAGTGACGTGTCAGTGACGTGTCAGTGACGTGTCAGTGACGTGTCAGTGACGTGTCAGTAACGTGTCAGTGACGTGTCAGTGACGTGTCAGTGACGTGTCAGTGACGTGTCAGTGACGTGTCAGTGCCGTGTCAGTGCCGTGTCAGTGACGTGTCAATGACGTGTCAGTGACATATCAGTGACGTGTCAGTGACGTGTCAGTGACGTGTCAGTGACGTGTCAGTGACGTGTCAGTGACGTGTCAGTGACGTGTCAGTGAGGAAGGTTACCCAAGCGGGTGGAGCTTAGGAAGGTGGTCGTAAGGGAGGCCCCCTAGAAGGCGGAGCTTAGGAAGATGGGCGTGAGGGAGGCCTCCCTAGAAAGTGGGGCTTAGGACAAAAGAAAACGATCGTATAGCCCCCACCCATCACAAATAATAATCCACATAATAGCACTAACACCTGATAAACGAGCAATATCAGTTCTAGCAGTGTATTATTTCACTAAGTCTTTATCATCTGCTGTCACGTTAGCGTTAGCGATAACGTTTTTTTTGGTGTAAAAGGATTATTGTGAATTTTTGTGAATCTTCCATGAGTTTTAGTGAATTTTCATTAAATTTTGGGGAATTTTTGCTTGAACTTTATCAACATTTTAGAGAATTTCTGTGAATTTTCCTGAATTTATTTGACTAATCCTGAATTTCAGGGTGTACAAAAATTTCAGAGTTGTTTATCCCCCTCGGGCCACGCCACTGGGTCCGCCCACTCCGCTGCTGCTGGCCGCAGTCGGGGCGCAAGGCAGGGCAGGGCAGGCCCACGACGCCCACCTACACACCCCACCGTGCGACCCGTCGCCCTGTGCGCGCCCTGCGCACCGCCCTTCAAGTCGGCCCAACGTTTATTCAGCGAAAGTAAGTTGATCCTTTCTACCCGATCGCACCTCGCAGCAGGGCGGGGAGCAGCGCGGCAAGGGCCTACCTGTTCGGAATGGGGCGGCTCAGCTGCAGTGACAGCGGCGCAGGGGAGGGACGGCGCGGTCCATCACGAGATAGAAGGGGAGGGACATGGCAAAGAGGGAAAGAAAAAACTAGTTTTACAAACACAGTTTTTCTTTTTTCTTTTAAATAGAAAAATGTAAAAGGAGTTTTGGGTGCGTATTTCACCGATAAATGTCAAAAACAAAAATCACTAGCACAAAGTACGCGCCGCGATGTAAGTCATGCGATTATAGCAGGTGAACGAATTTCAGTCGCGTGGGCCTGCGCCACTGCGCCCGCCAGCCATATTCTGGAGGCTCTGTCATTCGATTAGCAGATCGGCAGGCTGCACTGGGACAGGGTGGGGTACGGGGCAGGGGAGGGGCGGGGCGGGATGGGTGCGGTGGGCGAACTGCGCGCTGTGCGTAGGCAGTCGTGAGCCCGGGGCGCCACGCATATGTGAGCTGTGCATACGCCCCCCCCCCTCTCTCTCTCTCTCTCTCTCTCTCTCTCTCTCTCTCTCTCTCTCTCACACGAACACACACACACATACACACACACACACACACACACAGAGGGAGCAGCGCGCGCGAGAGACGAGGGAGTGTTACATATGTAGATTTATTGCCTAACTAATGTTTATTTATCGGGCCCTGCTCTGATGCGCGTGGCGAACCAGGAGGCAAGTCCGTACGGTACGGCAGCGCCTCGCCAAGGGCTCGGGCCCGGAGGGCTGCTGCTGGGGCGAACCACAAACCCTATACAGGGCGCGGGATCAACGAGGCCTGGCCGTGGTCCACGGGGACCGAGCGAACCCCCGCTCACCCGACGGGCCGCCAGTCGGCAGAGATGCAACGGCCCCGGCCCGGCCCAGAGACCCCACCAACCTAGAGCCCTATAGCTTCGCAGAGACTGGCGACCGAGGGGTCGCGCTGTGATTGGCTCTCGCGGTCACGTGGGACCAGAGGGTCGCCATTTTGGACCTATTCGGCGTAGGCAACCTCAAAAACGAAAGAAAGTAATTTTATTCTCGATGCACTTGTCTTAAGAAAATAAACTACCTAATCGGCACACGTTTCAGCCTTTTAAAAGTGTTTGATTCAGTCCCTATCCTTTGAAAAAATGCTTCGTAGCAAATGTAGTTAGGCCATGTCCACATTTTTGGTTGGCAGTACTGAACGGCTGGTTTGACTGCGTTTCCAGGCCGATTCGAACGGGGTCCGACCCCTACCCCCTCAGATTTTGACCAAAATAGGCTTGATTGACTAGTACTGACTCAAAACTATCCCCAATTTTGAGGGGATTTTTCGGACTTAATTTGGCCGAGATAGAGACTATGTCCATTTTGACCATTTTGTAACGGCTTTTAAAAGTTTTCATTGTGATTAGGAGATAAATGTGTATGAGAGTAAGTTCTAGGGGTTGATACCAACCAAACCAGGTATAAGGATAATGTTTGGCCCCATAGACCCTACTTTGAATTAATCTGTTCCAAAAAATTTGGATCTTTTATAACAAATATCTTAAAAATTTTGTTCGAGCAAACTTCCACACCACTAAATCTTTATATTTTTGGCTCAAAATCAAGTACTAACAGCACACAAAATCATATCAAAAATTTGTGACGGGTATTTTTAATATGAGGGAAACGTTCCAGAAAGCGTAACCCAGAATTCATTTAAACACCTAAACTAGGTATCGGATAAGGCAAAAGTGATCAAAACCTTTTTCACTGTAATGTTAAGGTCTGACCATACCACTTATTCAGTGTATGACCTAGTACTACAATTTCCTATGTTTTTGTTTTCATCATATAAAGTAATAAAAGGTTAAAATTTTAGTAATACTACAGATTTTTGACATGAAGTTTTTAAAAGAGACAACTTGAAATTATAGACAGTCAGGGCAGTTGTCATCACATGGGTTTTGATCAGTTTTGCCTTATCCGATACCTAGTTTAGGTGTTTAAATGATTTCTGGGTTACGCTTTCTGGAACGTTTCCCTTAAATTAAAAATACCTGTCACAAATTTTTGATGAGATTTTGTGCGCTGTGAGTACTTGATTTTGAGCCAAAAATATAAAGATTTAGTGGTGTGGAAGTTTGCTCGAACAAAATTTTTAAGATATTTGTTATACAAGATCCAAATTTTTTGGAACAGATTAGGTCAAAGAAGGGTCTATGGGGCTAAACATTATCCTTATACCTGGTTTGGTTGGCATCAACCCCTAGAACTTACTCTCATACACATTTATCTCCTAATCACAATGAAAACTTTTAAAAGCCGTTACAAAATGGTCAAAATGGACATAGTCTCTAACTCGGCCATATTTAGTCCGAAAAATCCCCCAAAAAATTGGGGATAGTTTTGAGTCAGTACTAGTCAATCAAGCCTATTTTGGTCAAAATCTGAGGGGGTAGGGGTCGGACCCCGATCGAATCGGCCTGGAAACGACCTGTTGCTAAGACGTCACGGGGTGTGAAGCTGAGGAGTGAGGTGTGAGAGTTTATGTGCCTAGATAGGTTATCAGTGCACTAAGTTTATAATATTGACAACATTTCGTGTTGCCCTGGAATTTTCAATTTCTTCAGTCGAAAATTGCAAGGGGAGTGGCGGGGAGCGGGGCGGAGGGGAAGCGCCGCCATTTTGGACCTGGCCCTGGCCGTGCCGTTGCGAGCCGCGCTGGTCACTTGCCAGTCTCTGCGAAGCTATAGGACTCTACACCAACCAAGACAATATAATCCTGCCTGCACTGCATCATGCAAACCGAACAGAAGCTACGGGCACAAACACAAAACTATCGTAAGGTTTGTTAATTGCTGTTGTTGTTGTGATGATGATGATGATGATGATTATGATGCTGATGACGATGACGATGCTGCTGCTGCAGCTGGTGATGATGATGATGATGATGATGATAATGTTTACAATTATTTATTTTTTCCCCTTTAAACGTTTTTCCCCTATAAACGTTTTTTTCACGTAAATAAACGTAAAAATGACCGCCGGCCGGCCGCCCGTTGGGTGCGCCTGACCTCATTGAGGGGAAAAAAAGAACCAACCCCTTGGCAGCCGGGGAGGCCGTTTGATATCGCACAGCGGCAATTGCAGGCGGCAGGGCGATCATTGAGATAAGCGGAGAGGATTACAGGAACGGGCTCGACGCGCAGCCATGGTAGTGGCAGTACTTTTAAAACAGGGAGAGGTGGGGCGAAAGTAACAAAATAAAGCCTGGAGCGAGGAAAAAAAAACAACAAGATAGGAATCATCAATACGATGAAAAAGAAACGAAGGTATCCCCGTGCGTAAACAAAATATTCAAATTTGAATATCTATGTAATTGCGAAACAGAATATTCCGATATTTAACAGTAAAAAAAAGAAAAAATCATCAAAAATGCGCAATTGGCTCATAACGCCGCAAATAAGAGAGATCTCGCCATCACTCCCTGCTGAAGGGATCTGGAGCGCGGGCTGCTGGGTACGCGGCGGCGCGGGAGGCCGCGAGCGGGATAGGTACTGCGAAACCGGATGCGGTAATCCGACACCCGCACACCCGTGCCACCTCCAGCAGACCCGCGCCCCCGGAGGCGGGGAGCGTGGGGCCTGGGCCGGGACTGGGGCCTCCACAACACTACCATGCACGAGAGCGCAACCGTCTAGAGGCTGGTGCCCCTGCTGCTGCTGCTGCTCCTGCTGCTGCTGCTGCTGCTCCTGCTGCTCCTGCTGCTGCTTCTGCTGCTTCTGCTGCTTCCGGGTGCCAAAACGTCCCTCGGGGCCAACGCCAGAGAGGAAGGTGTACAGCGGCAGCGAGAAAGTGAGATAGGGAAGGAAGAAAAAGAGAGAGAGAGAGGGGCGATATCAGTGATGGAATTTCTATGAAACGGAAATGTAGTGAAGACTCGTCCGCGCGATAAGGCCCGCGCGGCCCGCGCCGGTGCCGCCAGCAGCAGCGGACCTCATCCGGAAGAGCGACACAGCCCTGAGAGTAATGTGAGCTCATCATTTCAAGCGCTCTGTCCTCTCTCTCTCTCTCTCTCTCTCTCTCTCTCTCTCTCTCTCTCTCTCTCTCTCTCTCTCTCTCTCTCTCTCTCGGGGATGCGAAAGGATTGGGGGGATGCGTTGTCAGGAGGTATAAGGGGTAGCTTGCGCAAGAGAAGGGACGCCGACGCCGGCCGCCGGGGCGCCCAGCAGCCTAAACTCGTTACTAGAGACTAACAAGCACGGAGAGTGCCGTGGCGAGTGAGCGCGCACGTGAGTCAGACAACGAGAGGTGTATCCACCTCCAGCCGGCCAGAACGGCTTATTTTCCGACTATACGTCTACTGTAATGAGCGCTCTGCTCTGGGCCCGGTGTAGGACTACGAATGTACCCCCACGATGAATGTACCCCCCGACCCAGGAGGTACATCTCTCGCACGATGAATGTACCCCCCTAGGCGCCCCTAGGCCTACGTAGGCCTAGCAGAAGGCGGGGGGGTACAACAGTCGTGCGACCAATGTACCCCCCTGCCTACGTAGGTCTTGGGGGGTACATTCATCGTGCGATAGATGTACCCCCTGGCTCGGGGGGGTACACGGTCGGGGGTATATCTATAGCGCTGCACCTGCCCTTGCACGCTGCGCGCCTGCAGCACATCGGGTAGGCCACCCGCACACAGCCGTGCGCGCACGCGGCCTACCCGCCAGGCGCTAGGCGGGCCGCGCCGCCGCGGCACGCATTGTCTCTCTCACTCTCGTGCGTGTCAAGTGAGCGGGAGAGAGATGGAACACAGTCGAGTGCAGCACACTCTAAAATTCTTACAAAGATCATTCTTGTATTACAAAGAATTCTCTTAAACCATAATACAAAGGCCAAATTTTACTTGAATAATACAAACAAAAATCTTTGTAATACAAAGAAAAAAAAATTGCAATACAAAGAAATTTCCTGTATATTACGGATGCACAGAATTCTGTTTGTTGTTCGAAAAATTTCTTTGGGGAGCCGGTATCCCGCCAATTGCTAGCAAAAAGCGGGTAGCCAGGGGGGCCTACGTAATAAGTTCAAGCGTACACCATTTTCCAGTTGTTTTTTCCCCCCTGATTTTCCCTGACTTTTTCACGATGTACCGCTTAAAAAAAATTAAAGTGGAGAGTCCATTGCTGTACCGCGGTGTTGTTAGGATTTCTAGCGCTGAAAGAGGGCTACATCTGCCATTTCTGATCGCGAAGCACCAATACTTGGTGGACAGAAACATGACTTGGTGGGCAGCAGGGGGGTATTTTTGTTCTGAAACAATGCGGACGCAAGGCACAGGCACTTACCTCATGAGAATATGGACAAACTTGCCCAGAGTGGCGGAGCGGAGAACAAAACAAAGCAACATAACCCACGCATAAAACTGTTTTAAATCTTGATTCAGACACGATTCCATCATAGCTTTGTTTCATAAGTGGCTGTGTGTCATGCCCACATTCATTTGGATCACGTTAAATAACAATTTTTCCATTTAAAGTGCATTTATAAATTTAATTAATTAATGCTTGTAATTTTACGATTTGTAACAGTAACTTTACGACTCCACTTAGTGGGAATTTTTTCCCGTAAACTTTCGACTGTTTTTTACAGTGTGTGTACAACACGATTCATAAACTGAACTGGGTAGCTGCGCCCACACCCACCAATACCGCGCCGCAGCACACAGTAAGGGCCTAAGACCACACGCGCGGTCGCGCCCCCTCTCCCTATCGCGAGCTTCTTTTTCGATCTTTTTTTCTTCCCCTTCCCCCATCGCCGACATCCCGCCCCGCGCTCCCTCTCTCTCTCTCCAAAAACCCCGCGCACCCTATCTTTCCCGAGCAGCGCGGCAGACAACAAAGTAATCATCGGAGATATTTGTTAGATTTCCTAAATCCATCACTGGGCGGGCGATCACCGCTGCAACACGGGGCGGGGCGGGGCGGGGCGGGGCAGGGCGGGGCGGGGCTGGGCTGGGCGGGGCGGGGCGGGGCGGGGCGGGGCGGGGCGGGGCGGGGCGGGGCGGGGCGGGGCGGGGCGGGGCGGGGCGGGGCGGGGCGGGGCTGCTTGTGGATTTAATTTAGTGCTCTGCGGGGCGCCCCACGCGGCCCCACCGGCCCGGCCTCGAGCGGGGAGGCCGGATCAGCTGCTCCACCTCTGTGGCACGCCACGCCACGCCACGCGTGGCAGGCGGGCGCAACGGCCCGAGGGACCAGGGGGGAGGGCGGCCGCTTTTGTCATTATATTGAGTAAAACACGCAACAAAGCAAAGCGCGCAGCATACAGAACTACGATCGGCGTCAACTAAAACACGTACCCCCCCCCCTCCACACACACACACAGGCACTACTAACTCACAAGCAAACACAAACACACACACACACACACACACACACACACACGAAACGCGTGCCTCCTAGGAAAAATAAAAGAAAATGGGAGGAGTAACGATAAGACCTGTTAAAAAGGAGGAAACAGTGAATACGAAATAAAAATGGGGGGGGGGGGGGAATAAAAAATACAATAAAATAAAAGAGGGAAACAACGCGCAGGAAAGCTCGCGCTGGCTATGGGATCGTCGCCGTGTACCCGGCGCCCTTGGACGCCTACGCGCTGTAACGTTAGACAATGACTGAACACGACAAAAGGCGAGACTGCTACTCCCACCGAGCCTCTCTGTCCTGTCTCCCTCCCTCTCCCTCTGGTCCCGAACGCTGAGCGTCCCTTTCTCCCGGGCTCTGTCACGACGCAAGAAGGGACGGCCGGGCCGGCCCGCCTGGCTTGGAATTCTATCGACATATCGAGGGCACAGCCGCCGCACGGCCCCGCCCCGCCCCGCCCCGCCCCGCCCCGCCCCGCCCCGCCCCGCCCCGCCCCGCCCCGCCCCGCCCCGCCCCGCCCCGCCCCGCCCCCAGCGGCACCGCCTCGGAGGTTTGGCTTGGCACGGGACTGAGTCGTATCTGTCCACAACCAGGTCCACCTCACGGTTTGGCTTGGGGCCGAAGGACGCGGCGGACGTACGGAGGGACGGACAGGCAGACGATGTAAGGAGGGCGGAGGACATGCGGCGAAGGCCAGGCAGGCCGGCCGAGAGTAAGCGTCGCCCCGCCCCGCGGCCAGCAGCCTGGCAACAGGACGCACAGACAGACATGTGGTGTCCAGCCGCTGATGCCGCGAGGCACAACGACAAAATAAAACAACCGCGCGCAGCACACCGGGGAGGAGCGCGCCGGCGTACGAAACCTCAACCACAAAAAACAACAACATAAAAACAAATAAAAAATCTGACCTGACATTTTTTTGGCCGCCTTAATCTTATCGCACATCTCCGATAAAAAGTTGGTCCGCCTGAATTACAGACGGACCGTGAATGCGCGCTTCGCCGAGGGCGTCACAAACGGGCGGGAAAACTTTTGTTTTAGAGGGAAAGAGAAGAAGCAAGGAGGAGGGGTTGTAAGGAGGCAGGATAAGAGACAGAGAGACGTACAGGAGGACGGGGGGGAGGGTGAGGGAGGGAGGGAGGGAGGGAGGGAGGGAGGGAGGGAGAGAGAGAGAGAGAGAGAGAGAGAGAGAGAGAGAGAGAGAGAGAGAGAGAGAGAGAGAGAGAGAGAGAGAGACTCGGGACGAGGGGAGGTGGTGGTTAGGAACTAGTACTACAGGCCCGCGCACCACCTCCTAGCCAGCCAGCTAGCTGCTGCTACTCCTGCTCCGCCCCGCCCGGCTGCCCAGCAATAGAATTCAAATTGCCGCGCGCGGCAGGCGGGGCGGGGCGGGGCGGGGCGGGGCGGGGCGGGGCGGGGCGGGGCGGGGCGGGGCGGGGCGGGGCGGGGCGGGGCCCGGCTACACAGTCGAACGCGTTCCAAGCGCCTTGCAAAACAACAACAACAACAGAAAACGAGCGCGCAAGTGTGCGTTACAATAACTGTAAGACGCTCGGTGAGGCACTCAGAGAGGCGATTTTGTCCGTGCAATCAAAACAATGATCTAAGGAAAAGAAGAAAACTTTCTGAAGCCCACTTAGCGTGTAATCCAGAATTACAACTGAAATATATAACCTTGAACAAAATTATGATCAAACTGAGATGAAATCTAAATCGTCATGACTAAAACCGTCAGATGAAAATAAATGGCGTTGGCTTCATCAATGATACCTTCCGTCCAAAGTCCATGCATTAAGCGGTTTTCTGCACTATTAATCTTCTACAAAATTGTGAGCAACCGTAATTTACAGGAAATTTTCTTGTATTACAAAAAAGATTACACTAGATTTTTTGAATCAAAAAGATTTTTCTTTGTTTTACAAAGACAATTTGGCTTTGTACAACGGTTACACAGAATTCTTTGTAATACAAGCATTTTCTTTGCAAGGCTTTATAAGAGAAAGAGCGCGCTAGGACACGGCAGGAGGACCCATAGCAGATCTCGCGAGGTCGTTAATCAGCGTGCAATCAAACAAACAACGTCACAACAAAAAGGATCGCTTGTAGTGCGTAGTGCGCGTTACGATAGCTTCACGACGCTCGGTAGCGCCGTGACACGGCACGCGGGCCTCGGCCGTTATATTCAGCGCGCAATCACGGTAAGTAAAGGCCTCGGCGAGGCACAGCACGGCACGGCCAGGCCAGGCGGGATGAACCAATCATCTCCCCGGAGCCGGACGCGCCGCGGGATCTGCAAAACGCCGCAGCGATCTTGAGAGCAATCACTTAAGGAGCTGGAGGCAGAAGGGAGGGAGGGAGGGAGAGAGAGAGAGAGAGAGAGAGAGAGAGAGAGAGAGAGAGAGAGAGAGAGAGAGAGAGAGAGAGAGAGAGAGAGAGGGAGGGAGAGAGAGGGGGAGAGAGAGAGAGAGAGAGAGAGAGAGAGAGAGAGAGAGAGAGAGAGAGAGAGAGAGAGAGAGAGAGAGAAATAAGGGGGAGGTTGGGCGGATCTCAAGACATGGTCTCCCCTCTACCAGCAGGCGGGGGGTCAGGCCCTGCTCCCCCGCCCCCGCAAAAGGAGGAACGGATCAGCAGTCTTCTCCTTCTCCCCGCGCGGCCGCCACCACCACAGCAGCCTCACGGGCACGGGGGACTTGCTGTTGACAATGCAGCGGCGGGGCATTAGCTGGAATGAGCAGGCGGTGAGCAAGAGAAAAGAGATTTTCCGAGGGAAGGACAAGGACAAGGGTGGGGAAGGGGAAGGGGGTGGGGTGGGCGAAAAGAGAGGGCCGGACTAAATAAGAGGACTCGCGCGCTTGTTTAAAGGGTCAATATTTCATGTTGTATTCGCGTGCCGCGCCCCGCCCCGCCCCGCCCCGCCCCGCCCCGCCCCGCCCCGCCCCGCCCCGCCCCGCCCCGCCCCGCCCCGCCCCGCCCCGCGCACCCCGAGGCGCACGACGGCGTCAGGCTTTATCGCGCGCGCGCGGGGCGGGGTAGCGCCGCGCCGCCGCCGCCCATCTATCAGCCGGCTGCAGGGCCTGCAGGGCCTGCAGGACAGCAGGAGGAGGGGGCGGGCAGCAGGAGGCGGGCAGCAGGAGGGCAGGGCCCCTCCGGCCCTTGTCCTCCGCCTCCTCCATCGAGACCCCCCGGGGAGGAGGAGATGAGCAGGCTCACCTCCACTAGTCTGAGCCGCACGACCCGCGGCCACCGCACAGCAGGTCAGGAGGGGTCCCCGCCCCGCCCCGCCCCGCCCCGCCCCGCCCCGCCCCGCCCCGCCCCCGCCCCGCCCCGCCCCGCCCCGCCGCGCCCCGCCCCGCCCCGCCCCGCCCCGCCCCGCCCCCGCCCCGCCCCGCCCCGCCCCGCCCCGCCCCGCCCCGTCCGGTCCGACCCGACCCTGGTCCTCTCCCGCTGGCTGCTGGCGACAAAGGCCGTCCCACGCCAAAATACACACGTACACACGGGCCTCCCGCCACACACACACTCACACGCACACACACACACACACACACACACACACACACGTGCTCGCATACGCGTTGAGGGGTTCAAACAGCGCACCAGGCGGAGGGTGTGTTCGGCGGCCCGAGTCAACATCACCAGTCGGCGGCGCCCCCCATCCCAGCCGCAGCCCCCTCACTTTGACACCCGCCACCAGTTTCACCGTTTTCGCAAGTCAGGCGTGTCACGTAGTTTCTATTTTTTTACCCGGGAGGAAGGATCTTCAGTTTCAACTTAGTGTCAAAATAACTGTACTCAAGCCGCATTGATACTTTTGTAAACTATAGTTTAACTATGTAGAAAAAGTACCAGTTATTTCGGACAACTGTAGTTTTGTAAACAGTGGTTTCTGACACCTCAGTTTACCCACTGCGTATTTAACTGCAGTTAGAGTGCTGATCCTTCCACCCGTGTTTTTTTTTTTTTTTTCCGCATTTCCCTGACCATTTCCCCTTTTTCGGAATCTTTTATTGTTAGGCAACGAAGTTTCCTTACTTATTTGATTAGCTTTTCTTGACTTTATGACGTAGCATTAAAACCGATATAAACATTATAGCACAGAATTATTTGACCGCATAAAGGCGGGACCTGCCTGCTGTAAGTTCGCCTTGCTCTCCAGCGTCCCTCCCTCAGCCTTTATCGCTATCTCCCTCTCCGCCTCCGCATGCGGCCGCAGCCACGAGACAGTTGCAATGATAACACTCGGGCGCGCCCCTAGACACTGGCGCCACAACGCCACCACAAACAGCGCCGAGCCCGATGAGGGCCGTGGCGTGGCGTGGCGGAGCGCAGCGGGGCACCAGGGGACCGCGCATGCGGCAGAGTCCTATGTGTGTGTGTTTAACGGAACACGACATAAATCCCACATAAAATAATAAAACACGACAGGAGCATGTAATGCGCACTTCTTTCGGTTTGGGGAGGGGAGCTTTGGCGAACCGTCTCGCATGACAGCGCAGCGCAGCCAGAAGACACAATTGCTCGCTGCAATCACGAGGCGCGCATCCAAACAAGAGACAATATGCGGGGCGAAAGACTGCTGGTTTAAGAAGAGGACTCTCCAACCCAGCCCAACTCAACCCAACCCCGTCCGCTGTACCGTGCATGCGCCCCCCCCCCCCCGCTAAAGCGCGCGGGGCAGACCTTTCGCAACGGGTTTAATTCCCTTGAACAGTGCCGAGCTGCACGGAGTCTAAAATGCTCTGAGCGATGCCCTTAATGCTGCTTCTCGGGATTTTTTTCAGTCTAAAACCTTTTTTTTTTTTCTCCTTTTTTATCTATTACCTCACGCGAGCCTCGCAGACACGCCCGGTCCAACACGCAGACTACTTCTAAAACCTTGAGCTGACACTGTGCCTCGCGGCTATGTGCTCTATCCAGGACCCTTATCTCTGTCCATAGCCACGAGCCGAGTTGTAACCGCAGATGGGGTCTGACGGCCAACACGGCCAGGCTTACATGAATTAGCAATTAAAGAGCTTGCTGCCGATGTGCATGTGGCAACCCGGCACCACCACGATCTCCACAGCACAACACACAATCACAAGTCCCATTTTCCCAAGGGGAAAGCAGCTCTGAATTTTTATGTACAAATTTTGTGAATTTTCCGGAATTTCACTGAATTTTTCTAATTTTTTCGAAATTACGAGGTGTACACAAATTTAAGAGTTGTTTCCCTCTCGCATTTTCCACTTCATACATCACACGAAGAAATTACTTTAAACCGTGAAGTGACGCGGGTAACGTTTAATTTGCCCTCTTTCTCCAAGCGAAATGGACAAAATAGCCTTGCGGCTCGTAACTCGTCGGATGTAAACAACCATTTCACACACACATGCACAACCACCGGGAGAAAAAAATGCTTTCTTGTTACTGCCTTTCTCTCTCTGGGCGAATCTGGCAACACACGGAGTCGGCTGGGCCCTGGTCCCCCCAGCCAGGCACGGCCCAGCCGGGGGCCGGCTCCAGGGCATGGCTTGGGCGGGGCAGCAAACGAAACGGGTTCTCCGTAGCGCCGGGACAGAAGAGAGATTGCCACCGATTATCTCCCGGCCAAGGATCCTCTTCACATGTCTCTACTTTTTGGCTGCTGTACATCAGGGGGGGTTTCAGCTTGGCCAAGGCTCGGAAACCGGGGCGGCCCGGGCCAGGCGCGGCCGGGCGTACCGTGGTGGTGGGGTGAAGGGTGGGGGTAGGGGGTAGGGTGAGGAGGGACTCTTATCCTGTCTGTCTCTGCCGGCTAGAGGGTGTCACGGTCCCCGGCCCTCCCCTGCTGTCCGGCGCGCCCCCAAACCCCTATACTCCCCCCTTCCACCAACCCCCTTGCCGCCTCGATAACCCTCCAACCCACCTCCAGCACCCCGTCTGCTTCCCCCTTCACCCCCTCCCCCCTGCCCCCCCCCCCACACACCGACACACCCGCCGCGCGCCCGCCCCGCCGCTGTCCGGAATGTACTAGCCGGGCCATAATTCACGTTGACATTTGAATCTGCAGATAAAAATGGCGTGGAACGTGGGATTCTTCAATTGGTGTGACGCCCGTGTTGGTGCGCGACGCGCTGCTCTTTTTCCCTCTCTCTCTCTCTCTCTCTCTCTCTCTCTCTCTCTCTCTCTCTCTCTCTCTCTCTCTCTCTCTCTCTCTCTCTCTCTCTCACTGTCGGACGGGTGATATTGGTATCGGTCTGCGGTGAAATATGCGACCCGTCCAAAGCCAAGCAAATCCCCCATACCCCTCCACTGTGCTGGGGCGGGTCGGGGCGAGCCAGAACAGACCTCAGACCGTAAGGGGAGGACGTGGAGCTAACGCGGGAACCTGCTTACGTCCTGCGACGCTGAATAAAGTGCGAGAGGGACACGTTAGAGTAGAGCAGCAGGCGGGGAAGTCAATCCGCCCACTGCGCGACGCGTTGCTGGCGTAGTCTAGAGAAATTTGTTAATAGCCCGTCTGGGTTTTCGGGTGAAAAAGCCACGACCAAGGGGGAAAGAACTCTGAAAGTTTTGTTCACCTCCCAATTCAGAAAAAAAAATCACAAAAGTTTAGGAAAATTCAGAAATATTTAGAAATATTCACAAAAAAAAATCACAAAAATTCTCACAAATCCACAAAAATTCATAAAAATTCACAAAATGTGTACACTAAAATTGTGAGTTGGATCCCCCTCGGTCACAACAGCAAGTCATGCGAAAAACTCAAGAGACTTTGAGAGAGCCTAAAAAAGAAAATACAGATACTGTCACATTCCTTAGGGCGACACCCCCCCCCCCCCCCCCCCCCCCCCTTTCCCCCCAAAAAAGGTGCAGTTCTCCTCATAATACGGAAACTCCACAAAGGTTTCTTCCCCTTTTCCTCGCAGACACCAGACATTGCTTTTCCTGCGCAGCAGCGGGCGGGATCGGACAGGCAGCCAGTGGCGGCAGCAGCGGTGGCCAGAAATGTCAGAGGCTTCAGCAGCAAGCACGGGGGTCGACTTTGAGTGAGTTGGCATTATTACCGGTGATGCTCTGTCGCGCTCAGCGGCCGCCGCGCCCCGCGGCCTTTCCTCCTGCGGTCTGGGTCTGGCTGGGCTGGGCTGGGGCTGCCGACTGGTGGGTTGCTTTTGGAAAGAGAGAAACAATTCACAGCCAGCCCAGCCCAGAAGAGCCCACCCCGCGCGCGGCGCAGGGAGGCTGGCTAGCGGCTGGCGCACCAACCACAATACCGGACGGGCCGAGGGAATGTTGAGCAGCGGCGCACAAAAGTAGCAGCAGGGCGGGGCAGGGGGGTGCCGGTCAGCCAGCCCCGTCGTCCGGCCCCGCCCGCCCGCCGAGGAGTAGCCGAGCCGTGAGGCGGGGCTGCTGCTGTGCTGCCGAAATAAAGAGCTTAAAAAATTATTTAACAAATTATATAAAAACCTGGAGAGCAGAGCATAGGGAAACCTGCTGCTGGCTTCGTCATCATGGTGCGCAGAATGGAGTGAGCGCTTATCGATACCTCGCTGCAAAAGTAGCCTATCTGGTGTCGGTGCGTTAAAACTAGCCTATCTTTACCGCGGCCAACAGGACTAGCCTATCTCTCCTGGCTCGTTTCAGACTAGCCTAAGTGACTTTTTCGAGCAACCTGATATTTTTGTGGAAATATCCGTTTCATTGAAATCCACGTCGAATGGTATATGTCTCTCATTTTGCTCCAAAAAGTCACTTAGGCTTGTTTTAAACGAGTCAGGAGAGATAGGCTAGTCCGAGGGGGGCGCGACTCGACCAAAGCGTGAACACAGATTGCCCGATTGCGCTGGATTGCACAGCTTTATTTTTGAAATAATTAGTATTTAAGTATGATTTTGAGCAATTTAGGCTAAGTGCGTCCAGAATATGTTCTACAATCAAGTAATTCTCTAAAACTACGCAGGTTTTTTCTACTTTGATTGCAAAGATTGCACCGATTGTGAACACATGATTGCATGAGTCGCGGCCCCCTCGGGCTAGTCCTGTTGGCCGCGGTAAAGATAGGCTAGTTTTAACGCACCGACACCAGATAGGCTACTCTTACAGCGAGGTATCGTTATGGAAACAAAAATAAAAAAGCGCCGCGAGCACGCGGACGACCAGCACCGCATCAATCCCTGCCGTTGTTCTTCTTTCTTAAGCTACAGGCTAGTGTCCGGCGGGCGGGGCGGGGACTCGTCTGGAGATCCAATCACAAGTAGCGGGGCGGGGCGGGGCGGGCCGCTATCCAGGACGGGTCGGGGTCGGGACGGCCGCGCCGACACAGTGTAAAGACGTCGGGGCCATTTAGAGGACGATCCCTCGGCCCATTCCGGGGGCCATCGGGGCCCAGGGCGGGGAGGGGCGGGGCGGGGCGGGGCTCGTGCCGCCGCACAGGCTCATGGGGGACAACAACAACGATTGCTTAATTGCGTCTTGGGGTGATAAACGCAATCCCTCCCAATGCGAGCATGGGGGTGCGCTCTAGCGCTCCACGCTGCGCCCTGCTGCTGCTGCCGCACGCAGAGAGAAGGAGGTGCGCTCTCCGCCGCTCTCCGCCGCTCTCCCTGCTCCAAATCTCCCTGCTCCCTCTCTTTATCTCACACGCTCTCCCGCTCGGGACACGCCTTGCCGCGACAGGGATGAGAGAGCTTTGCTCTCCCGCCACCACAAGCGGCGCACCTCACTCTCACCCCACCCCACCCCACCCCACCCCGCCCCGCCCCGCCTCGCTCCAAGTTGTCTGGACTCTCGGACGTGACGCGCTCATTATGCACGACAACCGCAACTCAAAATAACAGACGCACGCTGCCGTCGCAAACTCCTCGTCCTCCAACCTCTACTCCTCCCCCCCCCTCTCTCTCTCTCTCCCTCCCTCTCTCCCGTCCACCCCTCCCAACTCGTCTTTATTTCTCCGCTGCCGGGCCCTCCGCTCACCGCAGGTAAGTGGTGGCACGGCGTGACGCAAGAGCGACGCAAACTCGCAGCCAACTACACGCAGACCGTCTTCTGTATTCTCAGTATCCTCTCCTCTCCCATTCTCTCTTTATCTCCCCTCTCCCCTTCTCTCTCCTCCAAACCGGCAGGCGAAAGTTGCGCTGCTGCTCATCGTTTCCTCCTCGGTGAAAGGCAACTTGGCGAGAACTGTAAGTCAAAGCGTTGGCTGCATTTGCTCGCCGCCGGACTCGGCGAGCGTCGGTCGCTGACCGGCAGCGCTCTCTAGCCGGGGTCCAAAACACGCGCGCGCGCACGCACACACACACACGCACACACACACGGCGGGGGTCAGCGCACGGATGCAGGATGAGGTCGCGGGGGATGCCTCTGAGGACGGCAGTCAACAGTCAAAATGTAAAAATAATAAAATACAATATGGAAAAAGAAGAAGGGAGGTGGAGAGCTTGCGAGGCTGGACTTGGAAAAGTCACCGTCGTATGGCAGAGAAAACAAGAAAAACAATGCGTGTGTATCAAGACTTGGCTTGTCCGAAATAAGGGGACAGTATGAAACAGGAAAAAGTCTTTGCAAAAAAGAAAAAAGAGAAAAAAAAGGAGAAAAGGGGGGGGAGGTGGCGAGGAAGGGCAGCAGGGCAGACGACAAGATGTCGCACCCTCCTCACCCTCACCCCCTTAAGCACTGACACACACACACACACACACGCACACACACACACACACACACACACCATAGCGTGCGGCCGTGTGCATGCATATGAACAGCAACCTCACGACGCGAGACCCCACGACCACCGAACAAAACAATGTCCCTGAGAGAGAGAGAGAGAGAGAGAGAGAGAGAGAGAGAGAGAGAGAGAGAGAGAGAGAGAGAGAGAGAGAGAGAGAGAGAGAGAGACGGAGAGAGAATGAGGGAGGGGGTAAGGGAGAGTGTGGTGAGAGAGAGCATGTTCCTGGGGGCACCAGGGTGCGTTGCCCTGCAGATCAAAACGGAAAACTTGGAGGAGGCCAGGTGTTGTAACGGAGCCGCCGAGTATGGCGCCCGGTGACCAAGTTTCCACTCTTCGCCCTCGACGACGCGACCCCGCCCCACCTCTCCCTCCTTATCCGCGAGGTGCCGCGGGGAAGGGAGGGGATCGGAGAGCAGGTTGGCGAAGTTGGCTTCGGGTTACGCCCGAGTTGAACTCGAGACAACTTGCATTGTATGACCCCTGTAAGTAGGCGAACACAAAGGCTATGTGGAACCACAGTCGGGCGAGTGTATGTTTGTATGTGTGTATGTGTGTGTGTGTGTGTGTGTGAGCTTGTGTGCTCGCGCGCGAGAGGGCGGGTGGGTGCTCACGGATGGGTGTGAGCGTATATGTGTGCATGAAACAGCGAGCGAGTATGTGTGTGTGTGTGTCAGCAAAGTTTTCAGCGTAGAACACGGAACCGGTTCAGTACGCGCGACTGTAGCTGCTGCTCCAGGGGGGGTCCATACTCTAGGGACGCGCATCGTCAATGAGCGCGAGAGAGATAGAAAGCGCCCCCTGAGGATCGGGGTGCCAACTAACGGCTGAGCGCTGAACGATCGGCGACACCTCCAGCCACTTGCCTAATGGATCTGTCAGCCGCCGTGACCCGCGTGCGAATCTCATCACGTGGCCGTCGGGTCCAGCAGCCACTGCCATGATAAGAAACAGTACGTCATCTCACGCAAATTAGCCTTCAGAGGGGCGAGGGGTCCATTACTCGGTTCAGGAGCGTACACACGATTACCGAATACCAGTGATTACCAACAGCCAATGGCAAAATTTTCGAAGGAACTTTGACTTTTATGTATATTTTTTGTTTTGGTTTTTGCATATTTTAATAATAGAAAACACAAAACAGCATGAAAAACTATTCACGTCTGATAAAAATAATAATAATAATAATAAAATAGCAGGTGTACTAATTTTTAAGCTGTACCTATAGGCGCAGCTAATTTTAAAGCTGACATGCTTATTTTGTAGCTACCCTGCTATTAGTTTTTACGCTGTTCTAAGTTTTTAGCCGTAGTGTTAATTTCAGCTGAGTGTTTGCCTTTTTCCGTGATAAAAGGAATTTTCGCGCTGATATTGATTACCAGTAATTATCTGACAAAGTGTGCACAAGATTATGCCACAGTGGAAGACGGCTCGGTAGAGGTGTACGCGGATGAAAATGATCATCTCTTTCTTACGCGAGGGCAATGCAAAGAGTGACCGGCGACTTTCCACCTTCTCGGTATACGTCCATCGAACAGACACAGTGTTCTCCGTGACGCCTCAGTGGCACGCAGGGACGCGGCCGCGGCTACCCACCCCGCCCCGCCCCGCCCCGCCCCGCCCCACCCCGCCCCGCCCCGCCCCGCCTCTCCCCGCAGCCCCCCAGCCAGCCACACTCCACACACAAATCTTCCTCACAGAGCAAACTGTGCGGATGTTGCGGCCGTGTGTTGGCCAACCTGCTCCTGGGGGACCATGGAGCGGGGGGAGAACAGAGTGCCTCTCCTGTATTCAACAGCGGAGGCGGTGACTTGAAAAAAAAAGACGAGAAACAAGGGGGAAAAATCGCAAGAAGACAGCAATGCCCATGCGGCGAAAAACTTTGACGAAAGTAAACCACCATCTACACCCAATCTTGGCCGCGGTCTATTTCAAGCCCAGTTCGTCGCGTTACACCGTGCCAAACCCTTGTCCCACCCGGTCAGCCCCGGGCCAACAGGACGACGCACGTGGTCATCCAGCGGTAACAAATTTGGGCGCGACTAACGAACAGGGGCAATTTACTTGTCAGACAGATCGCATAAAGTAGACCGCACGGGAGCGCACACCTGGTACACACTGACACACACACACACACACACACACTGTCGCTACCGGTGGGCTTCATGGCGCAAGTTTGCCCTACATCTAAAACGTCGTTAGCGACCCATTTAGTAGAGGCTGTTTGTTTTGGGACTGCATGCGGAGGAGGACGACCACATACACACGGACCCCACCAGACCCCCGCCAGCGGCGTCGTCTGCTCGCCCGCGCACACCACACGCCCGGCAACGAGGAAAAGATTTCGCACCTTCATATTCACCCGCGCGCCCCGCCCCGCGTCCCAGTGCTCAAGAGAAGAGAATGACAGTGACGCGCGGCGCGCGTCAATGGTAGTGAAAGGGAATCATTCAATAACGGCGCGCAGAACGGCCGCGCAGCGTATGACTGCGGCGACAAGTGTGCGCGGAGCGAAACGTGATTCGCGTGAGAGTGCGGCTGACTCCACCGCAGAGATACGAGGTTGCTACAGCTTTGAGACATTATTTCAAAAGTTACGGAAACATCCTGTGGGGGATTGGGCCGTAATTTAAAACTACGGGCGATACTAAATGACGATTTTTTTTTTTTTTTAGAGGTAATGTGGCATTTTTACCAGAATAAATAAATAAATACCCGCACGCGGCGGCGGTGGTGGCAGCGAGTACGCGCGCCAGTGAGGTCGGCGTCCGCATCGCGCCAGTCCCAGAGCGCCGCACGGGTTACACCACACTGGAAAAGAAGTGCCGGCCGGAGGACAAATGGATTACTCGCCGGACAAACACTCGTGTTATCCTATACTATTGACCAGAGCTGGCGCTGCCCCCCCGCTGGCAGCCACACCCACGGGATGGCGCCAGGCACGCAGGCAGGCAGGCAGGCAGGCAGGCAGCCGGACACAATAATTGCCATGGGATCAGCGTTTCCGTTTGCCAAACACACGTTTGCCAACCGGCCAGCCAGTCAAGGCCAACCAAGGCCGGCCCGTCGGTGAAAAAAAGTAAATCCACCGTGCGGGCCGAATCGGATGAGCCTGCCTGCCTGCCTACGCTGCCGGCACCTCCGCACTTGTGTCTATCAGCAGTTTTATAACAACAATAATAATAATTAAAAATCACGATATTCCGACAAGAATATATAAAATTCACTTTCCAGTTTTTTAAAAATATATGCGACAAGTGAAGGGCACAGCGAAAACACCTTTAGCAGCGCTGACCGTTTCCCAGGTGAAACACCCAACGCAAACGGCCCGTTAGATTTTGAAATTTAATAACGACAGGAGTTGCGTGGGGTCGTTAGCCGGCCGCGCACTCATCAGTGGGGCGGTAACGCCAAAGCCATGCGCAGCCGGTTTAGCTGCTAACGGCTCGGCTCGGACTTAACTGCCAAGCAGCCTGGTCGGACACCCCGGCCGGGTAGGGCCCCGCCCCGCCTCACCACGCCCCGCCCCGCCTCACCACGCCCCGCCCCGCCCCGAGGGGCTAGGCCACCCCTCGACTAACAGCAGCAGCCCGCTGCAATCTACAGCGTGTTGTTACACCTCCACTAAAAGCATCAGTCACACACAAAAGGATATTGCGGGCAACTACAACGCCAACCCAGGCTGCAGGCAGCAGCATCTATGTACACTGGAAACCTAAGTGTGTGAATGTCGCACACTTGTAGGTGAGCGAGGATTCATTCGTACACTTGGCCACTTAAACGTGTGAATTTTCCTAGGATATTCACACGTTTTAGTGGCCAAGTGTACGAATGAATCCTCGCACACCTACAAGTGTGCGACATTCGTACACTTGGATTTCCAGAGTAAATGAGACGGTGGACATCGCAGTGGAATTTTCTATTCTGTTTAACCACACTAACTAGGCTGGTAGGCGTTCAGTGGGACAGCTTTTCCACTGTTATTCAATTACTGTGACGTCACATTCTATTTTATGTGAAAACTGTCCAGCTACGTAATAAAGGGGGAGGGGGGTGCTGTCGGCTCCTAGATCCGCCTGAAGGTAGGCACTTTGAGCTACAAAAACCCTTAATGTAGGCAACTTTCGATACATCACCCCTCCTCTCCGCCCGCCTTATAACGTGCCTGAAACTGGCACATTATTTCTACATACTGTCAGATTAAGCCCGCAGAGACCAGCCAATTCACATTATAAAGAATGTGACATCACATTCTGGCCAATGTGAGAGTTTTCACATTTTAAATTGACGTCACAGTAAATGATTAACAGTGTCATCACGTAGTAGTCTGAGGCGGTGCTGGGGTCAGAATGTAAAAAACAGTTGTGGGTTTTACGGTAAATTTTACACGAAGCATTTCGTAAAAACATAACTTTCAGAGGTATAATGACATACGCTAGCGTATCGAATTTACTGAAAAGGAAAGTTTTTTTGGGTTGCCCAGAGTTCTTATGTTGTACAGAGTACACACTCCCGGTCTATGTCCTCTTTCATGAACGTGGGTAAGTCAACGTGCATGCGTGAGTTACGTAAAAAAATCGTATATTTCGTTACGCATGAACAAGCATAAATTGTGCATATAGCTATATGCACGTACGATTATCATATTCATATGTAAGAAATTTTACGTAAGCAACGCATGCACATGACTAACAAAATTGCGATAAAAGCTACGTACAAAGTACGTTAAACTACATAAACCGTGAGTTTTACATACAGCAAACCTTGAAGAATATTTTTTCGCAGCATCGGCGAGAGGGCCGGAGGGCCGGCTCAGTTGACTACTAGCGTCGAGCCCGCCATCCCGGCAACGTCCTAACGCCATGGGCCGCCATGGGCCACCATGCCATCTCCCCAAACCTAAGGCGGCTTCTGTTCCCGGCCGTAAATGACGCCCATGACGCCATGAAAGGATTTGGCGACCGCCTTCATTCTCAAGCCGGTCCCGCATCACAATAGGTGTGCAGCAGAAGCAGGCGGCGCCATGAGTGTGGCGGGGCGAGGCCGGGCGTGAGCAGGGCCAAGGGGTCACATACATTTTTATGGCCCCACCCCCGCCGCAACACCGCTACCTCGCCCCTTAAGAGGTGTGTGTGTGTGTGTGTGTGTGTGTATATATATGTGTGTGTGTGTGTGTGTGTGTGTGTGTGTGTGTGTCGCGCTAGCAGCAGTTTATACGCGGAATAGACCACACCCTGGTATGATATGCGCACCCCGCGTTCCGCGTTTGTGTTTCACGCGGTAAAGACTCACACACAGAAGTCCAGGTCGCGCGAGCCGCCCCGTGAGTTCTCTCTCTCTCTCTCTCTCTCTCTCTCTCTCTCTCTCTCTCTCTCTCTCTCTCTCTCTCTCTCTCTCTGTTTTGTTTCCAAGTGTTTTTTCCCCTTTTTTTTATTTTCTTAATCTCGCACCTCTCTCTTTCTCTCTTACTATCTCGGGGACCCATTCCTCTCCACCATCGCGTTCCTTATTCGTTCTAACGGACCAAATCCAATATGAATCTGAATGCTGCGGGGCTTCTCGGCTGGCGTACCGATTCGCAACAGCCATCGACTGATTTCGTCATTTCCCGTTCGCTCCTAGTGCCGAAATGAAAACAGACGAGATAAAGATTTGGCAGATGAAGTCATTTCCTCTGGCGCGCTTCACACCCTCCAGCAGTCTCTCTCTCTCTCTCCCTCTCTCTCTCTCCCTCCCCCTCGCCTTCACTTCCGCCTGCCGTGTGTACGCTCCGTACACACGTCGACACCGGAAAAGAAAATGGCGTCGGATTCCATTCGGAGAGCAAGAGGCCCCTTGCCGCGCCGGGCGGCGCCCTTCAGGAGGGCGAGGGAGAAAGAGACAGGGGAGAAAGAGACAGAAAGAGAGAGAGAGAGAGAGAGAGAGAGAGAGAGAGAGAGAGAGAGAGAGAGAGAGAGAGAGAGGGGGTAGCAAACACTGATGATACTATAGGGTACTCAAAAGCAAACAACCAAATTCTATATCACACACACACACGCACCTCCCTCCCTCTCCGTTACACTTGCCGAAGGGTCATAAACAACAGAGTTGTCGTTGCGATGCTGTCTGGCGGGTGTCGGTCTGGTCTGGGCGCGTGCATGACACGCACGTAAGCGACGCCCCGCCCCGCCCCGCCCCGCCCCACCACGCCCCGCCACGCCCCGGCGTCACAAAACTACACACAACGCACAAACTTGTTGCACACATCCGCACAACTTTCCATCTGGGGCCGCACGCCTCAGGCGTGGCGTGGCTGTTGGCGGGGGATTGCGGGGCGTGGCGTGGTGGGGTGGTATGCGATCCGGCCCGGCCTTGCACCCCGGGAGCAGGTCTACTCGACAGCAATGTAATAAAAGGCGGATGGAGTCGGTTAAACAAGTTGTTGCGAACGCGAGAAAGGAACACAGATTAACAAGAGTGATTGCCACGGCCAAAAAACAAAAACTTTCCAAAGCTATATATATATATATATATTTTACGAAGTCTATTTTTAAAAACCAATCAGTTACGACATATTGCGCTTTTTTTACCATACCGTAAATACTATGCTTAGGTCTTGATTTTTTTTATTTTTTTTTTTTTATTTTTTGGTACTCCGCCTGCTTGCAGCGAGCCCGGCGCCCCGCTACTGCGCACTGCGCACCGCGCCAACAGCTCCGCATGGAATAAGCTAAACGGAAGCCCGGACCAGAGACAAGCGCGAAACTCAATTAATTGCGATTGGGAAGATAGCGGAGGGGGAAATAGACTCGGGGCGCTGCGGCACGCTACGAGATGCACTCCGCGCACCTCCGAGCCACTTGTTCCACAAGACTACTACCTTGTTCACCGCGTCGTCGCCCGGGCCACTCGTCCTCGGGCTACAGCGCTGTTTCGTCGTCTATCCGCCCCACACGCACAAAATAAAAATGCGCAGCTCCAATGAGGTGTGAAAAATTAGCACGACGGCTAAACAATTAAAACAGCGGACAAATAAATAGCATGGTAGCTAGAAAATAAGCACCGTGGCTTAAAAGTAAGCTGGCTCTATACAGCAAAAAAATTAGTACACATGCTAATTATTCTTTTTTTACTCATAAGATAATTATTTGGGGGGGGGGTGAGGGGGGGGGGTGAAAACACGTGTACACGCACGCGCCGACAACGGGAAACAAACCCCGCCGAGACGCATACACGCCCACTTCACGGCCAGATACCTTATACCACCCCCTTTTCGCCTCTCTATCTCTCTCTCTCCCTTCCTAGCATGTCTGACAGTTAGCCGCGCGTCGTACGCCAACTTTCACAATGAAACAAAACTGGAAACTTTTCGCATAGTTCGAGTATGAAGAGGGGCAGGATAGGGAGACGAGGTTGGGCCCGTCTGGCCGTGCAAGAGAGAGAGAGAGAGAGAGAGAGAGAGAGAGAGAGAGAGAGAGAGAGAGAGAGAGAGAGAGGCACAGAAGGCAAAGAAATAAAAATAAATAAAAAAAAATATCGGGGAGAGAGAGTGAGAAAGGAAGCCGTCAGCTTTGATGCGCCGATACAACGCGGCGACTCGTCGCCCCATGGCGACACCGCCATTTTTCAAAAGTGCCAGGCACCAGCCGGCCGGGGGGAGGGGGGGGGGCTCCGGCCACAAATCCGATTTGCGGCGCCGTAAGCAGCAATCAGCGACCACCTCTGTGGAGTCGCTGCGGTCTCGCCTCGATGGATGGATGGATAGACCGACCGTGACGGACTGAAAACTAGTTGCGGCCAGAGGAGGGAAAGGGGGGAGCGTGTGGGGGGAAGGGGCGGGGGGGGCAACCACAAGGCCGATGCGCGCGACCCGAGCACCCACTAACGAGTGGCCCTTCTGCCCCAAGCACACGCCCGGCCAGTCCTCTTAATTGTGACAAACATTTTTACACCATAAAATCTACCGAAAATTTCAGCCGGTTCGCGTCTCCACTTTTAAACGATAGAATCCAATTCTAGACGGTGGGTCCTACCTGCGCAAAGAAGAACGTTCCCAATCACTACCCTTTCATGATAACGTCGGGACAAATGAGCGAGACTATGGGGAGTAGCAGGGGGGGAGACTCAAAACACCGTCTTAATGAGTTACGAGACCCGTAGGACTTTCCATAATTCAATCCGCCCCCGGGGCGACGCCAACTGATATTACAAACCGAACTGTGAGAGAGAGCGCCGCGCAAACTCGAGGGGCGTCCAAACTTTTCCACGGATGACTTACCGTGGCGCGCCGGGGACCTTCCACGCTGCCGTGCGAAAGAGTCAATTGTGACGGGATGATGTCTCCTTACCTGGAACAGAGACAAGGTCAAGAGAAGTTTTAGACAGGGGAAAAGTACAGGGAAAAAAGAAAACGTATACTAGAGACAATACGACAAGAGTTTTATCCCTCTCATATTGTTGAGAGAATTATACTTTTGGAAGGACGCCGTAAGGAAAGGCTGCGGGAGCGGGAAGGTGACAACTGCAAGAGAGAGCGAAGGTGGGAGTGAGAGAGAAGAGGAGACGGGGGGCGTATCGTATCGTGTGCGCCGTCCCGCGCCCGGCACGGGCCCGGCACGGGGCCCCCTCAATGAGGCTTCATTTGATAGCAACTTTCATAGAGTGCCAAAGTAGATAGTGCGCAGACACATTTCCTGGTTTGCCGCGCGCCCTCCCGACTTCCCGCGGCGAGCTCGCGCCCCTCCAGCCAGCCGGTTCTCCAGCACCCCAGCACCGCAGCGGAGGGAAAAAAGAAAACTTCTTTCCTTAGGGAGGGAGGGGAGAGAGAGAGAGAGAGAGAGAGAGAGAGAGAGAGAGAGAGAGAGAGAGAGAGAGAGAGAGAGAGAGAGAGAGAGAGAGAGAGAGGAAAGCCTGCCGGTATAATAACGTCACCCTTATCTGATGACGCTTCTCCTCGTGCGGAGCCATTCCAGTAGATAGGCCGTCGGGCAAGGTAACTCCAGGAGGGAAGAGGAGCTGGAGTGAGGGGTGCCCGGGGTGCCCTCCCCCGAGGAGGTGAGCGCCTCCTCGCTCTTTCTCTCTCACTCTACCTGCATTCCAAAGGGGTCGCTCGTTCGAACTATATAAGACCGTGTGGCCACTGCTGCTAAGTGCTTCCTGACATCGCGTTGTATAAATAGATCCATCTAGAGGGGAAGGAAATAAACATAGTCGGCCGCGGGAGAAAGACATGCGCTCGGAGAGAGGGAGTGGGAGAGCGAGAGAAAGGATGAGAAGGGAAGGGTAGGGCAGTGGTAGCAGTGCAGTGGAATCTCAGCAATATCAAGTTCATTCCCCTGGCGCGGTGATGAACATTCCCCGGCCGCCGTCCCCTCATAAGGCGAATCAACTGGAAGAGAGGGACAGAGGCAAAGAGAGAGAGACAGACAGACAGACAGACAGACAGACAGACAGACAGACAGACAGACAGACGGACAGACAGAAAGAGGGGGAAAAGAATAAGAGTGGGAATGGGGGAAGGGTAAGAGTAGAAGGCGGAGCAGTGAGGCATGTGGACGTAGCGGTACCGGTCGACGGATCCTTCACTGTATAATTTCAAGCATACTCACTGTGAGAAAAACCGTACTTCATACAACTAAACAATTAACGGTTTTGAGTTTACGGTTTTTGTTACCGTACATCACTAATTTACCCTATACTGGGTACAATTTTAGTACAACATTTTATTGTACTTCGAAATTACGGTAAAAAATCGTAGTTAAATTGTAGTTTTTTCTCACAGTGCTGTACACCGATTTTTCTGATTTTCTGGTTTTTGTTATATTCTTTGATTTTTCCTTGGTATTTTCTAGATTTATTTTTATGTTTTTTTCTGACTTTTACTGATTTCATTTGAGGGTGAGCGCTGATTTATTTTGAATGAAGGACCGCTCGCTACCAGTACCTTTGGCCTGCGACCACAACAGTGCGCCTGCCTACCCGCCAGCGCTACATGTGTGGCGGAGGGCGGGCGAGAGGGCCAGGCGCGGGCGGGTATAATGATGGGCTGGTTTACACAATTCCAATGCCGTCCCCTTTTTCATTTAAAGCGCCCCAGCCGCGACATAATGAACCAAATAATTTACATACACACGGAAAAATGGGACAACAAACAAAAATCCCGAAACCGCACAGGATCCCTCCTGGCCGCCCTTTTCTTTCGCCTCTTTTGGAAGTTGAAGAGAAGAGCGAGGGATGTGTGGAGAGGTGTTTACTTTTTTATTATTGTTATTATTATTCGCGGTGGCAGCGGTGGTGGAACAACGGGGGGCCCAAATAACAAAATGAGTGAGAGCGAGACAGCGAGAGCGAGAGAGAAAAAGAGAGAGAGAGAGAGTGAGAGAGAGTGAGAGAGAGTGAGAGAGAAAGAGACCTGCATGAGAGCTGGAAACAGAGTAAGAGTGGGAGAAAGAGACGCTGCTGCGCGGGAGGTTAGGGCGAGTAATAACGGAGAATGAAGGCTGACTGCCACGCACTGCTGCAAAATTATAATCCAGGTGGATGAAGAGGGAGGTAGAACACGCCGGTGACTGCAGCTCTTTGTATGGCCAGCCTGCCGGCCGCCGGCAGTGTGTGTGTGTGTGTGTGTGTGTGTGTGTGTGTGTGTGTGTGTGTGTATGCACGCGCGCCCATGTGTGCGTGTGTGTGCACACAGTCACAGACAAAAGTGCTCGCGAGGCTCACATGTGCGGCCCTGGGACCGGGTGGGGCGGGGCGGGCCCGGGCCAGCTAGGGCGGACAGAGCGAGGGAAAATATGAGATTTGTTTCTGCAATAAATCGTCCCCGTGACGCTGGGCGGGGCCGCTGCATGTGTATTTCCAGGCGAGCGAGGGAGGGAGAGAGAGAGAAAGAGTTAGGCGGGCGGGAGATGGGAGAGAAAGAGAGAGAAGGAGAGGG
The DNA here is from genome assembly GCA_029379305.1 of Frankliniella fusca. Lineage (NCBI taxonomy): Eukaryota > Metazoa > Arthropoda > Insecta > Thysanoptera > Thripidae > Frankliniella > Frankliniella fusca. Next base: position 392,627 of record JAHWGI010000363.1, on the reverse strand, counting down.
TGCGGGAGAGTGGTCGTATAGATCCGCTTTCACCTGCTCGGTGCATAATCCGTCGAGCTTATCAGCGGCACCGCGAAGGAGAGAGAGAAAGGGCAAGAATAGAGAGACGTGTGTGAGCGAGCTTGTTATACCCGCCCGGAGAGGCGCGCAGTGGCGCGTGGAAATCAAAAAGCTGTTATCTTAAACTGTGAACAACCTCGCGTTTATACCATAGCGAGGTGGAGGGAGGGAGGGAGAGAGAGAGAGAGAGAGAGAGAGAGAGAGAGAGAGAGAGAGAGAGAGAGAGAGAGAGAGAGAGAGAGAGAGAGAGAGAGAGAGGGAGAGAGAGAGGGAGAGGGAGAGACTGTGAGCTGGGATATGGGAAGGGAGGCGGCCTCCAACAGCCCATACAGCGGGCCTGGCCCGCCTGGCCGCCGTGCTGTCGAAGTCTGCGTGTTCTAATCTCAACACGGCCCGGCACAGGAGCGGAAGGGGGCGAGAAGGAGGTGAGGGGGAGATATGGGGGGGGGAAGGGGAGGGGGTAGACTCTCGACAGGCAGCAGGGACGGGCGTCGGGGAAGCAGTCAAACCGCAGGGGGTCCATTCTTGTGCATGTCGGAGAGCATTACGCCGCAAACTCCCCCGCCCAGCCCCGCCCCGCCCCGCCCCACCGGCTCCGTCCCAGAACCCTGCTACCCATCACAGTCTCCTCCAGAGGCGGGCCCCACCGCACCCCGCCCCGCCCCGCCCCGCCCCGCAGCGGGCCGTAACTCGGGCGTGGCTCCAGATATCTGGCACAGAGTCCAGCGGCGGCCACGGACACGACTCTGGGTGAGCGCGCGCGCGAAGTCCAAAGAAAAGGGGACGGAAAAGGGCAGGGCGTGGCGTGGCGCGGCAGTGTGGCCAGGATGTGTCGGGGGGTGGCGGGCAAGAGAGAGAGAGAGAGAGAGAGAGAGAGAGAGAGAGAGAGAGAGAGAGAGAGAGAGAGAGAGAAGGGGGGAGGGAGGGAGGGAGAGGTGGCAGATGCGGTCAGATTTCTGCTGCCGCGCGCGTGAGGTCTGCCCCGCCCCGCCCCGCCCCGCCCCGCCCCGCCCCGCCCCGCGCACCACGCCTCGCCACCTCCTCTATCTTCTCCCCGCCGCCGCCGCCGCTTCTCGCGGTCGACCTCTCTCCTTTTGCAAGAGATAGCGGGCCCCGCTTGGCACACGCTCACTGCTCACCGCCGCGCGGGCCGCCGGGGCCGGGCAGGGCGACACTGCCGCCCATGCGCCGCCACAACCAACCCTGACCCATTTCGTCGAGACGAGCAGCTGCAGCCCCCCTGAGCGGCGCAGCACCGCGGCGGCAGCCGGACCCACCCGAGTGCATACTCCTTCACTAGAAATTCAAGCGTACACCGATTTTCTTATATTTTTCTTATTTTCCTCTGATTTTTTCTACTTTTTTCTGATTCTTCCTGATTTATCCTTTACTTTTTTTCTGAACTTTTTTTTTCTGAGTTCTTTCATCAATTTTGTTCCAGGGTGTACACTGAATTATTAGAGTAAAGGACCCCTCGGCCGGCCGGCCCCTGCAGCGGGTGGGATAGGCACACCCGCTGCGCGCCGCTGAGCCACGGGAGTGCCTACCCTGCCGGCGCTCGGGGTTCTTCGGGCCAAGTACATCCGAGAACCGCGCACACTCCAAATCACCTTCCAAGAATTTTTTTCTTATAGTACAAAGAATTCTGTGCAACCGTTATATAGGGAAAATTTCCTTTGATTCCAAAGAAAAATTCTTTGAATTACCAAGATTTTTTCTTTGTACAGAGAAAAATACACGAGTATTTCTACGAAAATAAGAAAAAATAAAAAACGCAAAATACAAGGAAATATATGAGAGTGTCACTTCATAAAAGTACTTAGCAAAAAGACATGAGAGACACAAGAAATACAAAGCAAGTGTAAACAGATAATACATTAGTTGGCCGCCCCACGTCAAATTCCACAAAAGGTGTAATATGGAGAAAATAAGAAGTGATTGTCGCGGCTGGACATAACTACAAGCTCCTGCGGAAATATCCCAGACGACGTTACTTTTGCAGTGGGTAAGTGAGAAGAAGAACGGAAGGCAGAGAGAGAGAGAGAGAGAGAGAGAGAGAGAGAGAGAGAGAGAGAGAGAGAGAGAGAGAGAGAGAGAGAGAGAGAGAGAGAGAGGGCGAATATGGAGCGCGCGCAGAGACGCTGCTTGAGACAACAAACGGTAACGTCAACGGCAATAACTACAGAGCATCATGTGTCGTGGCGGGGCGTAGCGGCGGAGCCGGCCGGGCGCGAAACCAGGCCAGCCGAGGAGGGAAAGGAAGGGCACTGTAACCGGACGAGTCAAATTTTTCGCTTTCGGGAGGGAGCGAGTTTTGTGTACCAAAATGTTCATGGTCTTGCGAGAGCGAGGCGCGGATGGCCGCCGCACAGTCATTTCGGCGACGTTTTCGGCGATGTGACTTTTATATTTACAGTGGGGGAGGGCCGGGAGCAGCAGCAGGGAGAGACGGCGTGCAGGGTACACGACACTCCGAGCCCGAAAAGATGTCGCCCCGAGTTGTTTTCACCTGTCTCTTCCACGGCGCTGTTGGAACAAGAGACGCACCACGGCAAACTTGGGACAGGTTCATCTCAAGGAGCGGAGCCGAGCCGAGTCCTGCGGGGGCCGGGCCGGGCCGGGCCGGGTGCCATCCTGCCTGCGTGGTATAGGGCCGGGCCGGGCCGGCGGCCACGGGGAGAGCATTGCCGATCCGCTATCACGTCCACGGATAACGCGAACGACATGTGTCACCACCACGGATGGAAACCCCGCCATATTTTTAAAGTAACATTTTCTCTTCTACACTGTGAGTAAAAACTACAATTTAACTACAATTTTTTACCGTTATTTCGAAGTACAATAAAATATTGTACTAAAATTGTACCCGGTATAGGGTAAATTAGTGATGTACGGCAACGAAAACCGTAAACCGTTAATTCAAAACCGTTGTTTAGTTGTATGAGGTACGGTTTTTCTCACAGTGTAGTCTTTTTTTTTCCACTGTAAACATGCTTCTCAATTCCTCCAAAAATTGTACCACATTGCTTTCATTTTATTTATATATTTTTTTAAGGAGTTTTATTCTGCGTTAGAACTCCCGCCACTATTGCACGCTCATTGGGAGCCGGATAGCTGAGCTGACGGGGAAACACACGAAGAGGCGCGGGAAAGAAGCAGAGGGCGAAAAAAAGAGAAATTAACAAGGCGAGGGAGAGAGCGAGCGCGCGTGAGAGGAGTTGGAAATAAGAAGACGCGCGGCCATCAGCGCGAGATCTCCCCGTTATAACAAAATAACGCTCACACAGATGACGAACGCCGGAAACGGCTCGGCGCGGCCAGGCAGGCCGCCTCCACGACGCCGAGAGAGCGAGCCACTCTCCTCGCGTCTTTCGCTCCGGTTCAAAAACTCTCTTTCTCACGCTCTCTCTCTCCCTCTCTCTCTCTCTCTCTCTCTCTCTCTCTCTCTCTCTCTCTCTCCGTCCTCCTGACCCGGCACTGCTGTCTCTGTTGCCTTTGCGCGTCGCCCATAGCCATCTGAGGCGCGAAACTTTGAATGGCCTGGCGCGCCCTTTACAAGTTAGATTTGTTTCCCGCTGTATGCCACCCCACCCCGCCCCGCCCCGCCACACCCCACCCCGCCCCGCCCCGCCCGCAGTCACCGTCACGGCGATAGGTGGTAAGGAGACGCCTCATCGCACGACACTGCGCCGCGCGCGCGCTCCCGCGACTTCTGTGTCCAAAACATATTCCTCCTCGGTTCCAGAGAACGAGTATATACAACAACTCTGCAGATCGAAGTGTGTACTTAGTACACACAAATTTGTGTGTACAGCACTGGTAAAACAAGTGTTAATATTGCACGTCAATTGACGTTTAAGTTCAAGTGTGCATTTTCTCAACACATTGTGACGTTTAACAAGGTTAAACGTCAATTGGTGTTTACATTTTAAACACTTCCGAAAAGTTCCCATATGGTTTCTATTGATAACATAGAACTGTGTGCGTCCAAGTGTTCAGAAATTAAACGTTTATAGCAAACGTTTAAAATGTGCACACCATGTAATGTGCAACATCATAACTTGCACACGTTGGTGTTTATATTACGCACACTTGTTTTATCAGTGAGGGGTACACAATCGTTCATAGTTTAGTAACAAAAAATGTCCATTGACATTTAGAGTGTACATACTTCCAAGCTCACTTGTATATACTTATGTATATACTATGTCACGTACACGCCAAATAAGTGCGGACTATGGCAATCACACGCCAAATAAGTGTGTACTATCGCAAGTACACACCTGTAGGTATGTGCTTGCAAGTACACACAAATATGCGTGTACTATAAGTACACACCTCGGTTTGCAGTGAAGAGGCACTGAATGGGGCGGGCCGGGCCGGGTCGGTGACGACGCCCCTGCCCGTTCCGCTCGGCTCCCCTTTGCTTGTTAGGAGACGCGCGGGGGGCGCACGCGCGCGCAGGGCAGGCCCCCCCGCGGGGCCCAACACGATGCGCTGCTGTGCGTGCGTGAGCATTGACCCGGACCCCCCCCCCCCCCCCCCCCCCACACACACACACACACGAGCTCGCGTGAGGTGTACCTCGGCGCGGGGCGGAGCGGAGCCAGAGAGGACCTTCACTAAAATTTCAAGCGTTCGCACCATTTTTTCTGATTCTTCTGATTTTCCTTAAATTTTACAGATTTTTTCTGATGTTTTCTTGATTTTTTTTTACTATCTTTTTATTTTTTTAAAGAGTGTACACTGATCTTTTGGAGTGAAGGACCCCTCGGTAGCGCCACGTGTCACGCAGCGTGCTCCCCATATACAAGAGGTCAACAAAAAGGCAGAGCGACCTCGGCTCGTTATTTGACTTTCTCTGCCGACCTACTTGTATCCACGTGAAACAAATAAAGTGTCATCGGTAAGAAACTTCCTAGATGCCCAAGGACCATCCAAGACCACGGTCTTGGATGCAATGCAAATACGTCCGATAGTAATAGTAATCTTCCTATCTTTCGTCCTTGAATCGGTCCGATGGTCCTTTGGACTAGACACCAAGGAACTGTTTAAATCATGTGTAGACGCATTCCTTGCCACTAAATTGAAGTATATCGGCACGGGTGGATATTGTGAAAACGTTGGATATTGTAAGAAATGGCGGATATTGTAAGCAGGCGGAAGGTGTAAAACGGCGGATATTGTAAGACGGCCCAGGGTCCAGGCCCAAACACTGTGGCGTCCCCCAGCGACCTGAGCCCAGCCGAGCCTCGCGCAGGCCAAGGCAGGACCAGCACCCCCGCCCCGCCCTGAGCCCCCCAACGAACAACCATCACATGAACTTTGCGGAGGTCACCAACCCCCCCGCCGACAATATCCAATCTCCTTGCACTAAATTACAGCAAACTCTTACCAGCCCCCTGCCCCGCCCCCTGGTTTCGGTTAGCCGACCGTCGGCGTTGAGACAAGAATCAATTATTATCTCCGAGGTCGTATCTCTCGCGCCTATTCCAGCTCATCGTCTCAACTTCAGGGTAAATCAATCACCGTTCCATCTACAGATATTTATTTATTTATTTATTTATTTATTTATTTATTTTATTTATTCATTTCTCAAATTCATGTATTTATTTATTTACCGGACGTAATTCAAGATTTCAAGCAGTCGGTCGCTTTTCGACAGCTAGACCGTCACGCAACCGGTGCCGGGATCTCCTCTTTAAGTTGTTTGATTAGTGTGTCGGGCCGAAGGGCCCCGCAACACGCCCCACCGTGCCTCGCTCTACCCCACCCCACCCCGCCCCGCCGCACCCCGCCCCGCCCCGCCCCACCCCGCCCCGCCGCACCCCACCCCGCCCAATCGGCACGGGGCGGGGTGGTGTGTGCGCTCGGCGGTGCCGCGGCCCCAACCTCAGGGCCGGGGGTGCCGCGGGGGCCGGCCTAGCCATTGGCACCTTACCAACACCTGGCAGAGTTCAACAACTCCCCTGTTCCCCTCTCTCTCCCCTTCTTCGTCCTCCAACCACCGACGCCAAAGCCAGGTTGCCTAACTTTACCCGCCCGCACGGAGGGGCTATCTCTCGGCGCGGAGGCGGAAGAGGTTCAGAGGGGGGAGGGGGGGGGATCCCGCTAGGCCGCCCGTTCCATTTAGGCTAGGCTAGAGTTATTGAGGGGCCGGTGAAATGCCGGGCGGGGGGCAGTATAGCTTTTGAGGGTCCAAAGCAGGCCCTCTCCCCCCTCCCCTCCCCTCTCCCTTTGAATGTTCGCCTCTTAGCACCCTATGCGCGCGCACGTTTATCTCTGAATTACATTGCATTTTGTTTTACTATTTGGTATATATATATACTTTTTTTTTTTACCTCTGGCGGATATTTCTCATGCACGCCCCGCGCGCCGCGGTGAGATTCCGATTCATCGCGCAGGTCGCACGCTTATTTCCACTGCCACAGAAAGTTTAAGCAAGAGATTAGGACAGCAGACGCCAGCAGTGGGGGCAGCGAGCGGCCGGCTACAGTAGTAGTGCTCGTGGTGGAGAAGGGCTATAACAGGCAGTGACCTTCTAGCCCTCCCCCCCCCCTCCCCCTCTCCTACCCCCGCGCTACTGTCAGCAGTAAATGCTTAAAAGGCTTGCGTTTTGGCAACCCGTTGGCGCGGGCGCACAGTGAGCGCGCGCGCGGCGCCGTGGCTCGGCGTTCATTAGAGAGATCTCGGCGCGGATTAAAAGGAGCTCTCTCGCTCTCCTTTTATGAGGCGGCCGAAAAGGGGTTTTTGGAGAGCAGCGCTCGCGTGGGTGAGGGCGGCGGGAGTTATAGAGGGCTCTGCGCCCCGCCCGCCCCGCCCCGCAGTGGACTGCTGCTGCTGCTGCGCCGGCTGCTCCTCCCACCTTCTAAACTCCGAACGCCCTTTCTACTCCAACTGGCGCAGCCGCGCGAGCCCCAAAGAGTGCGCAGTCAAGTAACAAGAGGCGCTGCTGCCTCCTCATCGTGTGGCGACACTTTCAGATACTCACTGGTAGAGGTGTGCGAATCACCTTTTTTCAGGCCGAATCGAATCGAATCGAATTTTTAATTTTATTCCCCGAATCGAATCGAATCAGCACAAATTCGATTCGATTCGGTTCGGATTCGAATCAAATTCTGATTAAATTAGTGAAAAAGTGACGTATTTTCCCGAAAAATGCTGTATCGTAGCGGTATTAATTCGAATTCGAGATTTTAGAAATTTAATTCGGATTCGAATCGAATCGAATCTACCTTGATTCGATTCGGTTTCGAACTATTCGCACACCACTACTCACTGGGGGGGGGGGGGGGGAGGCGGTTGCGGCTATCCGACTGCAGTTCGATGCGAGCAAGGGGTCAGTCATACTGTTCATTGCAATTTTACTTCTGGGTATACGAAACACTGTGAAAACTAGTTGAAGGTTTACGGGAAAATTTTCCACGAAGTGCAGTTGTCATAAATTACAATGACAAACCGTAAAAGTAAGTACTTATCGACTTGAAATTCAATTACGAGCAAAAAAAGGATGTAGTAAAGTTACTGCATATTTCGTTAATCGTCGTAATTTACAAATTAAATCGTAAATCTACAAAGATACTTTTCATGGTGAACTTTCGGTTATCCGCGGTAGGATATCACCACCTTCCTTGAACCGTTCAGATGATGGTCCTTGGATATAAACGAACCGTTTTACCGAGAGGCGACTGAATCTTTTAATGCCCATGACAACAGTTTGATGTTGGGTTTCGGAGGTTAGATAAGTGACACAAAAACTTTCTCTCAATGCAGCGCAGCAAATGAACATGAGTGCTAAGTTTTTAAAATGAACTAAACCAAGTATATAACCCTTATTACAGTTTGTGTTAAACTTAACTTTAAAAAAATCTGCAAAACAGGTGGACACCACTCTGTGCCGCATATTCTGCGAGGCTACTGGTGCGACAAATGTGGTACAGGCCAGGCGCAGGGGGTGGGGGTCGGGTACAGGTGGAGGGGAGGGGGGAAGGGCGAGCGGCGGAGCCGACACAGACATATAGAACGCACATAACGACACGTAGGCGCACGCAGCTAGAGAGTAAAATATATCAGGAGAAAAGGGTGCGGGTACAAGGGAGGGGGGAGGGAAGGGGGTCAGCGACGGGATGGCTGGCGAATCCAGATTTGGCGCGACCTAAAAAAGTGGAGGGGGAGGGGGAAGAGGAAGCGGCAGGGGAGAGGCGCATGAGGAAAATTCTGACAAACATGTGTCACTGCGAATGAGCGGTGGCGAGTCAAGTTTTTCTTTTTCTCTCTTTCTCTCTCTCTCTCTTTAAACCACAGGGTTGCCACGGGTTCTGCACCACTGCATTATTCTCACCCCCTCTTTCTCTCGAAACACACACACATACACACACACACGTGCGTGCGCGCACACTCACAGACTCACACACACACACACACGCACGCACGCACACGAACGCACTGACACACACTTTGTGCAGCGGTAGGGCGCACCTGAGGTTGGCTTCTGGCCAGCCCGACCCTTTCTCCACCGCCCGTCCCTCATAGCCACGCCACGCACCCTTGACCCGGACGCACACACCTTCACAAACACACACGCACACAGACACACACCAAAAAACACGCATACACCTCCGCACCTTCGATGCGAAATAATTCATTATTATTATAAGACCGGAATAAAATGGGACCGCACATACGCTTCATGGGGGAGGAAAAATGGGGCGGAGGGATGGGTGTGGCGGGGAAGGGGGGTGATTACCGTCGGGGTGCCAAATTTAATTCAGCTTCAGCACACGCACCTCTACACACGCGGGCGGCGCCCCCTCGCCGCTTCGCCCCATTTGCAGCGCCCGGTCCCTCAATACCTCCAGCCGCAGCCCGCGGCCCCTCCCCTCAGCCCATCCTAATGAAGGAGAACTTCACTTGTTAAATTGGCGCCTGTCTTATTCCCTGGCCCAGCCTACACTGCTGCCCCATTGCCCTCATGCATGCGAACGAACGAACACACGGACTTAAACACACACACACACACACACACACACACACACACACACACGCACGCACGCACGCACGCACGCACGCGCATTGAACCCCTGACCCAAAACCCTTTCCGCAAAACACTTCCTCCACGTTTGCTTGGTTTTGCGCGCGCTTTCGTTTTCTTTTTCCCCCGCGCCACATACACACGCGGGGCCCGGACAGCTTTCTCCTTTCATTTGTTGACCCTGCTCAACTTTCTGATTTCCGCGACCTGCACCAAGCCCTGACGCTGCCCCAGCCCCGGCTGCCTGTGCGTGTACAACGCACGCACGCAATGCCCCCCAAACACAACAAGTGTTGGCGCGAGTCGGAACTCGGGACAAATATATATATATATAAAGGCACGCGCACACACACCTTACACTAACACACACACACACACACACACACACACACACGCGCGCGCGCGCGCGCACGCACGCACGCCCATGGGGAAACAATCTCGAGCAATTAAGAAGCCAGTCCCGGAGGTCGCTATACGGCCCCGGGCGGGGCGAGAGGGTGGGGGAAGAACGAACAGATACAGGAGGGGTCATCCGTAAGCGAGCTCCAGCCAGCGCGCAACGGCCAATACCGTCCTCACTACCGAGGTTTTATTTGGGCTAGGGGAAGAGACCCGGCCGCGGACAATAAGTGGGAGTGAGATGCCCGTGCCGGGCCATAGCTCTATCCCGCTATCCGGGTCCCACTACCCGCCCGAGTGAAAACTCTGCCTCACTAGCCGCACGACGGGCCCTGCCCTGCCGAGAATTCGCCTCAGTTAATATCGCGCATCCACCGCCGCAGTGGCAGTGGAGAGCGCGCGAGCGAGCGAGGGGACGTCGACGCCAAGGGTGCAAAAGTATTTTCGTCGGGCAGGGCGCGCGTCGTACCACTCTGAGGCCTGGAAAACTATGCCGAGCGAGGAGGATAGGGGAGGGGGGGGGGGGTGAGCAGCGGACCAAACTATGCGGCCAGAGGGTCCACGCGGGGGTCCGCCCCCGGGGCGGGGGTCCGCCCCCGGGGCGGGGGTGGGGCCGGGCCTCGATGTGCGGGCGACACTTATTGCCAGCGAATGAAAAACACTACTGTGTTAGTGGAAGAGAAAGTGGGGAGAGAGAGGGGGTATGAGAGGGTAAAAGAGACTAACCATGTAGGCAGGGTTACAACCCTTGCCTTATCAGCGCTAGAAAAAAATAATTTCTTGGTCTGCTTTTACCAGTGTATTCATTCTAAAAAATAAAATGTCAGAGGAAAACTCAACTGTACTTCCACGTCCACTTAATGGAAAAAATTAGAATCCAATTTCTGACGTTTCAAACCTATATTGGCCGGGAGTAAAAAGAAATGGAGTTGTGAATGAAAAGAAAGTGTTAAAAGCCGGCGAGACCTCCGCCCCGCCCTCGTCCCGCCTCATTGTGTAAAGAGTGAAGATAGGGAAAAAAAAGGAAGAAAAAAAATTAAAAGAAAAGAGAAGCGAAAGAGATGGCTCCCTTGCCGCCTTATTCCGAGTAATTGAATGAAACAAGGTGCTTACGAAAGATGACGTTTGGTAGGCGCGTCGCGACACGAGCCGCTCCCTCTCCTCCCTGCCCCGGGCCCGGCCCCCCTCAAACTTTGCGCAGACGCACCTCCACGGCGACGGTCACCGGCACCATTCTGGAGGAGACAGGATGGAAGCAGAGGAAAGGGGAACCGGGGGCTGAGTCGGGCCGGGCCGAGCATACCGATTATATTACAGGAGCCCGGCACATTTCACGGACGCTTCCGGAGAGCTTACGAAATAACTTCCCCCGGAATGAGGCTATTTTTACTGCTTTGCAGCGCACCGCGCGGCGCCAGCACTGCTCTCTTGTTTTCATTCCAATTGCCTTTCATCCGAAGGGGAAACAACTCCGAAATTTTTGTACACCTCGTGATTCAGCAGAAAAAATTCAGAAAAATCTCAGAAATATTCAGAAAAATTCAGGAAAAGCAGGAAAATTCACACACCCTCACCAAAATTCACAATGAGTCAGAAAAACTAAGATAAAATTTAAGAAAAATTCTCAAAAATTCAACTAAAATCCAGAATTTTCCAAAATTCACAAAACTTGTACTCCAATACTCAGAGTTATTTCCCCTCACTTTCATCTCCCTCTCTCACTCTCTCCCTATCTATGACGACGATCCGCGAGTTGTGCGCGAGGACCGGCGACGAAGCCCTGGGAAAAACCCTGACGCACCCAGCCGCGCGCCACCTCCACACCCCGTTACACCTGACCACGCCCACCCTCTGCACCTGCAGCGCCGTGTCTCTGATCATTACAGCGGCAGGTGGACTGGCAATCCTTTTAAATCACCCGGCCGCTAATGAGGTGTCCTTCAGCCGGACGACGGTACCCGAGGGAACGCGCGGGAGTGGGATTGGGAGGCCTAAGAGAGAGAGAGAGAGAGAGAGAGAGAGAGAGAGAGAGAGAGAGAGAGGTGCACTCGGACGAGAGACAGGCAGAGAGGGGTAGAGAACAAAAACGAGACTACGGGAGGAGGAGGACTAGGTGTGCTGATAAAAGCCCTTCTCTCTTTCCCATGCCCATTACTGCCATTGCAGATGCCATTATTAATGATGATAATTTTTCATTTTCCCTGTTTATTTTGAGCTGTGTTTCGGACGCCCGTGAAGCAGACATTCACTTCAATCTGCGTGCACCGGCCTGATTCACGCATTCGAAAAAGATGGCCTTATCGAAAACACGCATAGGTGCCAATATGCGTATGCGTATTCGCCTGGCCACTCCGGCCGTAAGGTACCTTGGCCGTGGCCCCCGGGGTAGGCAGACCAGCATCACTGTTGCGTGTTCTCTGCAACGCCCGCTGCACACAATGTCCATGCGTGTGAGAGCGCCGCTAGCAGCGTCATGTAAAGGCGACCGCAGCGACCTCGTTCAAAGCCGCACTCCCTAAAGACCATGCCCTGCATCGGGCGGGCGTCCGCAAGCCTTTAGGGTCTACTACTCGGCGTCCGAAAGCAGCAGGTGGAAGTGGGGCGTTATTCGCGCACACTCAACCCTTATACATTTTTTGTGCATCGTTATCAGGATTACTTGCAGCCATAGTTATGCACATCGCACCGTGCATAACTGTGCACGAAATTGTGCATTCATAAGCACAAATGTACACAAAATAAACTTAGTTGTGCATAAAATTTGTGCGCAACTATGGTTGCACGTAGTCCTCCAGCCCTTATGCACAACACAATGCATAAGGGTTTAGTGTGCGCTCCCTCTCACTCCTGCTCTATGCTGCAGTGGGGTATCATAGCTCTTTTGTATGGAAGCTGTTGCTAAACAAATTCAAAATTCAAATTCATATCTCGAACTGAACGCCAGCGGGCATCTGATGCCGGCCGGCCCAGTACAGAGCTCTATACGGACAGGGACTCGCTGCATCCCTCCACGCCCGGTCACGCCCCATACGCGGTAAACGAAAATCTTGGAATCTCAGAGCACACTTCGGTTTTTGATGCGCTGTCCTTTTTTCTATCCCTACGAGAGACAAAAAAGACAGCGCTTCTCCACCTCAGGTGAATTTTCACGAGCTCACTGAAGCTCACAGTAAAATGCATGATCATACGGTTTTAGCAGTGCAGCTGGGTTGGACACGACACGGTGGCGCGGGCTGCGCGGGCGCGGGCCATGCTGCCGTGCTCCACAGCCGCAGGACAGGAAGGCCGGGAAATTGGAGATGAGCAATGGATCACTGAAGGAAGCGAGGGTAGACGGAAAGAAGAGGGGGAGAGAGGGGAGAGAGAGAGAGAGAGAGAGAGAGAGAGAGAGAGAGAGAGAGAGAGAGAGAGAGAGAGAGAGAGGAGAGAGAGAGGCAGGCGTGGGGCGGGAAAAAGGCGGGGCGCGCGGAAACTGACCGGAGCGAGCCGTAGCCGAGGGAAGTGGCCTTTGCTCCGCTTTGCTCTCCCTGCCTCTCTGGACTCTCCCTCTCTCCCGCCTGCTGCCAGCGAAGTCAGAGAGTTCCGCACCCGCCAGCGCAGGAGCGTGCGAGCGGGAGTCTCGTTTAGCCCTCCTCTTCGTCTCCACCCCCAGCTCACCCCTCCCTCCAACCCTCCTCTGCTACATTTTCCAGGGGGCAGACCACTCATGCAACCGATTTTCGACCCCCTAACTTGATGTCTGGTACGCTGATACGTAGGACTTCACGATTATCGTCCGTTGCACATACAGAAAACGGGTTCGTTCAAGCAAAGGGATTTGACTTTGAACAGGAATACGCGGTAATACGCAGGCAATTTTCCCATGATTTATGAAAAATTTCTGATGACTCAACGTAAATTCTATGGAATCATTGGGAAATTTCCATGAATCGTGGGAAAAATTGCCTGTATTCCAATTCAACATCAAATCCGTGCGTCCAACGAAACCGTTTTCTGGGTGAGCCAGGGAATTTTTACTACCCCGGCCCGGCGGGAGAACGGGAGTACACTATCCCCAACCAGGGGATGTTTACTCCCCCGGGCCGGCGGAGAGGAGTACATTGTCCTCAGCCAGCGAATTGAAGTGTAGTACTCTTGTAATACGCGTTATTATAAGCGTAATACAGAGTAGTCCGCACAGGCAAATCTGGAATGAATTCCCTCTCGGTTAAACCCTACGTTTCAAATCAAAAACGTTGATAAAACACTCTTCTATCACATTGCAAATGCAAGAGTGAAATGTCTCATCTAAAAAGAGCGAGAGTTTTTCTCTTGCCCCATTTTAGTGAGAGTTTAGGAACCTCGCTCTTATTGAGAAAGAATCTATAACATCACTGAAATTACACTGTCAGAAAAAAGCACGTTAAGGTACGATAATTTACTGGTCAAGTCCTTGCCTGCTCTGGTTGTACTTTGCTAGTACGGTCTTTTGAGGCACGAAGTACAGTAATCTTAGTCGTACCTCAAAAGACCGTACTAGCCAAGTACACTCAGAGCAGGTAAGGACTTGACCAGTAAATTATCGTACCTTTTGTGTACTTTGGTACGATTTTTCTGACAGTGTAAGTGAGACAAAGGATATAAATCCTCACTCAAAATGGGCGAGGTTTCCCAATCCTCGCTCAAATTGGGCGAGAATTTTGAGAGTATTGTTTTAACTGAGCGAGAAAATCAAACCTCGCTCTCAAAGAGTGAGAGGAAATTGCTCGCTCTGCTGAGGGCGAGAATCCTCGCTCTGGTATTTACAGTGCAGTTTTGTACTGTGCTCCGCCCCCCGACCCATCCCCCATCCCGACTGCAGAAACAGTCGTCGGCGCCTCGTTGGGTGGCGGTGGGAGGTACCCCCGAGTCCCGAGTCCCGGCGGGAACCGCGCTGGGTAACACTTAGGCGGAGGCAGCAGCACTGCCCACTCCCTTTGAAACTATTTGAATAAATTCACAGCGCGCTCACGAATACATTGGCAAAGACACAGTGAGCGCGTAGAAGCCACGTCTTGGGAGCGCTGCGATCCACGGGAATGGGTCGTCTCGACTGAAGAGGGTCATGGGCCTACGACCCTTTAGGCACCACACCGCTAGCCAAGGGTAGCACAGCACCACCGCCGGAGCTAACTAGAGGCACAGCCCGCCAGCCGCCCACAGCTCGGGGGGCTCCAGTCACGGCTGGGGGCTGGACAGGCGGGGCCCTTTTATCGGACGGGGGGTATGCCCTGTGGGCGTTGGGGGTGGGGGTTGGGGAGGGGGTGGGGGTGGGCAGACGAACGCCCCGGGGGCCCAGGAGGGGGCCGCGCTCTGCTACGCTGGGCGTACAAAGTTGACAAAGGCAGTCCAGTGCAGCGGCACAGAGCGAGTGGGGGACGACTTATCAGGGCAATTGCGCGGCGCGCCGCCGGGGAGGCGAGGACGAGTTGGGGAGGGGGGGGGGAGGGGGGGGTGACTGGGGCAAGGACGTGACATGACATCTCCGGCCCGGGCGCTGGACGACTCACCAGCGAGCGTCGTGGTCGTAGGGTGGCGTGGATGAGGCGGGGTCGCGCGGCGGGGAGGGCAGCCGTACAGCACAGAGCCTGCCCAGCTCGGCCTCGGTCCGGCCCCACACCCAGTCCCCCGGGGACCTAGCTCAGCACTGCGCCACTACTCCCGCCCTGCCCCGCCCCGCCCCGCCCCGCCCCGCCCCGCCAAGCCTACATCGTCGGTATATCTGAACGTGCACCTCCGCGGCCCGCCCCGCCCAGGCCGGCGCCCACCGCGTCCCGCACAGGTCGTTAATTGTGAATGTTGCCGCGCTATTTGCGAGCCCCCCCTCCCCCCCCCCCCCTAGCACCCTCGCCGACACCCCCCACCCCCACCCCGCGCAGTCCCGCAGGCGGCCGAGTCTCTCTCTTTCTCTCTCTGCATATTTGATCGGCCCCTCGCGACCAATTGGTCTTCGGACGCTTTCCCTCTCTCTCTCACTCACTCACTCTCCCTCTCCTTTTTCCTGTCAGCTCCCTCTCCTCCGCCACCTCCAACCCCCTCAGGCCCCCCACGGCTGCCTATCCGAGCCGCGCGCCACCACAGGGAATTAGGTTCCTAGAGGAGCTTCCTCGATCCTCCTAGGCTACCCCTCGTACAACCCCTTACCCCCTCCCCTTCCCCGACCCCCTCAGGACACGGTCAGTCATCAAACCGCAACAAGACGGGGGCTGGCGTCTCGATTCCGGCTTCCAGCAGGCCGCCCGGCCCGGCCGCCTACAGGCCTACAGCTCGTCCTGTTCACCGCTGGAAGCTTCCTGCTCGTGTTCTGCTTACACAAAGTGACCCCTCTCTCCCGCTCTTGTCCTCTTTTCTTTTCACTCTCGCGTCGCGTCCTCCTCACTCTTACTCCTCCGGGCATTCCGCCTCAATTACAGGTGGTGTACGAGGGGACAGTAGTTGCTTTCCATAACAAGGGCGGGCGAGAGAGCGGCGGCCGCGCCGTGGAGCTGGGGAGAGAGAGGGGAGAGGGGGGGAGAGAGAAATAGTCAGAGGGAGAGAGAGCGAAAGAAAGAGAGAAAGAGAGAAAGAAAGAAAGAAAGAAAGAAAGAAAGAAAGAAAGAAAGAAAGAGAGAAAGAAAGAGCTGAGAGGGAGACATAGAGATAAAAAAAATGTATGGCTTTTAGAGGGGGTGGTTGCCACCTCCTTTTTAGTCGCCGAGAGGGTGGAGGACAGCGCAGTCCGATGTGGACCAATTATATTATCGTTGGTGCAAAATGTTTCAGTGGAAAATAATCATTTGTATGATCGCGGGTGGGCCGGGCCGCGGGCCGGGCCGAACCGGACCGCGTTACGTGTATTGGACCAGCGGAGGGCGGCGCGGCGAGTCGCTGTTGGATATTGTTAGCTCTGCATTCACACAGCCGCGCGCCGCTCTCTCTCTCTCTCTATCTCTCTCTCTCTCTCTCTCCTCTCTCTTCCTCCTCCCTCATGCCCCGACCGGCATTCCAGTCGCGAGAGGCACGAGCAAGAGGGCGTGCCGACCCGACCCGACCCACCCTACCCCGAGGCGACAACCCTCTAACTTGTGCATTTTAAAGAGAGACCGCCACCCAAAACTTCGTGATTAGCCGAAGCGCGACGCAGCGCCAGAGTAACTCCTCGTCGACAATAGCGTGACGGCGACGCTGCTGGCCGCGACTCGGTTGGATGAGAGAAAAGAAGGCGGTAATACTGCTCGGCTCGCCGTACACCAGCACGCGCGAGTAACGCGACGTTACAAAGTCGATAAGAAAGCGAGATTCGGGTACCGTGCGCGCTGCAACCGATAACAATAGGAACAATAAAATAGTGGGAAAACCGAAGGCAGGGCGGCGCCCCATCATTACGCGGAATAAGAGAATCGATATTGTATGTTTCTGGTCAGAAAGAATAAGGCGGCGGCGGCGTATTTGAGGCGCAGACGAGGGGGGAAGGAGGAAGGGAATTCTAAAAGGGAGGAGGTGGACTAGGACGAGGGGGAGGAAACACGACTCAAAGATGGAAGTGGGTCGCTCTGATAACAGTAATTGCGAGAAGCAGGTCCCACCAGAGGGTCACGGGATGTGTCCCAATACGCGCTAACTTTTTACTATCATCAGTCGAGGTGAAAGAGCGCGCGCGCAAGAGAGAGAGAGAAAGTAAGAGACGGGAGCAGAGACGGAAAGAGAGAACACGAAGAATAAGAAGAAGAGAAAGGAAAGGACGAAAAAGAGGAGAAGAAGTAAGAGGAAGAAGTAAGCGGAAGAAGTCGGTGCCGCAGCCACCCGCCGCGCGTGTTTCTCAGAGAGAAATAACAAAAATGCTTCTCTCCTAGGAAGCGACCCTCTGGTCGCAGCAGCAACACGGACAAACCGCGACGTCAAGAGAGGAGAGAGAGATAAGAGAGGGAGAGCTAGGGAGAGGGAGGAAGGGAGAGGGAGGCGGAGAGAGATGGAGAGAGAGGGAGAGAGAAGGTGCCGACACGACGTGGGAAGTGTGCCCACACTCACTGTTGTTCAGCGCACTGAATGATACGGACGTGGCAGGAACTGTCAGTGTGAGCCGAACTCATTATAAACATGAAACATTCATTTTCCAATAATATTTCGTGAAAATCTGGGGGGGGGAGGGCGCCCCTCCCCCCCCCCTTGCACCCCACTTCCAACGGCCCTGTGTGTACTCGCACCCGCAGGCCACACGGCACGGCACGGCACGGCCTGCATCGAACCAGAGAGGCTCACCACTTGACCGAAATGTGTACAGTGCACACGAGTGCACACGATTCCGCTCGACAGACAGACAGACAGACAGACAGACAGACAGACAGACAGACAGACAGACAGACAGACAGACAGACAGACAGACAGACGGGCAGAGATGTTGACGGACAGGCTGACAGGAGCGCCGCGCGTCTCTGTCACCCCAGCGTCAACATGAAGCGAGTCGGTGGCGTGGCGCGGCGCAGCGCAGCCATTCTCAGGTTGTCCGTCCGTATTCATTACCCTAACTAACGAAGGAAGCACGCCACCCTCTCCTGCCCGCTGCACCCCCCCCCCCCCACCTCCCCTCCTGTCCAAACACGGGCCCAGCAAACATCCTGTTCTGCCCGACCGTCCAGTCCGGCAGTCTGCCTATCAGACCACACGGGTGTCCTGCTGTCCACTCCGGTCCGGTCCAGCTGGCTTCCGAGCCGGACACCGCGGCGCCGCGGCATGCGTATGCATTCACCAGAAAAAGAAAGCCACGACGAGAAAAAGAGAGAAAAAGAAAAAAAGAACGGCCAACTGGTAGAACGGAAGTGGGACTAAAAGGATTTTAATGCCTTTGCAGAGGCTTATAAAAATAAAACCTCTGCAAAGGCATTAAAACTATTCAAAGATGCATTTTTGTTTTTACTTTTTTAAAAAAAAATTTAATGCCTGGCGATTTTTTAAGCCTTTCCAAAGGCATTAAAATTTAACACCCTCTTAAAGGAATTTAGTCCTGCCTTTGTTTTTCCAGTGTTGCCCAAAGCATAACTGTTATCAGGGCAAAACAGACTTTCGTAAAAATTCCGGAACTTTCGTTACTCGTTTTGCTACTTGCGATGTAGGCAAGAGGAGACTGCGCGTCATTTAAAACATACGTGCAACGGCCCGCGTCCGCTGGGGTCAGGCTTGGGACTCCGGTCCGTGCCCAGCCCGGCAGACACGCCGAATGGGCGGCGCCCTTAATTTCGCAGAGAGCCACTCCTGGAAGATGTGCAGCGGGGCGTGGTGCGGTGGGGCGGGGCGGGGCGGGGCGGGGCGGGGCAGGGCGCGGCGGGGCGCACTGAGGCGTGCCCCTAAGGCCCACGACAAAGGCGACTACAAAGGAGCGCAAGGGAAGGGGGGGAGGGGGGGGGGCAAGGAGACACAAGCCTGACCTCTGTGGCTGTACTTTTAGGTGGGGTAATAGAAGTGGGGAAGGGGGGAGGCGGCTCAAGAGGATGGAGGTTTTGGGGGTTAGGGTAGGGGGAAGAAGGATTTGGGTCCGGCAGGGGGCAGCCAGCCCACGGTTTAGGCTGGTGGGGGAGGGGAGGGGGAGGGAGGAGTGGCCGGGAAGGCATTCGCCCCCCGCCCCCACCCCCTCCTCCCCCTCAGTCTCAGCTCGCAGGGTCAAAGACAGAGGCCGCTAAGGAGGTATAAGGCCGCTAAGATGCGCGGGGCGGGGCGCAGGGGAAGAATATGCGGCTGCTCAAATTTTAGATACGACGGAAATCTCGCCTAGCGCCTCACTGGTAAAACTAAGCGTAGCCTTACGCCCTGTTTTCAAGCGTACTGAGATTACGCTTGAAATCAAGCATAATGGGTCAATCCGCTCCTATTCGTCCTATCTAAATGTATGGAAGAATTTCTTTCGTACGCTTGATTTCAAGCGTAACGCCTTCAAGCGTAACTGTATGCTTCATTCAAGCGTACAGTTACGCCTTAGTTTTACCAGTGCTGGCGTTACTTGAAATCAACGTTGCTGACGACGCGAACAATCTGAGGGAGTTATTTATCTGACAGCCGCACTTTAAAACATTAATTTAATTCCCCCTTTGAAAACACCCACATTTATACACACCAACTCATCTACATTACGAATAGCACCTACTCGAAAGTTGCCCACCATTTTTGTATTAAAAGCAACAAAGTTAGATTACGAGAGGGGCTCTGAGAGGCTTGGCCCTGAGCTTGAGTAAGGCGGCGGTACCCCGTGCCCCGCCCCGCCCGGGTCCACGGCAAGGGCACCGGCAGGCGGGCGGGCGGGCGCCGCCCCAGCCCCGGCCCAGCCCAGCGCGCTAGAGGGCAACCTCGGGGCAACCTCGGCCCCGCCGCAAAATATATTCATGGAACTGGGTCTACTGCAGCGATACCCGGGTGAATACGGGAGTAAGGACGCACAGAGTGGGCCAGGCGGGCGAGCGGGCCGGGTCACGGCCTTTAGGTACCTGCGGAGGCGGGCGGCGGGGGCGGGGGCGGCGCGCGCGGCTCCCTCCAGCGCCAGCGGCCGCCGCACGGTGTCCACCCCGAGACCGTCTCGCGCACGAGGGGGCGCTGCCGGGAGGGCCTGGGCAGGGCGCAGGGCGGCCGCTCCATCGTGGTGACTAGTGTTCTAAAGGGTGGGAATATTCCCGGGAAAGTTGGGAATCTTGGGGAACGTTACCGGAAACGTTCGAGGCTCCAAATCGGGAACGTTCCCATCTTTAAGTAAAAATGAACCAAAACTGTTCATAAATGTAGGAATTTATTGGATTTTTTTTTTTAAGTGGTTGCTGCTTTCAAAAATTTATATTTTTTTAATCTTACTGGTCAACGTGAGCGCGCTGCGTTTGCCGACAGGCAGAGGCAGACAACTCCCGCTAAACAAGTTTTGCGTCATATCGACCATATCGACACAAACGCGGTTTTTTGTCCTCAGGGATATGCAGTATAGGCTATAAACGACGGAAAACGGTATGGTCGGTCCAAACCGAGGGGGTTTTCACTCGAGATATTCGTGTACACGGTACTTCATAATTCATGTATTTCGCGGTATTTCGGCGGTATTCACTGTTTTAAAAAAATGTTGGATATTCACAGCACCTCTATTGTGAAAAAAGTTGCCAGAACTCTTCGTTAAATTACTGTGAAATTCTGTATTTAATCAGAACTCTTCGGGAAATTCCAACTGGCCTCTGTGTTTTAAACCAAAAACTTTTTGGGAAATTACATCTGTCCTCTGTATTCAAAATAGACTGGCTTCAAAATTATGGTCGACTGTCCGACAAAATATTTCACTTTGAGGCATCAAAAGGGTCCCTTTCTGATCAGAGAAGTGTTGGGATTTCGCAATCGTTCCGTGTCGAGGAAGTGCTGGAAAATCACAATAAATTTCTAACAGTGTTTCTCAGGTGAAGTTCACCGTTTTAGAGCCCACTTAGGGGTTTTTCGGCGTATTTCATGCGAAATACCTCTGAAATATCTCTATCTGGTGTACCCGGTATTTCGGAAGTGAAAAACCCCTCGGTCCAAACAAGTGCGTTTTTCTCCTCCGGTACAAGTTTAAACAGGAAAAAAAATGAATATTCCCAGTTTTTGGGAATCTTCGGGAATGTTCCCGGGAATTTACTGGGAACATTCCCCCAAAAGATCGTTCCCGGGAAATTTAGAACACTAGTGGTGACAGATGTCGTTCTTTTGATGCTATGCCATAATTACAATTTTCAATTACGACGCAGCCTGCATATGCATGAGCCTGTGTACCGAGCCGGGCCCGGGCCGGAAAGAGCGCGCGCGCGTGGACCGAGGCTCACGAAAGGCTTTTACCACCGCCGAGTCATCGCCCCTTGCTCTGCAAGCGCTGCGAGCGGGGCGGGGCGGGGCGGGGCGGGGCGGGGCGGGGCGGGGAGCACGATGCCACCAGGACCAGGACCCACGCCACGCCCGACGTCCAGTCTCGTCCGATGCGTTAATGTATTCTGCGCGCGCACGTCAACGGCCGGCCGGACCTATAAGTCCACAGCAGCAGCAGCAGCAGCAGCAGCAGCAGACACAGAGGCCTCCTCCTCCTCCTCCTCCTGCAGGCCACTGTCCCGCCCGCACAGGAGCCCCCCTGCCCCGCGGGGATGGACGCCCGCTGCTCGTTGGAGCCCTCTTGTTCCGCCGCCGGCCCCGGAGCGAGGAGGTGCTGGCCCCCGCCGCCCCTCTCCTCACAAGGAGCACCACACCAGTCCACTCGGCTTGCGTCACGGGCCAGGGTGGGGCGGGGCGGGGCGGGGCGGGGCGGGGCGGGGCGGGGCGGGGCTCATGCGGCTACCCAATGTGGTCGCAAAGGGATGCGGGATCCAATCACCAGTCGACCGGCTGACCGAGCCGCCGGGTCAGGCAGGCCGGGCCGGGCCGGGCGCGAGCCCCGCGCGCACTCATCGAGCCCGAAGCACTAGAATGAGGCCCAGACCCCCAATACCCGACCCCGCCGCTCCTCCTCCATACCTCGGCACACGGCACCCCCGGGCGCCAGCGCGCAGTGATGTAGACCCACCCCCAGCAGCAGCAGCAGCAGCAGGGGGACATATAGAGCAGCCGCACCACCAACCTGGAACAAGAGAGGAAAAAGAACATGAGTCGTCGTCGTCGTCGTCACGGCCGGAGCCACTTGGCGCCTGCGACGTAGGCACGCCCGTCAGACACGCCCGTCGCGCCGCTGCCTACCCCGCAGGCGCCCAGCCGCCCGATTCCGGAGATCGCTCCCCTTGCCTCTTGCCTCTCCATCCCCGTCGCTCTCCTGTGGCTCTCGCCATTCCCAGCGTAGAGCACCGCCATGAGAGCGACAAGGACGGAGGTGCGAGAGCGATTTTTTGGATTAGGACGGCAGAGGCGGGGCGGGCTGAGGCGTGGGAGAGGGAGCGTTCTGCTGAGACGTGTCGCTCAGGGCAGCGGGGGAGGCGAGTCGGGGGAAGGGGAGGGGGAGGGGTGGTAGAAACAGCGTGGGCGACGACGAGGTCCGCACGTTGTTTCGCGCGACGCGCAGGAAGTTGCGCGATAGGCGGAGAAAGGGAGCAAGAAAAGGAGGCGCAACGCGCGCGCCACAGAGAGAGAGAGAGAGAGAGAGAGAGAGAGAGAGAGAGAGAGAGAGAGAGAGAGAGAGAGAGAGAGAGAGAGAGCCATAAGACGAGAGCGAGCAAGGGGGATGATGCCTGGTGGGGAGGAAGAGAAAGGATAAAGAGAGGATGGATCGCTCCAATAATAAGGCAAGCCTTTGGTATGAAAGCGAAAACGGTGGCGCACCCGGCCATGCCCGGCCCAGCCCCTCCGGCAGACGGGGCGGGGCGGCAGCAGCCAGCGAGACGCGAGAGAGGAGTCGAGGTAATCGGATCCGCGCCGAAACGAGAAGGTAATTAACCGTACAACATACCGAGGGGGAGACACCGCCGCGGCAGAAGCAGCGTCGGCCCAACCGCCCCGCCCCGCCCCGCCCCACCCCACCCCGCCTCCGCCCCGCCTCCAGCCCGAGTGAGCCCGATCGGGCGGGAAAACTATAGTCGGAGCGGTTGATGACAAAGAGAAAAGCACTCTGCTCGCCTTTCAGTCTTCATCATTTAATTTTCGGAGTATATGATAATTATATTAAAGGCGGACGACGGTTTTAAAAGTATATTTAACGCTTTGCCTTGCAATATCAGTGTGCGCGGGAAAGTGCTTTCGCGTATCATCCCTTCTTTTGCGGGGTTGGAAGTTCAAAGCGAAAACGGGGGCCACGTGTTCGTATGCAATATCGCTCTCTCTCTCTCTCTCTCTCTCTCTCTCTCTCTCTCTCTCTCTCTCTCTCTCTCTCTCTCTCTTCGCGGCGTACACACACAGAATCCTTCTACATCTTTCACTCTCTTCCAAACCAGCCGGCTGGCTTTACGACAAAGCGCGCGCGCCGGTCGATCTAATAGGATGTAGGATAGGAGGAGGCGCGATCGCGCGCTTAGAGAACCGACAAATGGCGAGGGAAGAGGGGAAGGACGAGGAGGGAGCGGAGAGAGAGAGAGAGAGAGAGAGACAATGTGTGAACACGCCGGCGCTTATCACGCTCCGGGGCGTTACCAAACAGGAGCGGCAGGAGCGCTCTCCTGGTTACGTGTTCAAGGGCGTGTTCAAGGACAGGAGCTGAGGTGTGCCAGCCGAGCTGAGCTACAGGCTGCGGCAGGGCTCGTCCAAAATACTTCGCCCACAACAATGACAGTCGTCTCATCTTACAATCGTTTCCCGGTAATGTAAAAATGAATGAGACGCAGAGGCGGGTGCGGATTCTCGTTCTTTTGTTGTTTTGTTTTGTCTAAAAAAAAATAATTAGAGACTTTAATATTAATGTTCAAAGTTCCAACGTGATTTTTTAAAGTACCTGAATTCCTACGTCGCGGCCCCCTCGGTGTGCTTTCATTGAAATGTTATCCTCGTAAAGACTTCTGACGAATATGACGTTGACTTCCCAATACGACGCACGCTGCGCTGCAGTGCTGTAGTTAGTTCGTAGTATTCTCCTCTCTTTCCTTTTTGTATCATCATTATTTTAATACATTCTCTTTTTTCTTTTTATCTATGTTCGAGTCGTCTTCTTGTTTTCCGCCCGTAACTTGCTGCTGGCTCTGGCATTGAATGAGGACGCGCTCTCCAGCATTCCGCCAGCAATTTGTCATCGTAAATCGGCGCGGTTCGGTCGGGTTCGGCTCCAGCCGCTCCAGTGGGCTCCAGCGGGCTCCAGCCAGCCTGCAGCGCGGGGCGGGGGCGGGGGTGGGGGAGGCTAAGCTAAGCGCCACTAAATCAACGAGTATGGAAATATCGTTATAAATTTTTCGATGGGTTGGGTTGTTGTCGTTGGCCAGGCCGGCGCTGCGCGGCGCGGCGCGGCGCTCCGCCTATACTACACTATACTCCGCTCTCCCACAAGCTCAGCCCAGCAGCCCAAGGCCCACCCACAGCCTGGCTGGGTCACCGTGCAAACGCGCACATTGCAGACAGATGGGCTACGCTGAACAAAACCGCACCAGGCAAAACAAGAACAAACGAAAACAAAAAGAAGAAGAAAAAAGAACAGAAAAATTGTTGAGACAGAAAGAACACCGAGCGCAGAGCACACACTAAACCCTTATGCACTTTTTCGTGCATAATCCTTGCAGGATTTTACACAACCATAGTTATGCACAATTTTTCCTGCATAGCTATGCTTAACTCTGTTCCTTATGCTCGAATTTGTGCAGAATTATGCACAATGTGTAACATAGTTATGCATAAAATTTTGTGCATAACTATGGTTGTATAAAATTGTGCATAAGGGTTTAGTGTGCACATCCGAGCACGAGGAGAAATCTAAAATAACAAAACGACCCGCATGCATTAGAGGTGTGTGAATCGAGGTTTTCGCCTTCGAATCGAATCTCAAAAATTCTCCCCGAATCGAATCGAGTTGAATTCAAACAATACGCACAGCTCTGCTTACATGCATGCGGTATCAGAGCAAAAATATTTCTGCAAACTACTGGACCATACGTATGCATATTACCAATATGAAAAACATGGACTCATCCCAGCTGCCGCCACCACACCACACTCCCGAGAAGAGCCTAGCCTGTCCTGATCCAGCAGGCACTCGAGCGCGCTCCGCTGGGCTGCACGGTGGGCGCAGCGGGAGAGCGGAGGTGGCAAAGGAGAGCTCAGGCACACCCAAAAAGGAGAGAACTTCGGCGGAGAAGGGGGAAAGGGGGGGAGCAAAGGGAAGGTACAGGCCGCGCGCGCTGCAGTACCGGCCTGCCGTGTGCTTATTACGCTGACCCAAATCGATCGGAACACATCCCAATCCAGAGAGAAGATAGGGGGAGGGGGGGGGAGGGGGAGGAAGCGAAAAGGAGAAAAAAGAAGGAAAGGTGGACTGGGCGAGGAGATAAGAGAAGGCGAGCCAGGCAGGCACGTTTGAGGAGGAAGAGGCGGCGGCGGCGGCGGCAGCGGCGGCAAGGAGGCAGCTAGATCGTCGAAAGATTTCCTTCTGACTGGCAATGCGACAGGTATAGGTAGGGGGAGCGGTGAGGGGCGTGCGCAGGGGGTGGAGGGGGGGGGGTAAGGAGTAGGAGGGGTCGGGGCGAAGATCGCTCAGGTCTCGCGAGGAGAAACTCTCCTGCGCTCCCCCAACTTTACTCTCACTCTGGGGGGCGCGGGGGAAGGGTGAGCGGGGTAGGTAAGGGGGGAGAAGAGAGGGGGGAGGGGGGGGCGGCGCCGGCGGAGCGGCGGAGGCGCAGCTGTTGCGAAAAGCAGAGCCTGCACCGCCCCTCGCCTCCACCGCTCTCCTCCCCCTCGGGTCAGGAGTGAAATTAACGTTGATGAATTTCCCCTGGATTGTGTCTCCCGTCCAGGTCAATAAACCTCTGGCAGAGGCGGCGCCCCCCACTGGCCTGGGCTGGGGTGGCGCCCCGCCTGGCGCCCCGGGGCCGCATTCCACCACGGATTCGTCTGGCGGGTTATCGCTTGTGACAACGCAAAAGCGGCACGGGGCGGGGCACGGGGCGGGGCAGGGCAGCGCCGGCAGCAGCTGGACCACATCCACTGTCTCGCCCGCGGGCATACCTCGGATCGTATTTCTCTATTTCAAATTCATTTTATTCTTATTCCCACCTTGCTTCCTTCCTGAGCTTCTTAGGTAGCGTAAAAAAAACAAGATAATCATGCTTTACCCAAAAGAAAGCATCTATGCGACTGACGAAACACATTCACTCGCACAATATAGTGGAACGTTGCTGTTTCGCCCGCAAACGTCACTCTCTCATTCTCATTATTCTCACCACACACATACAGACAACACAACGTACACAACAGAACTCTCCCGCTCTCTCTCTCTCTCTTCTCTCTCTCTCTACCTCTCTCCCCCTCTCTCTCTCCCTCTCAGCGCTCGTATCAGCGCTCGGCAGATGAGCCAACTTTCTGATAAACGCGGGAGACAACGTCACGTGGTGGCGCGCCGCGCGGCGTGCTGCAGCCGTGAACTTCATTATTCCATACCGCCCGCCCCGCCCCGCCGCCCCGCCCCGCCCCGCCCCGCCCCGCCCCGCCGCCCCGCCCCGCCCCGCCCCGCCACTACTGGCGCGCGGGAGCCTCTCGCGACAAGAAGAGCGCGACTAGACGCGGTGGCGCGGGGTCCTTCTGTACCGCCGCGCCCCGCCGCGCCCCGCCACGCACGTCACACGGACAGAGCGACAGGGGTGGGGAGGGGGAATGAGCGTCGCTTGATAGACGGCTTACACCCCATGTGTGTGTCCATGTGTGTGTGTGTGTGTGTGTGTGTGTGCGTGTGTGTGTGTGTGTGCGTGAGCGTGTATGTGTGAGTGCGCGCGCACGTGTCTCGTCGGGGAAGGGGTAACGCCCGCCTTAAACGCGCTCCCCATCCCAAATACTCGAAATACCATTTGATTCCACAGTGCGGGGCGGCGGCGGCGGTGGCAGCGGCGGCAGCCCTGCTGGAGATAAGACGGCCCTGACGAGGTACGCCGCACGTCAACCGAAAGCCGCGGCAGCAGCAGGCAGGCAGGCAGGCAGCCGAGCGAGAGAGAGGGGGGGAGGGGGGGGGGAGCGAGCGAGAGAGAGAGGGAGAGGCGAGGAGGCACACGCTCCCTACCCCCCCACCCCTCTTTCCTCCCCCTCGCAGCCAGGCTTCCCGCGTCTTACTCCTTCGCGGTCCCATGGCAGCTTTTACAACTCAATGGACGTCCCCGCTCGTCTCGCGCGAGGTTCCCCCCCCCCCCCCCGCTACCCCCGCGCCAAGCAAGAAGGCTCCCCCCGCTAGGCATATCGCGCGTCGCAAAAAGGCTTTAGGGGCCTAACCCCTCTCACAGAGACGGGTCCTGCCGGAACCGTGGGACTCCCCCACCTTCCCCTAGCCTCACTATCTCCTCCTTCCCACACCTCCTCCTCCTCCTCCTCCCTCTCGCGCTCTCTTTCTCTTACTCACACGCACTCTCTCTCTCTCTCTGTCTCTCCCTCTCCCGGGCAATCGAAGGCCTCCTCCTTGGTCATGGCCGAACATGAAATATGGTGACATGCAAAGAGCGTCCGCACGATAACCCTCAGCAGCGCCGCCGCTGGCCGCACCCTCCCCTGCGGGGCCCGGCAGGACACACCCGCAGGACCCGCCCGCAGGACCCGCCCGCAGGACCCGCCCGCAGGACTCCCAGCCTGCAGCACTAGGACCCCTCCGGACCTCACTTCCGGTCGCCCCGCCCCGCCCCGCCGGCGGCGGAAACGCTGAGCGCACCAAACATAATTCTCCGCGAAGACACTGCAAAATAATGTTGTCGCCCGGCCCCGCCGAGAGCCAAACGGGAGGCGAAAGCTGCGCCCAAGTGCCAGGGGCCGGTCTTTATAGGGGGAGGGGGGGGGCGTGCGTGTGGGAGAGAGACAGAGAGTGAGAGTGAGAGAGAGAGAGAGAGAGAGAGAGAGAGAGAGAGAGAGAGAGAGAGAGAGAGAGAGAGCAGGCACTGCGCCGCTGCTGCTTCAGAGCGAAACAAACCACTCAAAGGGTCGTTGTGTTGTCCGATTTGCTGTAGTGCTTGGCCCTGGCCGGGTCGGCTAATGCGAAGGGTCGGAACGGCAGCGTGTTACATCCGGGCAGCACGGCGGGGGGGCACCAGAGCCTGCTGCACACCGTGTATGGCAAGGTGCCGTTCAAGCACGGCATGCGCCATACGAGAACCATCGTGGTGCCAAAACTATCGCCACATGCTGACGCACACTCCCTGCACAACAAGCCGCCCGCCGCCCGTCCACCACTCAGGGAGTGTCTTCGACTCTCCATGTACGTTTGGTTGCCTACACTCCCGGTGCAAACAATGCGAGGGGTGCCTTCTAAAATTGCTGGAAAACGTGCGAGCTTTGTTTTGCAACTCTGAATTTGGGGGTACGTAGCGAATTTTTTTTTCACGTGAATTTTACTGAAACACGAGGTGTAGGCCTACAAAAATTTCAAAGTATTGTTTTCCCCTCGCCACAACCGCACTTTTTATTTATTTATTTTTTCCTTCTTTCCTCCCGTACCCCGTACACCACGCACCTTATTTCACTCTACCAAATCAATGTGGCGCGTCACGAAACTGCCGCGCGATGAATGTAAACTAAACGCGTATGCGTTTGTGACCAGACTTCCATTGTATAGTCCTCCCCCTCCTCGCACCCCCGCCACGGTGCGGGGACTTTCTCCCAGCCCGGCGCGGCCGCAGCGACGTGTGCCGCATGCGACAAATGCACACTCTTAAGCCCCTCGGCTCCCTCCTTGCGCCCCCAGCCTAACCCCGCGCCGCTCGGCCCGATAAGCCCGCCCCGCCCCGCCCCGCCCCGCCCCGCCCCGCCCCGCTCACCCCAGACGGACCGGGCCGAGCGGGCGCGACAGTGAGGAACCGGGCCGGAGAGCAGGGGAGGGGAATGGGATGTAGATCCGGCGCGGGGCGGCGCGGGGCGGCGCGGGGCGGCGCGGGGCGGCGCGGGGCGGGGCGGGGCGGGGCGGGGCGGCGCGGGGCGGGGCGGGGCGGCGCGGGGCGGCGCAGGGCGGCGCGGGGCGGCGCGAACAGATCCCTCGCTGTGTCCACCCGCCGTGTCCGCCCCAGCAGACCAGGCCGGTCAGGGCCTATAGCCTCTCCAAAAGACGCGGCTACTGATGCCGCAGACCTACCAAGGCGAGAGGGGAGGAGGGATCGAGTCCTGAAGGGGTCACCCACTCGCGTTTATTTTTTTATTTTTTTATTTTTTTTCTCCGGCACCCTTACTTCCTCGGCCTCTCCCCCTCCCTCCTGAGGGTCCGCGCTCGGCGGAGCGGCGCAGCCGGGGACGTCACGTGCGGAATCGCACTACACTTGTCTTGATCACGTGCCGCCCCACTGATCCGCCACGCCGCGCCACGCCGCGCCGCGCACGCCGCTGTCGCCTCGCGCTGTACGGAGTGGCAGTTGTAGGAGAGAGGCAAGGTCACGCGTGCTAAGGCTAAGCGGAACGGAGCGCCTTATTCCAGAGTTTCGACGTCATTCAAGATTTCTTTTTCTTTCCCCTTTGCTTAAGCGACGAAGACAAGCAAGTGAGAAGACTTCCACGAAAATTCACACCATGGGCTTCCGCAGTCACTGTAAAAAATACCGTATTTGTATTGCACACTAACTGGCAATGTACTTTTTCGTAAATGTGAATGTACGCATATAAACGTGCGGATTTATGCAAACAATCGTGCAGAATTATGTAAAATATTGTGCATAGATCTGCAGAATTAATTGCATGTCCAAAACATGCACAATATAAACCAGATTCATGTACAATATTCTACATAATTCTGCACGATTTTTTACATAAATCCGCACGTTTATATGCGTGCATTTCACATGTACGAAAAAGTATATTGCCAGTTAGCGTGTGTATTGTAAATAACGACTTACAGAAAATGTTGTAAATTTACGACAAACCATTCTCGCTCGTAATCAATTTGTAAGTAGATAGGTGCTGCTTGTAATTTTACGATTTGTAATTGTAATTTTACGGATACACCTTGCGGGAAATTTTCCCGTAAACCTACGATAATTTTTCACAGTGTGTGTGCGAGTTAAGGGGCGACGGGGGTGGAGTGGAGGAGGGGGGGGGGGGGGTCATCGCTCGACACAAGACGGCTGGGGGTGGTGGTGGTGAGGGGCGCGTCTCAGAGAAGGTAGCGCAGGGGGAGCAAAGACGGGTTGCACAACAGCCGGCGGGCACCGGGGGGGAGGGGGGGGGGCGGAGCTCAGGGGCGGGGCGCGGCGTGGCGGGGAAGGTGCAGGGGTCTGCTCTCAGTGCTGGAAAGGTCCTCGGCACAGCAAGGAGTGTGGTATGAGGACGACAATATCACACGGTGGGGGACGTGAGGCAGGAGGACGAAGAGGGTCTCGGGGCGGGAGCGGCGTAGGAGGGGGAGGGGGGTCAAGGGGCTCGGCGGCGCAGGGGTTGGGGACTTGAGGGGGGCAGAGGTCCCTCACACTACCTGTTTGCCCTGGAGGGCAATTCCAGGTGAGTCGCAATCAAGCTCAGGTGAGTGGCAGGCAGAGGCGTGGCGGGGCGGGGCGGCGGGGCGAGGGACGGCGGGTTGGGCTTCCTTGAGGCAAAGGGCTGCCGGCTTTAGCCGAGCGCCCGGCCCGGCCCCGGCCCAGCCCATGGCCCTGGTCCTGCCCCGCCCGAAGCTGAAGCAGGGGGGGGAGGGGGGGAGGGGGGTAGCCAGGGATCAGTATGGTGGAGGCCCCGCCCCGAGCCACCCCCTCCCCCGCCCCCCGTGGGGCCCCCCAGATGTAGCCGGCCCCACTCGGCCCGGCCCGGCCGGCACGTCGCGACCATTTCAAGACCTGACCCCGACGCTATCCGAACGGTGATCCGTCGTTGGGCGTGGCGCAGCGAGGTAAGCCCTGGACGTGTGCGTGGCGGGGCGTGGCGTGGCGGGGCGTGGCGGGGCGTGGCGGGGCGTGGCGGGGCGGGGCGGATGGGGCGCCGCGGGGCGCGGCGACCGGGCCAACTGAATCCAAACGGGCGTTCCGTTTCGTTCGAGAAAGTGCCTCACTTTAAGTCCTCTCGAGATATAAGGCGCGGCTGGGGCCGTTCTTTCTCCGGAGGCGCGGGAGCGGTGGCGTAGGCGCCTCACTCCGCTCCACCCCGCCCCACCCCGCCCCGCCCCACCCCGCCCCGCCCCGCCCCGCCCCGCCCCGCCCCGCCCCGCCCCGCCCCGCCCCGCCCCGACCCGCTCTGCGCCGCTCCGCTCCGCTCCGCTCCGCCCCGGCACCCTAACCCCCAGGATTCTGTTTACGCGCCGGGCATGCGAGGGGCTTCTGGAAATAACAGTCTGGCTGGAATGTAGCAGCCAGCGCCCGCCAATCCACCGGCTCGGCTCGGCGCGGCGCCTGGCCCGGCAGGCCCCCTTTACACCGCAAAGGCCAAAGTGTGCAGAAAGTTGCGGGCAGCAGGTCCCTCACAGCGGCACGGCAGTCTCTCTCGTCCCATTCAGATTGGAGTACACAGCATATCGCAATCAGGCACCCGCCCCGCGCCGCCCCGCGCCGCCCCTCCCCGCCCCAGCAGCGGCCCCCTATGCTATCGGCTGCGCACTTTTTCATACCCGATCGCGCGGCACAATCCACTGCGCAAACCCTGACAGGGTTCAACGCGATATATCATCAGCCGCGCAGCACTGGGCCAAATATTTCAAGGCGCGCGAGTTCGAATCGCGAATCAAAATCTTCCAGGCACGTCAATATTGAGTCGAAATCAAAGCCGAGCGAGCGCGGATCTCTCTGCGACCACACGCACGCGAGTTTCCGGATCTAATCCCTCTACATTCCTCTCCCCTTTTCTGCTTTCGGCAAGCGACGCACAAACAACGCCGCGATGCGGGACCGAGAGGAACAAACTGCTTTTTGATTTGGCGCGCACAGGATATAAAAACGACAAATAACAAAAAGGAGGGGGGAAAAACACACACATTCAGCGAGGAATTAAGGCAGGACTCGGCCAAACAGACCTCAACCGGCTAACAGCGTCAAACGTAAAATTACGTATATCAATGTGCGCCACGCAGTACTCGCTGCAGCAATAGCTGCGACGCGACGCGGTGCGGGCGGGGTGATATGAAGTTAGGGGGGAGGGGAGGTGGTTGAGCGAGGTTGCGTTACTGGGAGCGGGGCAGAAGGGTTACCGGCCGGAGGGTGAGGGCAGGTTGGGGGCGGCGTATGCAGGGTGGGGTGCAGCAGGGCAGGGTGGTTACAGACTTATAGGGCCGCGACGACGTCGCAGCAAGGCACGAGAACGGTCTTCCTTCCCATCAACCTGGTGAATCGCATTATGAGAGCGGAAACAACCTCTGCCTATAAGGCAAGGGTAAAAGTAGCTCATCCCCTCGGCGTGCACTGTAAAAAATATTGTCGAGGTACAAACTTTTTACTGATGATTTTGTTGTTTTAAAACAAACGAAGTCATTTTTGTCTGAAACAAATACGTGATGTTATTTTACAACAAAATTTGTTACGGAACAACATTTGTGTCCATTAACGAGGTTATAGTTGTTCCGAAACAGATCATGTTGTAATTTTACAATAATTTTGATACATAAACAAAACAGGTTGTTGTAAAACATGATGCTCCATCGCAAAACTTAGGAAGAAATTGGTTGTTAGTTTGTAATATGGATTAATTAATCCATATTACGGATGATTTTATCCGTATTACAGATGATTTGTGATCCATATTACGCTTGCACAAAATTCTCCGTATTATGGAGATAGCACATCCGTAAGGAAATGAGAGTGCGCCCCGCGGCTAGCACCCTTCTGGCGCGCGCACACACACACTCACACACACACAGCAGCAGTGCCCCCGAGTAGCACTCGGCAGGGGCGGCACGGAGGCGAGGGGGGAGGAGAGCGGAGCGCACGCTTCGAGAAACGACAAAAGGATGTAAATGAGTATTAGCCGAAACGCCGAGAGAGCGGGGGAGGGCCGAGGCGCAGGCGGGGCGGGGCGGGGCGGGGCGGGGCGGGGCGGGGCGGGGCGGGGCTGGTGGCCGCAGGCGCACGACCCCCACGCCGGCGCACGCCCAGCCTCGCAGGGTCACGCCGAGGACTGGCCTAGGCGAGGACCTCAAAGGGTTCCCAACACCGGGCCGTCGTGGCCGGGCGGCCGGGCCCGGGTGGGGTGGAGTGGAGTGGGGGCTTCGCCAAGCTCGGCGTCCGAAAGTCGCTCTTAGTAGACGGGAAGGGTGCGCGCGCTGTACGGGGCGGGGCGGTGTGGGGTGGGGTGGAGTGGGGCGGTGGTGCGGGGGGTGAGAGGGGCGGCGTACCCCAGTCCGCCCGGTACCAGGCCAGCAGGATGCAAAACACAATCAGGCCCCGACCCGACGGCACACTGCAGTAAGCAAGGGCGCCGGGGCGAAGGCTGGTGGGAGAGAGAGAGAGCTTGCTGGGCCGCGAGGCTGGTGGGAGGAGGGAGGGAGGGAGGGAGGGAGGGAGGGAGGGAGGGAGGGAGGGAGAGAGAGAGAGAGAGAGAGCGAGAGAGAGAGAGCGAGAGAGAGAGAGAGAGCGAGAGCCTGCTGGGCCAAAACCGTGATCAAAACAACCACCGCGGCGCGGAGGTGGGAGAACTAGAACTAGAGCATCGAATCGAACGCCACCTCGACAACATCGGAGCCGCGGCGTGGCGTAGGGGGGCGTGGCGGTGGGGGCCGGGGCGCCTGTGTCTGTGTAAGCCCCTTGGAACGACTTAACGACTGGGTACCCCACGTGACCGAGGCAGCCGCTAAGGAGGAATTCCCCGCCGTACCTCCTCCGCTGCTGCCATTCTTGCCAAGTTGGGATCCCTCAAACACGGCCAACGCCCACACATCTAACGCTCTCTCACTCTCTCTCTCCCCCTCCCTCCCGCACTACACATGCTCCGTCCTGCTCGCACGTACTCCTTCGAGGACGGCGCGGCGCGCGCTCAAGACTTGTGCGAATGGAGCAATCACAAGTTTGAAACAAATTACCACATGAAGTAGTGCCTCGGGGGCGACCCAGGGCGACCTCTAGCGGCGCGCTCCGCGCCCAGCGCGCGAAAGGAGAGGAGCATGGAGACAGGGAGCGGGAGAGAGAGAGAGAGAGAGAGAGAGAGAGAGAGAGAGAGAGAGAGAGAATATTAGAGAAGGGGCGGGAGGGGCTGAAGTAGCCAGCGTGGCGTGAGGTTTGCAACAACTTCAGCCGCTGCCTCCACGCCGCAGGTTTCAGGAGCAGCGGCGCTCGCAGAGTGAGTGCAAAAAGAACAACGCAAACAAGAAAAATATCAACACAAATAGCAGATAGGGAAGACCCCATGCTTTGTTTTTACTTTCTTTTAATTAATGCCCACGGTCTCCGTCTGTCTGCAGGAGCCCCCCCACGAGCTTCAAGCGAGAGGGTCGGGCTGGCATGGGTCGGGCGGGATAGGGTCGGGCGGGGAGGGTCGCCGGGGTGAGGAGGTGGGGATTTTATACGAAAATGAAAACTTGTCGGGAAAGTCAGCGTTGAGGAGGCGGAGGCCCAGGACGTTGTCTCGCCTGACAGTCTGGACGGGGTGGGCTGGGCGGATGGGTGGGGGTGAGGGGTGGGGGTGTAGTTTGATGGGGGGCGTCACTTTATAGACTGCAGCAGCAGTTTGCCGGAGGGGAGCCCCACGACGAAGAACCGTGGGGAGAAAGAGAGAGAGAGAGGACGATAGAGAGGAAGAAGGGTGGGGGAAGAAAATGAGAGAGGAGAGGAGAGAGTGAGATAGGGAGGCAGGGGGACTGGAGAGTGACTCTCCAGAGAGGGAAGGGTACTCCATCACCTTAACTTTGAAAGTCTTTGCCGCGTTTCTGTTTTTGTTTCCGGCCCGGGGGCGGCGTATCCCATTACCCAGAAGGCACCCCGACCGCCATCGCCGCCGCCGCAGCCGCCACCTCAAACGGTCGAAGGGGGTCGGCTCTTCTGGCGACAGGAGCGCCGGTCGCGGGACGCTCTAGCCGGGGGTACTGCGGCCACGGAACTAATAGCGGTCGAAACGAAACGGTCGCAAGGCAGGCTGCTATAGAGCCTTACACGGATAAACCAAGTGTTCAACCCTTCAACACTTTTAAGTGTTCAAATACCATTTAAACAAATAAAAGTGTTCAACTCAGGAGTTGTGCACTTGTAAGTGTTCAACTCCCTAGATGCACACTTCCCTAATACAGTGCGTCCAAGCTAAGGAAGTGTGTAACTGGGGAGTTGAACACTTACAAGTGCACAACTCCTGAGTTGAACACTTGTAAGTGTACAACAACTCTGTTAAACACATTTATATGTTTAAATGCCCTTACAAAACGAAATCATTCCGAAACTCGTCCTGGACGGTTCCAAATGTATTCCGATGGCCGCGGACAGCTCCGAATGTGTTCCAGGACAGTCCGTTTAGAGCCCGAGTCCGACCGAGGACAGTCCGGTCTAAGCCCGACGCAGCCAGGGCAGTCCGGTCTAAGCCCGAAGCAACCAGGACAGTCCGGTCTAAGCCCGGCGCAGCCAGGGCAGTCCGCAAGTAGTCCGGTGATAAGCGGGCTGCCCGGAGACAGTCCGAGCGACCGTCACGGGCTGCTCCCGGGCTGTCCGAGAACGGCGTGAACTTGGATGTATTTCTTTGCACAAGTCCGTGTTATCTTTGAATATAAAGGCGTTACATCTTTTACATGTAGCAGCATACCTCAGTTAAGAAATATTTAACGCATAATCTGTCTCGCCACGTAAACACTAAGCATCGTGGTGCCACAGGTGATATGACTTTTGAATATACGCACTTTTTGCACGTTCTAGTTACGTTTCGTTGCCGGAAGGCGTTACTACAGAATACAATTAACGTTACAATATTTAAAGACAGTATCTTTGAATTTTCTTTAATGTCCTTACCGGAGCGCAAGCGCAATATCAAATCATTTGCCGAAAACCTGATCACGATGCGACTATTGGTTCACGCCGTGCAATGCGCGGCTCTTCGAAGACTGCTCCGCCTAGCATAAGAGTCCTCCTTGAGTCTCTGCCTCTCAGCAGTCAGCTTAGCTCAGTCGGTAAAGGCGTCGGACTTCGGTAGGAAAGACTGACGGGTCACAGGATCGATCCCTGCGTGCTGTCCCTTTTTTCCATTAACACATGTACGGACTCATATCGGACTGTCCGGAGCACGGAGACCGCACGCTTCGGACAGCCCGAAAACTTGCAGATTTTACTCATTTTCGGATGGTTTTTCGGTATGTTCCGGGGCTTGATTTCGGACAGTCCGCGGGTGAGCTTCGGACTGTCCGTTCGGACTCCTTTCGGTATGAAACGGTTTTATAGGGGTGGTATTTGAACACTTTAAAGTGTTGAAGGGTTGAACACTTGGATTATCAGTGTATTGACGAACACGGAAAAGAATTCGCTCAGCTGAAATTAGTTGTGAAAAATTAGCACTACGGATAAAACACTTTCAGCAGCGGACAAATAACAGGGCAGCTAGAAAATGAGCACAGTAGCAAAACACAAAATTAGCTGCGCCTGTGCGTACAGCTAAAAAATAGTACACCTGCTACATCTTTTTGGCTCTCTGACAATTTTTTTAATTTTTTATTGAGTGTAGTCCCTATCACCTCACCGTCAAAGTTTCATTTGCGTCCGCGAAGTAAATCTATCCGCTGTGACCCCCGCCCCGCCCCCCGCTCGCGGGCATTCAGCGGGAGGGCCCGGCCGAGCAACGGCGCGGAATTGTTAAAGAAAAAGGGAGAGCGAGGGGTTGGGGCGTGGCATGGAGGCCTTTGCTTACTGTAGCTTTATACCTGGCCCCAGTCCTGGCGCAATTAGTGAGTGAAACCGCACGGAACTTAATGCCAATTACCCCCTCCTCATTTAATGCGACACGCCACCACCATTGCTAAATTTCACTCGCGCGCCCTTTTATTCGCTTTATTTCGGAATACCTAGCCCCTCTTCCTTTTCACAGCACCCCTTCCCCCCCCCATCCCCCTCCACGAATGACGCGGCGTGCGGGCGCCGGGCTGGCTGGGGCACCCTACAGCAGGACAAGGGCAGGGTAGCGGGGTCGGGCGGGGCGGGGTGGAGCCGCCTTGGGACCGTTTCATAAATAATCCCGTTGACTAAGAAGCCCTGATATACTCGCGGTATATGGGCGCGGGTGGGGTACTTCTTCGGACTTTGAGGCAGCAGCAGGGGGCGGGCGGCAGCACCGAAAGCTACTGCCCTCCTGGGACAGCAGCCGCCGCCCGGGCGCGCCCCCTCTCACACGAGAGCTAGCCGTCCTGCAAACGAGGTCAGGTCAGGTCGTGCAACTAAACCACCTATTAAATTACCGTATGATTTTTTTTTTGGCAGATGATTACCTTAAAACACCTACTCCTAAGCGTATAGATTTACCATCCACTTAGAATGTTAACGTGTCAGCTATCTTTTTTTTTTTAAGTTTAAGGAAGAGGGTAAGATGCAGAGCCAAAGGGGTATAGATAGCATGACAGCGCCCACCATCAATGCGCGCGTGGTGTATCGAGCAGCGTGGAGGGCGACGCGGCGGCGCCACAGCGAGTCGACCGGCTGGCTGGCACCCGTGGGACACGCACCCCGCCCCGCCCCGCCCCGCCCCGCCCCGCCCCACCAGGGGGCAGGCTCACGCCTAAGGCAGCGCCGATTCGACTTGCAGCTGCCGCGGTACCCAGAGAGCAGCACCGCACCGCCGCGCCCCTACGACTACCCCACCCGCCTGCACCCCGCACCACGTCCACCTACCTGCACCTGCCGACATAAACACACAGCGTGGAGCGGCGGCGGGAGAGAGAGAGAGAGAGAGCGAGAGAGAGAGAGAGAGAGAGAGAGAGAGAGAGAGAGAGAGAGAGAGAGAGAGAGAGAGAGAGAGAGAGAGAGAGAGAAAGGGTTGTGAGAGAAACCCCACCACGGCAGTGGCGGCGGCGGCAGGAACAGCAGGAATCGGAAAGGAAAACGCGGTAAAGGCGAGAGAAGAGAGAAAAGAGGATAGAGCGATGGCCTGAGCGCGCGAGAGAGGAAGCCAGAGACAGAGAAAAGGAAAGAGAAACAAGAATAGAAAACAGAAAGAAAGAGACCAGAGCAGGAATGTGAATGAAAGAAACTTGCCGTGGTCGCCGCCGCAACCTTCACCGCAACCCCGTTACCTCCCATCAAACGTCTCTCCTCCACCCTCCCCTCCCCCTCCCCTAACCCGCGCCGGCGGGGCCCGGGCCCGGGCCCCGGGCCGGGCACCCAGGGGGTTGCCATGGAAGCGAGCCATCGTATGTGTGCCGCGCTGTACCCGCCTCCGCCTCCAACCCCCCACCGCACCCCCAAACCCGGCCCACCCCCACTTCCCTTTCACGCGAGCCGTGCCAGCCGGCGTCACGGCCCGCGGTTTGTCATCTCTCTCTCGTGCGCCTGGAGCACCCCAACGAGAGCAAGAGAGACAGACGAATCTACTGTACCGGCCTCGACGCCAAAAGCGAACACGTCCGCTTAGCCAAAAACAATCCAGCCTGACTGGGGACAGCGGGACAGCCGGGTGAGGAAGAGAGGTCAGCGACACTTTCTCTTTCTCTCTCTCTCTCTCTCTCTCTCTCTCTCTCTCTCTCTCTCTCTCTCTCTCTGTCGCTCTCTTTCCCACCCGGGGCTGTGCGAAGGCGTGGGCCGCAGCGACATGCGGACGCTGATGATGCTGGACTCACTCTGCGCGGCG
The DNA here is from genome assembly GCA_029379305.1 of Frankliniella fusca. Classification (NCBI taxonomy): domain Eukaryota; kingdom Metazoa; phylum Arthropoda; class Insecta; order Thysanoptera; family Thripidae; genus Frankliniella; species Frankliniella fusca. The sequence continues at coordinate 353,875 of JAHWGI010000363.1, read as the reverse complement.
CAGTCCCGGACCCGGAAGTTCCGTCGTCAAAAACTTGTACGGAATGGCGTGGGGAGACGGTTAGTCTTCGTCCGGCCTGGCGGGGCGGGGTGGGGTGGCCCATGATAACGGTCCCCCCCGGGGGTCGGGCGGAGGGGGGCAGGTGTGTAGGATGGACCATACCCGCGCCAGACCCGGGTGAGGGCCGGTCAGGGGCCGGGGGACCCCGGGCGAGACCCGGTGGGGACCCGGTGGGGGCCCGGGCGGGGCCCGGGCGGGGCCCGGGCGGGGCCCAGGCGGGGCCCGGGCGGGACCCGGGCGGGACCCGGTGGGGTCCCGGTGGGGTCCCGGTGGGGTCCCGGTGGGGTCCCGGTGGGGACTCGAGGGGGGGGCCGGACGGGACCCATGTGGGGCGTTGCGGTGGGGCCCGGGTGGGGCCCTCAACGGCGCCCGGTTGGGCATGCCACACCCCAAGAAGCAGCCCCACCAGGGTCGGTCTGTTGAACGGTCTGCAGGAGTCTGCGGCGACCCGGTCGCGGCACGGGCCACGCCCCAAGAAGCAGCCCCACCAGGGCCGGTCTCTTGGCCGGTCCGCAGGAGTCTGCGGCGACCCGGTCGCGGCACGGGCGGGCCTAGGGTGGGGCACGGGAAGAGCTTAACCGGCGCCCCACCGGGGCGCGCCCGGCCCTGGCCTGGCTCGCACAGCAAAGGGGGTACCCTTCTCTCAGTTGGGGGTGAGGGAAGTTTGCGGTATCGCTCGAAACGGCCCGTTTTCGACCAAATTTGGTACCCAGAGGGTTTTTGACTCGCTGGGTCCGAATTTGTAGGTGTCGAGACCATTCCTGTCGCTGGCTCGCGGGGGTGATACGCGAAGTTCGCGCATCCCTTTCGCGGTTGTCCTGAGGGGTTGCGCGGACTCGCGGTCTCGCGGTCCAAGCCGCGCAAGACGCCGCGAGATCTCGAAGCCGAAGGCACTGAGTGGGGGGTGTTCGGGAGCAATCGGGAGCCGAATGGCTTTCATTGCTCTCCTCGCACTACCTCATTCTTTGGCTGGGAAGACTATACTCGCCTGTGTGATGGGTTGCCTGTACACCAGGCGCTCGAGCCGGCGCTGGCTGCCCCTAGGCAAAAATGCGTCCGCGCCCTCGCCGAGGCTGATCCATTCAACACTAGAGATTTCACTCGGGCATCAAAGGCGACGGTAGGCAAAGCACACGCGGTAGACTCCAAATTTGAGTTAAATGAAAGCGCTTTGAAAGGGTGTCGTCGGCGTGCTCTGAGGACTGCGATGACGTCCTCCAGGATTCCCGGATGGTCTCGACACCTACAAATTCGGACCCAGCGAGTCAAAAACCCTCTGGGTACCAAATTTGGTCGAAAACGGGCCGTTTCGAGCGATACCGCAAACTTCCCTCACCCCCAACTGAGAGAAGGGTACCCCCTTTGCTGTGCGAGCCAGGCCAGGGCCGGGCGCGCCCCGGTGGGGCGCCGGTTAAGCTCTCCCCGTGCCCCACCCTAGGCCCGCCCGTGCCGCGACCGGGTCGCCGCAGACTCCTGCGGACCGGCCAAGAGACCGGCCCTGGTGGGGCTGCTTCTTGGGGCGTGGCCCGTGCCGCGACCGGGTCGCCGCAGACTCCTGCAGACCGTTCAACAGACCGACCCTGGTGGGGCTGCTTCTTGGGGTGTGGCATGCCCAACCGGGCGCCGTTGAGGGCCCCACCCGGGCCCCACCGCAACGCCCCACATGGGTCCCGTCCGGCCCCCCCCTCGAGTCCCCACCGGGACCCCACCGGGACCCCACCGGGACCCCACCGGGACCCCACCGGGTCCCGCCCGGGTCCCGCCCGGGCCCCGCCTGGGCCCCGCCCGGGCCCCGCCCGGGCCCCCACCGGGTCCCCACCGGGTCTCGCCCGGGGTCCCCCGGCCCCTGACCGGCCCTCACCCGGGTCTGGCGCGGGTATGGTCCATCCTACACACCTGCCCCCCTCCGCCCGACCCCCGGGGGGGACCGTTATCATGGGGGGGCGGGGCGGCACCCGAGGGTAGGATGGGGGTGGGGGGGAGACGCGACCACCAAACAGTAAACAACCCTGGACCGGGGCCGACTAGGGGGGTATCACTTATACGAAATGTGTATGATGATTTCTCTTTACTTGGATTTTATTTTTTTTGAATTTTAATGAAAATTTTACTTTTTGATCATTTGTTATCTTTTCCCGCCTATTTCTGACCTATTTTCAATTTTATTTCTGTTTTTGGTTCATCTGTTCTCGATTTTTAGGATTTTTTTCTGTATCCTCCTTCTGTTTCTTTAAATGATATTTTTTGGGGGGAGGGGGGGGGGAGGCAACAATGATTTTTTGAAGTGAACGTCCAACCCCCACCCCTTGGAAGCCGGGGACCAGCGGGGCCCAGCACCGCACCGTACCGCCCGAGCGCGCCCGTGGGGTAGGCAGCCCGCCGGCGCGCGTGTTCCACGGGGGCCTGCGGCCTGCGGCCAGCCTCGCAGGCGGACTGCGACCGTCACCAGCGCAGCGCGGGTGCGGGGTGCGGGCCGTGCAGGCCGGGCGGGCGGGCACATGCCAGGACAGCCAGGCCCGCTGTGTCCTCCTTCCGCATCTCTTTGACATGTGACCCGGCCCCAGCCCGGCCTACTCATCTCCAGCAGTAGCGCGCGCACACGGATACGCCGTCAGACAGACAGACAGACTGACAGACAGACAGACAGACAGACAGACAGACAGACAGACAGATAGACAGACAGACAGACAGACAGACAGACAGACAGACAGACGGACAGACAGATAGACAGACAGACAGACAGACAGACAGACAGACAGACAGACAGACAGACGGACATACCGAGGGGGGAATCACTACGAAACATCAATATACGACCCCAAAAATAATTCATTAAAAATCTAAATAAAATCAAGAAGGATCGAGAAAAAATGGACCAAAAAAAAAAACGAAATGAAGTTGACAAAATTCTGAAATGGGGGTGAAAGATCAAAATTCATCAATAAGTGACAAAAAGTTTTCTTGAAAAATCAAAACAAAAAAATGACAAAAAAACGAGACAAAAGATAAATCCGTGTACACATTTTACATGAGTGATCCCCCCACAGACAGATAGATAGATAGACAGACAGACAGACAGACAGACAGACAGACAGACAGACAGACGGACGGACGGACGGACGGACGGACGGACGGACAGACATACCGAGGGGGGAATCACTACGAAACATTAATATACGACCCCAAAAATAAGTCATTAGAAATCTATATAAAATCAGGAAGGATCGAGAAAAAATTCTAACGCTAACGCGTTAAACGGCCCCCTAGGTTTTAAAACTTGCCACAAAATTAGAAAGAACTAAAGTCAGAGAACTATCAAGAGTGAGAACTTGCAATAAACGCAGGAGATACTTTTACATTATGCCTCAAATCGCACTCATGGAGTATTATCAAACTCCAAAAACTCACCTTTAGTTTGTCGAGAAAATTTTAGACTTCAGAAAAATAGACACAAGGTCGTGCTTAGGTCATTGTTTATTTAAAGTAAATGCTTTCCAAAGCTTTGAGTTGAGAAATGAGTGAACCAAAATAATACTGTATATATGAAGCGGGGAGCATAGTCGCTGCTGCTAGCTCCGCCCACGCGGCGAGGGTATTGTTGCCTAGCTACACATTCTGCGCATTGAATTGAAAATTATTCAGATCTGGTAAGACAGTTGATGATCAGACCCAGCTTCAAAATTTTCTAATTTTTTGATTTATTTTTCACGATAATTTTATTAGAATGTCTTCGGTAGAATTGGCTGTGCTCATGAGAATCCATTGTTGAGAAAAATAAAAAAAATAAAAAGAACAAAAGTCAAAAATATCAATCAAGATTGGTATTGATAGCAGATGATACCGCACCGCAAGAGAAATTGCTATGGGGTGCGACAATTTGTGTGTGAACGCACACGATGTAAACGACGACGGCGGCGTGGCGGACCGAAGCGGTCGCTGGCAGGGAGGAGCTGTTAGTGTTACACGCTGCGCGCGAGGAGGAGGTGCCATTGTTCCGCGCAGACTGCGCGTCAGGCAGCCATGGGCCCCCCCTAGCAGCGCCACCCTATATTATTGTATATTTGCGATTGGTTTCTGGACTCGAGAGTACAAGCTAGCTGACACCTTAGTGTCTTGTACTGTTCTGAAAGTAAAGAAAGTAAAGGTATCATCTGCTAAAAACTTTCTGGCGAAATGAAGAAGGCCCCCCTATGGGGGGCCTAAAAGTGGACCAAAAAAAAAACGAAATGAAGTTGACAAAATTCTGAAATGGGGGTGAAAGATCAAAATTCATCAATAAGTGACAAAAAGTTTTCTTGAAAAATCAAAACAAAAAATGACCAAAAAAAAAGAGACAAAGGTAAATCAGTGTACACATTTTACACGAGTGATCCCCCCACAGACAGACAGACAGACAGACAGACAGACAGACAGACAGACAGACAGACAGACAGACAGACAGACAGACAGACAGACAGACGGACAGAAGGACAGTTATACGCACAGTCTCACACATCCTGTAACACTGGGTGGCATGTTCGCGCTCCTAGGTCGCTTGCTCTACTTCCTGTCTGAGAGACAAGTATTGAGGATGAGCAGGAGCGCCCTTTTTTTATATAGCCATTGTCGTGATTTATATATAATTACATAAATACATTCACACACACACAGACAGACACACAGATACACACACACAGAGACACCCTGGCGCGCAGCCCCTCGAAATTGTTTACAGCCGAGTTGTAAAACGGTCCCTTGATTCGACAACGATTTGAGCCGGGCCGGTCGGGGCGGGGCGGGGCGGGGCCGAGACGAGCTGGGCCGGGGCGGGCGGGGCGGGGCGGGGTGGGGCGGGGTGAGGCAGTCCGCGGCCGCCCTGCTCGGCCTAATCGGCCCGCTCCGCTGCGGCACGCAGGGCAGTCCCAGGCCCTGCCCCGGCCCCGGCCCAGCCCCGGCCCCCGGGTCGTGAATATCATTACACTCGGCTGCCGCTGGCCGCTAGCTCTGCTCTGCTCTGCGCTCACGCGCCGACTTGGGCGGGTGGCAAGGAGGGGGGGGGGAATAAGGGGCACGGCCAATTTTTGGGCTTAACTGCGCGTGCACGGCGAATTGACCACAAAACTACCGGGCGCGCTGGGTGCGGGGAGGTGGGGGTGAGGGTAGCGACGATGTACCCCACGCCTGGCTGTTAGGGGGTGTAAAATGGACGGAAGGCCTTTCGCTTCCACCCCTCTGCGCCCCGAGCTGCGCGTTATACGGGGGGAGGGGGGACGGGGGTGATAGTCACACGGAGTCGTACCGACAGTTTGGCGGGAAAAATCAAATGCCGTCACAAGGTTATACCGTTACCATTAGCGAAAAGAGTTTTAACCGAACACACTCACGGTCGTTTTTTCCGCACAGTGGACTCAGGGGTATGAACAACGGACGCACTGGTCCACTGTAAACTGGTTGGCGTCTTATGACGCCAAAATATTGTCGTCCTCTGAAGAACGCCAAATCTTCGCGTAACCAATACTTGGAGTTTTAGTAGAAGAACTTTAACCACTTTACAGTGTCTTTATTAGAATACGGCGTAAGTGAGTGCTTGAATGAGGCGCACAGCTATCCTTCAACAGGTTCATCCGCTTAAAATGAAGCGTGAAGCGTAGTTAAGAAATCCTTTCCACACTTATTGGCTGAGCTAAATTTAAATTCAAATTTAAATTTAAATGCTCAGCCCTGTCAGCATGCGCCATGGGGCGGCCGGGGCGAGCCGTGATGTGAGATGTGAGCCGTGAGATGTGGAAACATCAGTGTTGCCATCGTAACTTGGTTTGAGCAAACAACTTAGTGATAATCGACTAATCGAAATCTGTATTATTAACTGTTAACCTTAGCGCGCCGCAGGCCGCAGGCCAAGGTAGACGCACTTTTAGCTCAGCTTTTCACGGTTTTAACGTGCGTCTACCTTGTAAATAGGATGAATTGGATCGGACGCACGACGCACCTTTTACGCTTCCCTTCAGTCGTAATCTCAGAAAGCCCGGAAAAAAAGGGCGTGAGCATACGCCTTAGTTTTACCAGTGCGGAGCTCGCCTGGAGCACAGACCTGATCCGGCGCCCCGCCCCACCCCGCCCCGCCACGCCCGCGCGCGAGGCCTGCACCAGCTTGAGGCACATGTTGCTCCACAGGATGCCTATCTCCGTCAGAGACTTCCCCGCCGGCAGCAGCGTGGGCGTCGGCGGTGAGGGTGAGGAAGGGAGAACAGAACAGCGAGACCCGGAGGTGTATGTGAGTGAGAGAGAGGGAGAGAGAGACTCCGGCGCGGCGCGGTACCTTACACCAGTGACACCAGACCAGCGCCAAGGCCACTCCAAAGACTAAACGCCACCGAGCTGCGCTCTCTCTCTCTCGCGCGCGCGCTCGCAGGGACTGCAAACTCGACAGTGTTCAGTACCGGCTGTGTTTGAGAGAACTTGTAACAGTATTGCGGGAATGCCTACACAAGGGGCCCCACAGCGCCTTACTGATGGAGCGGGTAGGCAGGCCCGCATACTGTTTCGTGCGAGGGGGAAACAACTCAGAAATTTTAAACACCTCGTAATTCAGAAAACTTAAGGAAAATCCAGAAAAATTCAGAGATATTTAGAAAAATTCACAAAAATTCACAAAAATTCGGAAAAATTAGATTAAAAATTCACCAAAATTCACCAAAATTCCCGAAGGATGACTAAATTTGTAAAACAAACTTCAGAGGTATTTTCCCCGTCGGTTTCGTGTTCTCTGGAACACCTGGTATATCACTCTTTCTCATACGTGTACTTAAAAAGCACGCACAAAAAGAAGTGTGTGCACGTCATGGCACGCACTAGCAAATAGAAGTGAGACTCGTGTGCACTCTTAAACCAAGTGTGCCACTGTTCAAAACTTGTATAGGTCTGCAACTCCCTGTTCATCACGTGTTAGTGTTCAACTGAACAGCCGGGATATTGCAACTGTTCAACTCCACTGCGCCGCTCAACGTTTACCTTGTTTTAACACTTGCAAGTGCATGACTGATAAAACTTGCGGTTAGTCAACAGTGGGTTGAACACTATAGTCTGTGTTAAACTGGAGGTTCGCCACACGTTCAAGAGTTTGTCAGTTTGCACACTTGATTTTCCAGTGTGGCAGACACACAATGTGACAGTGTGACTTATGGCCGGTGCAGGCCCCGCGGGGCGAGACGGCCGCGCTGGTGCCGAGAAAGAACCCCAGATGAACGTTGCAATGAAAAATACTCCGCGCTCCGCCGCGCCCCGCCAACGCGGGCCGCGAGCTACCGCGAGGAACAATATCTGAGATGGAGGGCTGTAGGGCACAGAGGTGGGGAGCAAAAGAAAAGGGGGGCTTGAGCGTGGGGGGCAGCCCCCCCGCACGGTGCACCAAGCAGCGGTTAAGAAACAGGAACTGAGCAGGCCGGGTCCCGGGTCCCCCCGCTCTCCTCACCCCGAAACTTTTCGTCGCGTGGAATTGAGAAATAAGCAATCACTCGGGCTTAGCGGCACTCAGGCCACGGCCGCCCCGCCCCGCCCCGCCCTGCCCCGCCCCGCCCCGCCCCGCCCCGCCCCGCCACTGCAGTGCAGATAATACACACGAATATAGGTAGACGCGCTAAACACTGCGCTGCTGCTCGGAGGACCCGTACGTGACAAAAGTCGGTAGTCATCCACTTTCACTTTATTTAATTTTTGACTCAAAAATTTTTCGCTCGAAGAAAGAAAAAAAAAAAGGAAAGAATGATTGCGTCCACCGCAGACACATTCCGCTGAGGCAGCGGTGTCCGTCCGTAACATGACACAAAAGTACCTAACGACGTTACTTAGAGATTTAAAGCTATAAATTTTAGCTCACGGCGTACTCTGGATATCCAAGTGTGTGAATGTCGCCCACTTGGAATTCATTCGTACACCAACAAGAGTGCCACATTCACACATATGGGATTCTAGTGCAGTGTGCCGGATAGAATAAGGCTGACACTCAACCGATTGATTTTTAACAACACCAAGTTTTATGAAAAATTTCGAAACGTTACACTGAATAACTGACACAAAACGCAATTATGTTTAGTTATGGGCCACTGCCCGTGGGAAATACAGTGCACCGCGTTTCTCTTCACACTGTAAATCTGAGAGTCATGTTTCTGACTGAAATTGAGCGAGGCATATAACATCGCCCTAGAGGAGTGAGGAAATTCTATATCGCTCATTTGGAGTGACAAAGCCTCACTCAAATCGAGCGAGATCACTAGATATCGCTCGTTTTGAGTCAAAGAAGCGACTCAAAAGGAGTGATATTTAATAATATGACTCCCCAGGAGTGACAAAATTTGGGTCACCAATCTCGCTCTCCTGAGAGCGAGATTTCTCACTCCTCGATTTACAGTGCAGTATGAGTGTGTGTGCGATACCGCATGGTCGTATGGTGATGTAACAAAACTTACAACCCAACTCCTCCGCTGAGCGGAAGCAAAACAAGTAAAAAGAGAACGAGAAATGTAGTGAGAGTGCGAGAGAAAAAAAGAAGACGATTTTTGCACAACGTAACGTACCCCCTCCCCCCACGCCTGCGCCGCGGAGCCCCGGGCCGGGCCGGGCCGCAGTCCCACGAGGTGGCTGTCAGCTCTTTACAGCCCAACAACTCGGTGCCACGCCAGGCAGCGCCGCTGCGCACACCAACAGCTCAAAAGCACACAGACGCACGCACGCTTGCGGAAGAAACCTTGGTCCACAAAAATTATAAAATAATTATTATTCGCGCTCCGGTAAGCCCACGCGAATACAAAACCGATGTATATAATTGCGAGAGAGCGCGACAGAAGGGTCGTGGGGGGAGGAGGGGAGGACAGGTGGAAAGGGCGTCCCCGAAGGTAGGTATAAGCAGGGCGCGGCGAGGCGGCGGAGCGGGGTGCACTAAAAGAGAGGAAAGGGTGAGAGAGGGAGAGGAGAAGAGGTAAAACAACAGCAGTGGCCGAGGCCGGGTCCGTCGAGGCCGTGGCAAGCTGCTGGGCTTAGAGGAGGGGGAGGAAGGGTGGGTCACCCACACCGCCTCTCGCATGTATACATTCCATTTATTAACAAATTGGTCATTTTAATGACCAGCCACCGAAAACAGGTCGGACAAAAGCCCGGGCCCCTTCTCTTTTTCAGCCCCTGCGCCGCGCGCACGGTCGGTCGGTCGGTCGTCCGGGGCGACCCGAGGGGTGACCTCTTAGCCGGACGCCAGCAAACGTTTAAAACGCGACGCTTACGCCGGGCAAAGCCTTTCTCTATCCTTTCAGGCAATCAATAACTAGGAGTACGTGCGGCAGGCACGTAGTTGCTGAGCGAAGTGTAAATGGAAAAATGAGGGACGGTTTCAACCCAACCGCCGTTTTGGTAGGCAACCTTCAAGTCAGTCAGTCAATTACGGAGGCAAAGGGGGAGATAGAGAGCAGGGGGGGGGGAAGGGACATGGGAGTAGGAGGCAGGAAACATCTTTGTAGGGGGAGGGGGGGGCAAGCCACAATTACCCTTGCCGGTTCGGTGCCACTCACTGTGAAGTGGTAGGTGTCGAAAGACGCCAAATTTTTGGCATTCATGAAAAACACAGTAATTGGCGAAAAACGCCAAAATTTGACATCGATTGATGCCATTTTTTGGCGTCTCGTGAACACCAGAAATTTGGCGTCTTTTAATGCTAACAGTTTACAGTACTGGTCCCCGAACCCACCGAAAGACATTCTAGGCGCAGCACCACTATAGCACAGGTATGATAAGCACCCCCTCGGAGAGTCCTCCTGAAGTCAGAAGTCAGTCCAATTCAACCCGATGGGATCGCCTCCAAAATGCAATTGTCCTGTGCGGGGACATCTGGACACCCATCCAACCTAACCTAAACCACCTGTCCATGCAAATTATTATATTTTTTATTGTTTTGGAAATATAAATAAAGTAATAAGCGCGAGGGAAATTTGGTGCTGGTGTTGCCCTACAGGAGATAGCGGATTTTTTTTTTACTGCGCCGAGGTGGGTAGGCAACCTATTGCGCACTGCGCCGTAGTTCAGGCAGAACTCCCCGCCCCCTCCCCAGACCGCTGCAGTCTTGGTGGAATCCCCTTCGCGACGCGCGCCGCTGTTCAAGCAACTGCATTTACTGGCCGGCCCCGGCCCTGCAGATAGGCGCTGGCGCGCTGGCCAGAGGTAGCGCCGCAATTCGGAGTGGTGCCCCCTTCACTACCTCTCATTCCTTATCCTTCTGAATTAAGTTTGCCCTCAAACCAACTCACATCAATCCATAGTTAGCCAGCGATGGGTCACTTAAAATACGCTGCAAACCTAACAGTCAACTTAGTACACTGTTCCTAATATGTACTTCAAGGCACGCATTAGAAAGTGCATGCCTTGCCATGCAGTTGGAAATGTGTACTTACTATAGCACTATGCCATAGCAGCCATGTACTTCCAAGTGCATACCATGGCAGGCATGCACTTCCTAATGCATACTTTGAAGTGCACATTAGGATCAGTGTACTAAGTTGACTGTTGGTTTTGCAGTGTATGATTTAAAAAGACATTGCAAGTAATATTGTAACAGAGGCCAGTAACTTTAAAATACAAGCAAGACATTCACAAAGATACTCGGGACCTTTAAATGATGAGGCGTATTTATTTTGAAATGAATGTCAACTATTAAGGATAGAATCAAAACAATTGTGCCATTTCAATGGTTATATGGCTACATAGTAATAATAAGAATGCACTTCAATGTTTTAGAAAGACTGTTTTAACGTTAACACTCCTGGCATAACTAATATATTACAAGTTCGGTCTCTCACCTAAATCCTATCGACAGTATCGCCCCTAATATTTGTAAGAGTCAAATCTCATTAAAATAACCATGTTTTCAAAACAGTTTTTTTCTCTATCAATAACTTTGTGGAGTGACCTTTCTTCAATCTGAATTCATAGGCATAACGGAGTTTTGTTAAACACATAATGTAGCTTGATCAGAAATCGTATCATTGAGAAATACGGAGTAGGTTAAGAACAAAATGATACAAAATTCACCAAAGTAATACCCAAACTCTTTTCTTGTTTCTTGTTAGGTTTAAACCACACTTTTATATATTATCTTTAGTAGAATAATGAGACACCAAATATTCAGTTTACGATTAACAAACTTATTATTCTTTTTTATTACAAATGCCTATTGTTGTACGTCAAAAATGGGCACACTTCCACTAATACAATTAAACATCCACACCTCACTAAAGAAATCGTTCAGCTGGGGTTAACTTGTGGTGACTCAATAACAAATCAATACGCTGGGGAATCAAGCAAGGATTCAAAATGGAATTAAACGAAATATAAGGAAATCATACTGCTGTTAGTAACTCACACTTGTCAGGCCATGGGATTACCTAATTTCAATACTCAGACCATACTCTAATGTTCACCGAACAGTTTCACAGCTTCAGTGTAAACAACATTGTCTATGTTATTTGGTTATGTCACTCACTCACCTAGGAAGAACACAACAAAGTTTCATCGATACTGGCTATCATTTCAGTAGTCCGTGACGTTCATTTCACAAATCCAACGCAATAAAAAGTATTTTGAGGCACTACCCATCTCACTCCTCCCCAAGCCACAGACGTAAACAAACAACAAATAACTCGAACCCACACTTCTACACAATGACGACACTTGATACTTCGTGCAGCGACGTCCGCATCCTTAAAAGCGACTTCAGACTGCATATTACGTGAAAAGACTATTAATGATCATTTAATCTTTTTGTTTGAATGCTGTGAAAAACTGAGGTGGGATTGGGCTGGGCTGGGCGGCTGGCGGCCGACGTAGTTCCGCGCCCTGCCGCTAGATGGCGCCAGCCAAAGACGGCGGCTGCAGCCAACATACTAATATTGAAACTTCCAATTCAAATAATTCGTTCCAAAATTTCAAACTCAATCGATCAGAAAACCATGGTCAGATTAAGTTGCGCCGTAATTAGTAGATCACGGAAAACTATATCTTTTAACGAAACCTGTTGGGGTGTCAGAGGAGAAGAGGCTAGGATGCACGGACGGACGGACGGACAGACGGACTCACGACCGACTACACGCTTGGGTCCCGTGCTGGGGATAGCTTCGCTTCGCTCAGCGATTAAAAGGGGGAAAGGGAAAGGAGCAGTAGCAGCAGCAGCAGGGCGGGGTGGAACGGAGAGAGGAAAAGTCTTTTTCCTTGACGCTACCCGGTCCCGCCCTGCGCCCCTCACCGCGTTGCCAACTAGTGTAACTGCTCCCGCTCCACTCCTCGTGGGGATATTTACGGCGCTCCGCTAATTCCTATCGCGATTAAAGGGGAACGCTTATCCTATCCGCGTGCCGTCTCGTCCGGTGCCGCCGGCGTGACGCTAATCCCGCCGATGCTTCCTCCTTACGGCAGGGGGCCCGCCTCACCCCACCCCGCGCCGCCCCGCGCCGCCCCGCGCCGCCTGAGCGGTACGCAACAGCTTCACACCCGTGACGAATGGGTTGCCTATCTGCCCGCATCCCTACTTCAATGTTCAGCCGCCGCGCACCAACCATCAGGGTCGCATCGCGACCACACAGTGAAGTGAAGAGCACCCGGCTTGTCAACGGCACGCGGGTGAAACATGCCACTGAGAGAGAGAGAGAGGGAGGACTTGTCGCAAAGTAGATAAAAATCCGCAAGCAGAATGAATTCTGCCCTCCAGTGATTTCCGCAGAGATGTTCGCTCCGATATCAATTATTGCTCCGAGGGTTTCAAGAGTAAGCTGAGTGAGGGTCAGCCAGGCCCGCGATAAGCGCAATAAGAGGCGGGGCGGGGTGGGGTGGGGTGGGGTGGGGCGGAGCAGGGAGGAGCGGGGTCACCCCGCGGGGCGGAGCAAGGCGAGCAAGGCTCGTCCCGTCATGTGGAAAACTCAAGCCGGTCGACCCGGCTAGACTGTCTTATTGGGCGGGGTGGGTTGGAGTGGAGTGGGGTGAGGTGGAGAGGAGTGGAGTGGGGCGGGGCGGGGCGGGGCGGGGCGCAGGCGAGCAGAAGACACGACTACAGTGATTTGTCGCCGATCAGCCAGACAGTGTACGCGAGCCCAGCTTACCGCGTCGCGACGAGGATCAGCTCCGTCGACGGGGAGCACAGGGCAATGCGGGGGAGGACGGCGGGGGCGGCGGGCGGGGGTAGCGGGCCGGGGCAGCGGGCGGGGGCAGCGGGCGGGGGCAGCGGGCGGGGGCAGCGGGCCGGGGCAGCGGGCCGGGGCAGCGGGTGGGGGCAGCGGGCGGGGGCAGCGGGCGGGGGCAGCGGGCGGGGGGCAGCGGGCGGGGGCAGCGGGCGGGGGCAGCGGGCGGGGGCAGCGGGCGGGGGCAGCGGGCCGGGGCAGCGGGCGGGGGCAGCGGGCGGGGGCAGCGGGCGGGTAGTGACGGGCAGGGATGGGCACTGGCGGGCGGGGGCGGACTGACCACGACGGCGTCGACCTGGGAGCCGCCCTGCCCGGACCGCAGCAGCCGCATAATAAGGGCAGCCAGCTGGTCCCGGACATACTCTCCCGGAGCCCCAGACACGCCGCGGAGTCGAGTGAGCGGCGGCTCGGGGAGAACAAGTCGAAATAAAAAGAGGAGTAATTGATGGAGGTCCTGGACTCGGCGGCCAAAACCTCGATAAGTCTGTTCTGCCCGGGCTAGAGGGGCAGGGGCCGGCGCGGCGTGGCGTGGCGTGGCGGTGGAGGGGGGCAGAGGAAACTTTGGCGCGTTGTGGTCCGCATTGGCCCGAGTTAGCCACAGATAATAAACTGGTGGCTGAGCGGCGCGCCAGGCCGCCAGGCGACTCACTAGTACGCGCTCCAGCCCGGCCCGGTCCAGCCACACAAAAGAGAGAGGGAGGTTCGAGTACCGACGATGCAATTTTTTTTCTCTCCCCGCCTGCGGACAGCAATTTTTCTCTGCCATAGCTCCATGGCTGGTTCACGTGCGACGCGCGAAAGGAGAGCATGGCGGTCGCATGGTTATGAACCAAGACCATGTCACTCGGTCCTGCAGCCGCGCGGGTCACCATCTATCAGCCAGCGCGCCACATCACAGCGACAGCCCGGCTGGGACCCGCGCCGGCCCGGGCAGGGCCGCCGGGCCCGGGCATTCTGCTGACTTGACTCATGACTCGCGAAAAACACTCCATTCTGCACGAGGCAGCCCGGCGGCAGGGGGTGCTGGCGGGGAGGGGCGGGGAGAGGAGAGGCCGGCGACGTACGGAGGAGGCCGGTCGTGGCGGCTACAGTGCGGGGCGGGCCCCCTGGGGGCAGCAGACCGCGGGCAGCCGTCAGATTCCGAAGATCGCTCTCGAGCCTCCGTCCTTGTCGCCCTCATGGGGCGCTGATATCCCCAACAACACACTAATAAAACAAAATTAGCAGTATATGCACGCACAGCTAACATTTGGAGCCATGTAGCAAAAATGAAGCAATACTGCTGAACACTTTGCTCTTTAGCTAAATGTTTCGTGGTACAGATGACTTGTTAGTTGTAAAGCTAAACATTTTAGCAGTGCATGTATTGCAATTGTTTTAGCTGCATGTGCAAAAGGGTTTTTATTCTGAGTGCATTGGGCACCGCGACATATGGACGGAGGCACGAGAGCGGTCTTCTGATCAGGGTGTCGAGCGGCGTCCGGATTTAAAATTCCTGGCTTTTACCCGGTTTTCCCGGACAGAAATCAACGAAATTCCCGGATATTTTTAACCATTTTAGCCTCAAATTTTCCATTTTTAGGGGGTTAAAGATTATTTATTTGACTGCAGTGTGTATGTTTGCCGTAAATGCCAGAATTCCCGGATTAAATGCAAAATTCCCGGACTTTTCCCGGTCGGATTAAATTCCCGGCTTATTCCCGGTTTTCCCAGTTGATCCGTGAAGCGGAAGAAGGGGATAAGTGACTTATACCCAAAATGAGATTTTGATTGGAGGTTACTCTGCTATTTATAACACACGTTTCCAGAAAAAAATTGTTTACTTCGGTACAATACTTTCTAAGATATGAGCTAATGAAAAATGAGTTGAGTCGACTTGACTCATTTTGCTATTCAATTTTAGCAGATTAACGAGATAGTTCAAATTGGCCCGTGTGAAAACATTGTTGCTTTGAGACATTTGACTTGGCTTCTTTATGTCTCTGATCAACCTCTCTGGTCTGCGAGCTGGCTAGGATGTCTCCTTTAAACCAAATAGAAAAAGGAGACAAATTGATTTATCTCATAGTATTGTGAAAACATTTAGAGACAATTCCACTTGTGCCGTTTGGTAACAGATAAGTGTATGTCTGATCCCTTGGACCTTCCGTACAATATGGTGTAGCAAGTATTGAAAAAAGCAATTATTTACTACAGTCGAAACGTTAGTCAGTTGTTTTACATTGCCCCTACGGGACAAAAAAAATCTGGCCCAAGGGATTTTGATAAAATTTACAGCAGTTATAGAATTGTATATTCTAGAAAGGTTAAGTAGCTTGCGCCTGCAAAACAACTAAGGATTACATGTATGACAACAAGCGTATTGAAGTTAAAAAAGGGAGAACTGATACAATAAAATCAACGAATGTCATAGATTTGTGCAATTTTTTTAAAATTGTAAAAAGGAATGTTTCTGTTGATCAACGCGTCTGAAAGACAGGTAGACGACTCTGCTCTATGTATAATACCAATCGTCAATGTAGATATTCTCTTCGTTTCCACGTTTCCACACGGTACCATCATGCTTGTAGTTGGCCCTACTGCGCAGGGACTCGTGTGTTATTTTCATTTTCTTTCTTTTCTTTTGGTTTGTCAAGAGTGTGTGGTTTGAGCAGGTTACAATTCTTTTAGCTTAAAATGTGGTAAACCCTCATACTTTGAAGTGTTTTTCCAATAGTTTTACATCATTCTCACTGCATTATGTATGGAAGGAAATGGAAATCATCAGATGTCTATTATTCTCTCCTAATCAAAGTTATCAGGAGTTATCTTCGCCACAGTGAGAAGGTAACCTT
The DNA here is from genome assembly GCA_029379305.1 of Frankliniella fusca. Taxonomy (NCBI): domain Eukaryota; kingdom Metazoa; phylum Arthropoda; class Insecta; order Thysanoptera; family Thripidae; genus Frankliniella; species Frankliniella fusca. The sequence goes on along the minus strand of JAHWGI010000363.1, from coordinate 337,794 downwards.
CCAGCAACTAGAAAATGCAGTAGAAACTATACCGCGACATTTTTGGCCTTTCCTGTGAGCAATGGAGACAATTCAACTTATCTCGTTATTCCAAGTTATAACAGAATGAAATAACTCAAGATGGCTCCTTTTTCCATGACCAAACTGCTGGAATGCGTCCAAATGAGCTAACTCAGCGTATCTCCTTATGATTGTTAGTAAAAAAATAGTCTAATTAGAGATAACTCCCTTTTTACAGTTGGGAAGAAGTTGTCTTCAAATTCCATTCCATGCCAAGGGGATAAGTTGACTTGTCTCCTTTTACACAATTTTTTGTAGGAGACATTTCTTTGATAACCAGGAAGGGCCGACATGACGATATGTCTACCCCAGTCACTTTATCATGCCCTCTATCTGGAGTATATTGGCGAAAGAATATTCCAAAATTTTTCTGAATTAGCGCTGTAAACCAGTTTTTTGTGTTTCCTGAAAAGTCTTCGTTCTGGAGTTAACCCCTTTTTCCGCTTCACGGATCAGTTTTCCCGGTCGCTCGACACCCTGTGAATCAGTCGGCAGACGCTTCGCCCCGAGAGCGGGACGGGAGACCGGGGGAGGACGACAGCCGAGGCCACGATGGATCTCCCTCCACCGTGGCCGGGGCCGACAACGACGGCCTCGATGGGACAGTGTGTCATCACCAGCCAGCCGAGGCCGAGGCCTCGCGAGATAGCAGTGAGGAGGGTGTCACGTCCATAGAGTAAGTATGGTCACGTCACAGGACGCTGAAGACCGTTTTGTAGTGCCCTCTCGCTCACTCCTAAAGGCCGAGGCCCATGCGTGATGCGTGTGCGACAAGGACGGAGAGACGAGAGCAGTCTTCTGAATCGGCCGGCTGTCACACAACAGCCTCGTGCAGAGGACTCACCTCGCGAGAAGCAGCTTCCAGGGGCGTGTGTAACCCCGCGCGTCACCGCGGCGGGCTGTGCAATCGTCGTCCGGCCGCCAGTAACACCTCCGGGCGCGGAGGGAGCGTACGTAAACACTCACACCACCACCACCACAGCACTCTCTCTCTCTCACACACACACACACACACACACACAATGAGCACTGCACTGTATCCACCACTCGACGACGTCCAGTACGAGGCCGGGCCGGGCCGGGCAGGTGGGCGGGCCGGTCGGCTGGTGCGCGGTACGCGGTGCGGTGCGACACGAGCGCGGCGCGGCTCGGCGCGCGGGAGCCGAGCCGGGAGCCCGGGGGGCGCGAGCAGGCGAGCACACAGAGGCACAGAGAGGCGCGCCCGGACCCGAGCGCAGCTGGAAGCCAACTAACCTGACGGAGAGGGAGGGAGAGAGGGAGCAGCGCCTCCTCCTCGCCGCCCCGCCCCGCGCCGCGCCGCGCCGCCCCCGACCCCACCCCCGTGAGCCGCCCCCGCCCCCGCCCCCGCCGCCGCGCCCCAACTCACCACCACCACCACCACCCTCGCGCCGGCCCAGGGGGTGGGTGGCAGGGCAGCTAGAGACTGCTAGGCTGCGGTGTGACGTCCCGTCTACGCCCCTCTGGCCCGGACTGCCTGCGCCTGCAGCCTCCGCCGCCCCCGCCACGCCCTGCAGGCTGATTCCGAAGATCGCTCTCGCGCCTCCGTCCTTGTCGCACTCATGGGGTCCTGACACCCCCGACATAGGGCACCGCCATAGGTGCAACAAGGACGGAGGGACGAGAGCGATCTTCGGAATCAGCCTGCTGCTGCTGCTGCCCAACGGTGTCCCCGTGCTCCCCGGCCGCAGTCACGGGTTCAAGGCCTGGCGCCGGCGGCCGCACCGCTGCCAAGGACTCAAGATTCTATTTATTTCTAGCAGTGGAGTACTGTCGAGTACCGCCACCCGCCCCAGTGCCTGGAAACTCCCAGGGTGGAGGGGTTTGAGGGGAGGGGGATGGGAGTGCCGGGCGCGAGGGGAGGGGGGGGCACAGCTCAGCCCTGTGCAGCGGCATAATCAAAACAAGGGCTTCAACGTCAAATCAACAACTTGGGCGGTTGGGTTGGGTGGGAAGTATCTCATATTTCCAGCAAGTGACGAGACTGTTTCAAATATTTGATACGTAAAAGACTTGTTGTATAGTGACAGACAAGTTCAGAAACGCTCAATAGTTTTAGCCAAGGGGTAAGAAGTTCGTCATATCTAGAGATAATAGCTCTGACAACTATGTACTAGGTTATGATAATAAAGTATCATGTGCCTGGGCTCTCTTGTCTACTGAGAGACTTGCTCCACTCAGATAATTTCTTCGCTCTCTCAATGCTGCTACTCAAAAATTTACTAGTTTGATTTGGCAGAGCAAATGCGCATTTCCCTAAACAAGCTTTGGTTCCCAGTCTACCAGTTTCAATTGAAAATAGAAGTTAAATAAAAATGTCAGTCACACGTAACAACATTCAAATAAAACTACCAGTTTCAACGATACTTTCAGAAACCATTCAGTTGTTACAATTGGTTTCAACAATATCATAATCTGATGTGAAGCAACATTGTTGAATCAAGGAGAATCAACATCATATCTTCAACTAAGGGGTGTTTGTAGGGGGTGGTGGGGGTGGGTAGCAGGGAAGTCCAAAAATTGACTGAAGCCAAATGAATTACTTAGCACTGCATGAAAGAAATTTCCTTTGCCAAAATGCGATACCGCAAATGAAATGTGACACGTTTTCCGATTGATAGAATAGATTATGGAACATTGAAAGGCCAAAGTCCGACCCTACCCTCCGGACCAAACCCGCCTCGCCAGCCGTAGGCGGAGGGTCTAGTCAGTCCTCCGCCCAGGGATGATGCGGGATTGACATAACCTCTAACTTTTAATTTAAATTAAGTTGAATGAAATTAAAATTCTAGCACGATATTTGATGCCAGAAGGGTTGTGGACAAGGAAACAATGAAACAAACTCAGAGAAAACTAACCTGTACTCCAACAGCTGTCGACCTTCCGCAGCGACTTCCACTCACTTCCACGATTGGCTCCAAAATTCTCGGTCACACGACTCATTTTCTAGAAACCATAAAAGAAACATTTTCTTTGTAATTTCTAGCCGAAAGCAGCATTGTTTTTTTTTTGTTTTTTTCATCTCAGTTAATTTAACTAGAAAGTAGATCCGCACCTGTGCACTTTTGAAAACTGTTCATTAGCAGTTTGCCACAGGATAGCTCATCATATCCGTGATGAAACAAATCAAAACTTATCGAAAAGGGCTCTCCTCACACTCAAACTCAATACAAAATCACTCACTTAAGTCACAAAATTTACAACCTTACTTAAAAATCCAGCGCAAGCTCAATCCCTTTCGAATCGTCCAGAGACTAACAAAAGACAAACGCAGTTGCGTTGCAGCTGGGACCGGGCGGGACCCTTAAATTTGACAGATGAGTGAACGCGACCTGTTTTACTAGGTAGAATCGACACGATTCAAAGGCTTCGCCCTGTTAGTCTACGACTGCTCGGTTCATTGTGGTAAATTTTAGGCTGAAGATTTGTACAAAGTACCTGTCCCGTGTACATATACACTAATACAGCACGAACAGCAAATTAATTTACAGGCGAAAAAAACAGAAACAACGAAATCAAGCTGCGGTTCCTCAAAAACATAGAGCAAACAGGGGCTCTTTGTTTTGTGGCTTCAGCACAGGGCGATCGGCCAGGGATTTCCAAAGCGTTTAAAGCAGGAGATGCGGATTGTGCTCAAAGAGCAAGGCAAAGGCGGTGACCACCGCCTTGATGTGAGAAGGGCGCTGAAGTTTGAGAAGGTGTGGGAAAGAGTGCGGTTCCGGGACTTTGTTTTCTGCCAGATGATCTAAGAAAAGGACCTTGTCCGTAAATAAACAAGTGTTCAGAAGGTGATGAACAGAAGCTTCTTCGCCGCACCTGTCACACAGAGGGCTCTCGTTCAATCGAAACCGGAATAAGTCCGCAGGGGCATGGGTATGCCCCAGTCGGATTCGAAGCAGCGGAGTAAGAAATCTCCTCTTGACACCGTCTGCAAGGCTTAACCAAGGCGTGGAGGAAAGGTCCCGCTCAAGAGAAAGATTGAAGGTGCCTGTAGGTATGGGAGCTCTGGCTGCCTCTTCTCGGGCTTCTTGCCACTCCTGGAGTATAGTCTGGTGAAGCAGGGGATAGAAATTCCGGAAAAATTGCCGGCTGCAATAAGGAGTACCCAATCTGGAGGCCACCTTAGCTGAGTTGTCCGCAAGTTCATTTGGCGGAATCCCTTTATGGGCCGGTACCCATGCTATGGCTATTTCTTTGGTTCCAGAGAGGTGGTGCAGCGCAGTTCGGAGTCTCATAATTTCTGGAGGATCATAAGGAGATATCTCCTGTCTTCCTAGGGCCACCGTGGCACTCTGGCTATCTTGTGGTAGCTGGGGTATGTATTCGACCGCTAACTGTAATGCTCTAATTTCCGCATCATAGACTGTTGCCGAAGGAGAGAGCTTGTTGAGCACTGCCAGAGCTGGTTGGAGGTTTAGAGCAAACAATCCGAATGAAGCAGACGTCACACCAGTCGGCGAGCACCTCAGTATGAATACTAATCTGAATAAAACTTAAGGCTGCCATCAGTATTGCCAACACTAACCTTCATTCATCACGTCCGATTTTTACGCCCATATGCTAATAAAATACCCTGCAAACAAGTAAACTTTAAATTATTATTGTTATTTATGTTAGAAAATGACGTCAATCAAACACGCAAACGTCCACACATTTCTCTTTTTTTCTTCTTTTAAGTTTTATGGTTACCTACCCCTTCCCGTTCTCATCTCGCCCTTGTAAGACCTCCGGGTGTCACTCTTTCCACTGGCTCCGCCTTTTAAGATTTGAATAGATTCAATCTAGTGGGGCGAAGCCAATTCATCTTCCCCGTCCCGTATTTTACATTCCTTTCAAAGTCTGCAAATTTACCTGTGATTTAGCTGTTGCAGGGTATGTTTTTTTTTTTTTTTTTTTTCAACTTTGCGAGGCTCGGCTACGGGAAAGACTTTGAAAAACCGAGCGACCGCGGAGCGGACTTTCGACCAGCGCGACCGTTAGGCCGTGGGATGCTGACTGCGGGGGGTGGAGGGGGGGGGGGGGGATGCTGAGGACCTCTGGGGATGCGGGTGCTCTCGATCTCGAACCACCACAGGAATCGCGAGTTTTGTGCGGGACGACTTCGGAAGAGGAGAGGAAGGATGCGATTAATGGGTTCGGAAGAGGAAAAAAAAGAGCATTCGATTTGTTCTAGTGGGTAGCCTTTTTCTGCATACTTATTAGTTCGTTTCCTGCCACGGCTGTACTTCTTCCTCCTCCTACCTCCAGCCAATTACCCCTTTGGCTCTTCAGCCTTCCCACTCGACCCCCTGCTCGCCCCACCCCGCCCCACCCCGCCCCACCCCGCCCAAACCCTCTCACCCTCTCGCCACTGCTGGGGATCCGCTGGGGCCTGCCGTCTGATTCCGAAGATCGCTCTCGCGCCCCCGTCCTTGTTGCACTTATGGAGCCCTACCATACCCAAGATAGGGCACCGCCATAGGTGCGACAAGGACGGAGGGACGAGGGCGGTCTTCGGAATCAGACGGCTGCCCGGCCCCCGGCCCTTCCCCCGGCCCGGCCGCGGGAGCAAGAGCGCGCGCTGGGAATCCCCGTGATATATATTCGTTTCCATAAAGCTAATTTAGTGGGAGTTAACGAACCGTGCGCAGTCAATACGATATCGGAGATACGCGAGCAGGCCTGATGGTGAGCCGTAGATATGAAGGAGCCACGCATGACTTCGATAAGTTCAGCCATAACCAAAAAGTTTAGGACGGGCGCGGGGTGCGCGGGGGCCAGGGCGAGGGTGAGGCGGGGAGTTTATAAAAGTGGCTTGTGCGGTGCACGTGGGATCGGGGCGCGGGCGGTGCGGCGGCGTGGAAGTAAACGCCCCGCGGAGGAGGGCCCGGGCCGGGCCGGGCGGGCGCGCGGGGGGTTAAAAGGCCGAAGAACGGCTGCACTAAAGCCCCAGACTCAGGCACTTTCGCGGCGGTGAGCCCAAAGTACCGCAAACATCGCGGTAGTAGTAAGACGGGATATGCGCGGCGTCTGTTTGAACCCCACCGTTTTGGCGCCCTTAACAATTTTTTCTTAATAATAATAATAAAAAAAAAAAACAACAGAAGTAAGGCACCTACCTGGGAGAATATTTTTGTTTTATAAATTAAGTGAGGTGAAGTGGGTGAGGAGGGGAAGCGTGGGGTCCCGATTCAACCAGTGACGTCCCCGCCGTCGTTTCCCACCGAGCAGACAATCCGTGTGGACATAGTAGAAGATGTACTGTACCGAAGCGCACCGGTGACCTGACCTGGTGTTGGGGGGGGGGGGGGGCACGACTGCGAGCGTCCCATGTTTTAGAGGAATACAGCGAGGGGTCGAAGTGCATCCGAGCGGAGCGGCGGCGGGCGGGTCGTGTTCTTCCTCAGGTTGAAAGTTTGAATACCAGTGTGTAGAACTATAGGCGAAATACTAAGTCCGTAGGCCTTGAAGCCCCCACCCTCTGAGCCGTGTCTGCCCTCTCCCCCCCCCACCCACCCTCCCCATCTCCGTCGCCGCGGTCCCCGCCCGCGCTGGCCCCCTCTCCGCCTCTCGCCCAAACCGACTCGCAAGAACTTAGCCGACTAATCCGACCCAGGCTGCGCAGGGACCAGGAATCGATTCTCAACAAGAGTTTGCAGCTTATTTCTTCTCGGAGCGGCGGCGGCGGGCAAGTCGAGGGAATGGTCGATTGCGGCAGAGGGCACGACCCGGTGTGAGTTTCACGGTAATTTTTTTTTCCCGTCCCCCTTGCCCGCGCAGCACCGTTTAAACTAGAACTGTCACAACTTTTGGTCTCCGTCGCCCCTCCCCGCCCTATATGCCTGTTCCTGACTGTGCTGCTCCGATATCGCGGGGAAGCAAAGAGATTTGGAATGAAACGCTTCGGCGCGAGGCGAGCCGGGGGCGAGAAGGGGGTGGGGGAGGGGGAGGAAGGGCTGCGCCTAGCCGCGCGACAGCCGTTGATGAAAAATGCGCCGGAGAAAGGCGTCCGCCACGCCGGCCTGGATAGCAGCGGGGACCAGGGGGGCCGCGGGGGCGAGGGCCGCAGTGGCGGGGGCCGCGGGGGCGGGAGCTCTAATGTCGTGCGGGGCGGGCTGGGGGCGGGCGCCCCTCGGTGCAGCAGCAGCAGCAGCAGCAGCAGCAGCAGCAGTGGAGCAGGGCGGCTGAGCCAGAGTGATAAATTATTTCCTGTCGATCATCATAATTAGATACAAGTCGCGAGGAAAATGATCCCTCAAACTGCTGGCGCCGCCCGACCCGCCGCCGCTCACCCGCTCACCCGCGGCCCCCGCGGCCCGCGCGTGCGCGGACGGCTCGTGGCTCGTGTCGGGCAGCAGTAGGTACTCGTCCATCCGGCGGCACGGGGGGTTGTGGGAGGGGGGCGGGGTCGATGGACCTATGGATGGGCCCGCTCTAGGAAGAGGCTCTGGACAAGGGGAGGAGGGGTGAGCAGTACGTGCGAGGTGCGGGAGCCGGGAGCCCTAAGGGAGCCCCGGCCCGGCTCCAGCCTGTGCCACAGCGCCCCGCTACTGCCTTCCATCTCATCTTGTTAGTAACCCATCCTCGTCCCGTCTCGGCGGTGCGGCGGCAGCGCGTCCGGAGGGGGGCGGGGCAGGCCGGCCCGACCCGACCCGGCTGTGTGATTGGGTCATTACTCACGGGAAAATTATTGATTGCCCTCTGTGAGCCGCGCGCGCGCGCCGCCCCCGCGCCGGAGCCATCGCTGGGCACAATATGTCAGTCCGCGGGGCGGGGCGCGGCCTTTCTGCTGGGAGTTTTAGTTTGCTAACAGGCCGCGGGGGAGAGGAGGATGAGGATCAGGTTAAGGTGGAGGAGGAAGGCGGGGCGGGGCGGGGCGGGGCGGGACCGGGGAGCAGCTGCAAGGCGCCCAGCCCGCCCGCGCCGGCCCAGTGACGTGGACCAATTATCAGGCCAATATTACCAAGTGGATGCAGAAGCGGCGCCCCCCGACCACCTCTCTCCGCTCCACAGCCTTTCTTATTATTATTATATTCCTCAAGTCTCGTCAATCTAGTCCATCCTGGAGATGAAAAATTGTCTGCCGCCTCCCCCACCCGAGAGAGGAGTGTGAAGCCGAGGAAAGACTATATATAGCAAACACTTTAATACTTTCCCTAAGAGCAGCTACTCACAGGCTGATGTGCATTTTTTAATTCTATTTCGTTTTCCACTTTTTCAGGGGGCACGTTGGCAATTTCACGTACATATCGTACATTCTATTTAAGATATTCCATTCATGCCCAAAATATTATATTTATTTCAAAAATATGCCATCTATTCCAAAACTATTTGAAAAAAAAAAACCATACAAAATTTCCACCCACTGTATCTATTCCAAATATTCCTCGAGGAAAAGCGGGTGCAGCTAGAAAGCACGCAGGGAATGTGGAGACGAAGGGCGGAGGTACGACTGGGATGGGCGGCAAAGATGAATGTTGAATTTGTTACAATGAGGAGACCTTGGTGCAGTATGGCCCAGATAAACATGCCAGCCAGGAGTACATAGAAGAAGGAGGCGGCAACAGAACACTTCTTATTCTTTCTTTTTTTACTGTTACATCAGAAAAAAAATTCAGAGTGTGGCGGGTTGGCGCTAGAGAGGGAGTGAGATAGAGTGAAAGAGGGCTGGAGGGAGAGATAGAGAGAGAAGAGCAGGATAGGACTTCGCCATCCTAAACCTCCGGCGCCCCGGCCCGGCCCGCCCTGCCCCTCCCACTCGGCATTATAAGGCAAGCAGCAACATGCTGGCACAGTCCCATCTTACATACATTTGCACTTGAATTATGTTATCTTTCCTCAGTGTGGGCCTCGCCATGGCCTGCGCTCCCGGGGCCGCGCAGTGGGCGGGGCGGGGCGGGGCGGGGCGGGGCGGGGCGGGGCGGGGCGGGGCGGGGCGGGGCGGGGCGGGGCGGGGCGGGGCGGGGCGGGGCGGGGCGGGGCGGGGCGGGGCGGGGCGGGGCGGGGCGTGGCGGGGCGGGGCGGAGCGGGGCGGGCCATGCTTTGTGGGGCGCCGGCCGGCTGGGCTGGGCGGAGCCGCGCCGCGCCGCGCGCTTCTGCGAGACCATCAAGCAGTGCTCGGGCGAGGACGCCCGGGACGCCGCCCCCGGGAAGGACGCCCCGCCCCGCCCCGCCCCGCCCCGGCCCCGGGGAGGAAGAAGGGTTCTCAAAAGGGGCGTCGCATACCGCCAGGGCCGGGCCAGGCCAGGCCAGGGCCGGGCCACGTGTACACAGCACGACAGGGACGGGGCCGGGGACAGCAGCAGCCCTATCACACCACACCTCACCCTCCGCCTCTGTCCTGTCTGTGGTACCCGCCCCGCTCCGCCCCGCCCCGCCCCGCCCCGCCCCGCCCCGCCCCGCCCCGCCCCGCCCCGCCCCGCCCCGCCCCGCCCCGCCCCGCCCCGCCCCGCCCCGCCCCGCCCCGCCCCGCCCCGCCCCGCCCCGCCCCGCCCCGCCCCGCCCCGCCCCGCCCCGCCCCGCCCCGCCCCGCCCCGCCCCGCCCTGCCCCCAGCGGCCTTAATTAAGTCTTTCACCGCCTCACCGTGGGCTGCAAGGCAACACAATCTGACCTGAGGGGAAGCGGGGCGGACACCTCGACGATTCAAAGATAGCGTGACGTGTCGCGACAGAGCCATCAGCATATGTCACATTGTGTGATACGACCGCGTGCGACCGCTTTATTGAAATGAGCTCGCACTACCATAAGGGTGAAGTGTCAATTTCCCCGAGTAATTGTAGAGCGTTCGCGAGGCGAGGAGGGGGGGGGGGGCTGCACCCGCACAGTCCTGCCCTGGGCGCGCGCGGTGTCAGCCGTGCGCCAGCTGCAGTCTCCCGTCATCCCCGACACCAAGACCCCCGCGTTCCAGGCCGCAGCCCACCTCCATGGCGCAGCTCGTGCGCTGGGTGGCCGACCAGTACGATGAGGTTCTCGCAAAGCGTGTCGGTGAGTGCGGCAGGAAAAAGGTGAAACATATCTTTCGAAAAGGATGACTGGTTTTTAGTGTAGAGCTGTGCGAGGGGTGTGGAACGAGAAACAACATGAGTGTACACCGGTGTAAAGTTTACGAAACAATATCAAAACATTACGAAGACAATGTACATGACAAGGTGACAATTTCGGACATACTGTAAAAAATTAAGTATATATTTTCAGCGTGTCCGAAAAAAATGAAACATTTCGACCTGTAGGCCCACACCTGATGTCATTATTAGTCTTTGGGTGACTAAATCTCTCTTAGGGGCCTATTTTTCGCCAAAACGGTCTAAATCTGTCAAATTGTCTCGTATCGTCTTGTATTGTCTGTATTTTTCAGAGACTATCATATGTACACTTTTTGCGCCTGTTCCACACCCCTCGGAGTTGCCACAGGAAGACCGTCCCTTATTTTGACGTCCTCTATACGACTCTTCTTGATGTTATTTGGACCATCATTTGACATTCTGAGTCAAATCAGCGTCACGGAACATAAAGAAGAGTTGTTGGAAGACGTCAAAATAAGGGACTATTTTGACAGCATACTGACTGTCAGTGCTCCAATTCCTCCTTGGGTGTGCAAGTCGAGGGGGGAGTCACTTCGAAAAATCATTGTACGACCCCATAAAAATCATGTAAAAAAAATCACAAACAGAAAAAAATCAAAATAAAATCAAGAAGAAAGATGAAGAAAAATCCGAAAAATCGTGAACAAATGAACTGAAAAGTGAAAAAAAAGCCAGAAATGGAGGAAAATATCAAAATTTATAAAAATAAAGATAAAAATTTAAAAAAAATTATCTCTGTACACATTTTGTATGAATGATTCCCCCTCCCCCCATCGTTTGAAAAAAAGTCACGCGAGTCTGCTCCAGATCCCCGGTCCCAGGACTGGCTCCTGGCCAGGTCCATCCTGGTCCCCCTGACCATCATAGCGCTCTACCTGCTGACCGTCACGCGGTGGGGCCCGCGGTTCATGAGGGACCGGGAACCGCTCAAGATAAGACATCTCATCGTCGCCTACAACATCAGCAACATCGCGGCCTGCTGCTATGTGGTCTACCACGTAAGAAAGCGACGGGTCAATTTAATTCATTTATTGCAGCCACTTCGTTTTCCCCAGACAACTGTATGCTTGCAATCCATATCCCTCTCACAGGGGTGCGCGCAATGGCATAAGATGAAGTACAGTTTCCTCTGCCAGCCTGTGGACATGCGAGACACGGAGGACAATCGTAGGGTAAAGATCTTCTCCTCGAAATATATTTAGATCGAGAATGTCAGTGATTAAAGTATTTTTGGGGAATGGGGGATATTTCCCGTAGATGGCTGAACTCGTACACTTCTACGCTGCTCTGAAAATCTGGGATTTATTAGATACGGTAAAATGCCAAAGTTACCGAGGTCATTTGACACCGTAGTGGGACTTCCCTACACTAAAACTTTCAATCTTTCTTGAGCAGATATTCTTTGTATTAAGGAAGAAAAACAAACATGTTTCCTTTCTACACCTCTATCACCATGCAGGAATGGTATTCCTGATGTATGTAGGATGCAAATTTTCTCTGAGTGAGTAAACGGTCGTAATGTTTTGTACACCTTTAACCTAATTTTTATTACAGAATAATAGTCTCGTCTTTTTTCTAGATGGAGGTTTCATTCTGTTGGGAATCATAAATTGCTTTGTCCACATTGTCATGTACTCCTACTACCTTTACACCGTGCTGTTTCCTCGACAACGACCAGGGCTAGGCGTGAAAAAATCACTCACCTTACTGCAGTTGGTAAGTTTTGGCAGTCAGAAAAAGCAAATACTGGTAAAAGAGGTCATCAGTTTTATCTTCTGTTTACAGATCCAGTTCGCTATTTTGTTAGTGCACACCATTCTACCATGCGTGCAGCGCTCATGCGAGGTTCAAAATTTTTTGTCATTTGTGCTCTCTGTGCAATACACTTTTATGATTGTCATGTTCTCGGACTTTTACATGAAAACTTACTCGTCGTCCCAAAAATCGAAGTAGTTCCTAAAATAATAGGCTTTACCGGATTTACAAAACTGGCGGATTCTGTTTACCCTGTTGTGGCGAAGACAAAGTGTTTTGCAATAAATAAATAAATAAAAAATTGTGTTCTGTCTTTTGTTTGTGATGGTTTTCTGTGCTCACCTTCTTTAGCGTCCCCTCTCCAGTTTCTAGTACAAGAAGGATACGTTTATCGGTTCTTTTTGGCGCTGTGAGCGCTATGCCGAGCGCGCCAAGAGCGCGCCTATGGTAAGTAGAGCTTCTCGCGATCACCACGACACAGATCACAGATCGCTGCGCTGGCGCAGGGTGTCTGTGTCTATAGCACCTTTCGCGCCAGAGAAAAAAGAAAAACAGGCAGGCTGATACATTCGTCTCGTCTGCTAAAAACGTTAACGCTAACGTGAAAGCAGATGACTTTAAACATTTGACGCAAGGCGTTTAACGTGGGGCGTTTGGCGTTGGGCGCAGAGCGTGTGGTGAGGTGCGTGGAGGGGCAGTGGCAGTGTGCGCAGCGCGCGCGCTCCTGTGTGTGTTTTTTATTCTTGCCGATGCGAAAAGGATTCCGTATCTGCCGGCCTGGTCTGGACGGGCCCGGCGCGCGCAGAAGAGTTTTCCTTTCCGAATAGGATTCCGAATTTCCCCCTAACCAAGAACGGTATTGTGCTTCTGGCTACTGATATATATCCCTAAGAGAAAATAGACGTCTATCGATGACGGTAGACTATCTAAACTTTTGTCTGTGCCATCTCGACTGCTAGACGTCTAGCTATAGATGTCTAATAGATGAGTAATAGACAGGTACGGCGAGACGTAGATTGTCTAGCACCTCTGAAGCGTGATCTGAGACTCTCGATTTTTGGTCAAATTTCCAAAGGCTGTAGCCTTTGCATTTTTAGTGATTTTGATGGAACAAATAATTTGCTTTAAACTGACGGGGGTTGTGCAGGTGCAGGCGGACTCTAGTGCACCCCACGACCAACCCCCGAGGGTGAAATCATCCGAAAATCGGCGAAAAAAAAGAATGATCGACCGAGATTCGAACACGACAAAAGCGTCCCGACAGCGTAGTTGGTTTAGAACGGGGGACGGGTATGCTAGCCACTAGTGCCACTAACTGTCGGTTCGCAAACACCGTGCGGATGCGAATAGGAATCCCTATCTACCGGCCTGAACGGGATCCGCGCGGAGCAGAAGATTTATCTTTTCCGTGAAACTCTTTTACGGCCAAAAAGATGCATCGAGGGAATAAGCTATTTAAAGCATCATACAATTCGAGGGAAAAAAGGTATTCGTCTTCTCTCCCAAGACCGTTGCTAAAAATAACAGAGAAAAAAAGGAAAAGAGCAACTTGTCTGCGGCGCTCGGGTTCGAACCCGAGACCGTCTGTACAAGTGCCCACTGCTCTAACCACTAGATCACAAACTTCTGTTATCAGAGGCGCTGCAAGCACCACATACACTCTTACCCAGTGAGAAATGAATCGATGTCAACGTCGTTTCGACGTCGAATCGCCCTGATTTTGTCACCAAAATCGACCTAATATCGATTTTCAATGTCGATTCAACGTTGATTCGACAATTTCATTTCTCACTGGGTTAATGGACAAGGACAATTTTGTCCCAGAAAATGTTGCGTTTTTGTACACATCATTTTCTTGGGACAAATTGTCCCACTAAATTGAGACAATTTGCGTCCGAAATATTACAAATCTTCCCAAATTATTCCACAAATTTGTCAAAAGGGATTGGTGTGCACAAAAACGCAACATTTCTTGGGACGAAATTGTCCCTTTCCATTTAGTGTGTAGATTCCGAAAATCTTCTGGTACCAGGCGTCGATTTCGAGGAGGTTACCTCCTCGCCTCTTGCCTCTTCTGAACTCCGGGTTGAATACGGCTCGTTTCGCACGATTTTCTCTCAAACATGCAGGCGCGGGCTGGCGTCGAATGGGTTGCCTATCCATTAGGCGCCGTTTGAACAATTCACAATTTCTCGCGTAACGGTATCGTGCTTCTGGTTACTTATATATGTTTCGCAGTGCCTACAGAGGATTCCCTGTGAATTTCAGCGTGATCTGAGACTATCGATTTTTGGTCAAATTTGCAATGCCTTTGTCTTTTTAGTGATTTTGAAGGAAAAACAATTTGCTTAAAACTAACGGGGGTTGTGCAGGCGGACTCTAATGCATCCCCCGACCAACACCCAAAGGTGAAATCATCCGAAAATCGGCGAAAAAAAAATTGAATCAAGATTGGTATTGAAAGCAGATGATACCGCAAGAGAAATTGCTATGGGGTGCGCTTTGTGCGACAATTTGTGTGTGAACGCAAACGATGTAAACTACGCCAGCAGCGCTGCGCCGCGCGCGCGCCTGCGGGGTTGGGACTAAAGGGGGAGGGGAGGGAGGGGTCCTGGTCCGCCGGCGGCGTGGCGGACCGGGCGGACCGAAGCGGTCGCTGGCAGGAGCTGTTAGTGTTACACGCTGCGCGCGGGGAGGAGGTGTCATTGTTCCGCGCGGACTGCGCGCCACTCACTCACCAGCCCCTTCTGGCAGCGCCGCGCCATATTATTGTAAGGTTACGCGATTGGTTACAAGCTAGCTGACACCTTAGTGTCTTGTCCTGTTTTTAAAGTAAAGGTTTCATCTGCTAAAAAAGAATGAAGATCAAATGTATCCTTTATACCTTTTATATGTTCAAATTGAGCGAGTTACCGGCCGCTCGGTATGGCAGTAATTTGAAATTGACAAATCTCTGATAACGCGAAGTGAAATTTTGACTGGGTAATGGGAGGCTGCTTGTATGAAATAATGACAGTCAGCACGGCAAAAGTAACCCCCGGGATTCCCAGGAGCTTTTGGAATTTCCAGGCGCGCCAGTCATTTTCCAGGAGCACCCTTGGTTTCGCATATATTTTACCCAGGAGCTGCCTGGGTTTGCGGACCCTTTCCCAGGCGCACCCTGGGAATTTTGTGCCAGACCGGGCCTGGAAAATAATTTCCGTTTCCAGACTTGTTCTTGGGAAAACGTGCAAAACGGCAAACCCCGAAGCTCCGACGGTACTCGACGTCCTTGACGTCATCCAGGGTGAACCTCGATGGGTTTCATCATGACCACCAATCCGACACGTGTTTTCCTAATGTCGGGGACCTGCTGAGATCGGCCTCGAAAACCGTTTTGCGCTGCGGCCTTCGGTTCGCGAGATAGGAGGACGTACCACGACGTACCGGGAGCACCGCGCCAAAGGATACGTTCACATTTGGGAGGCCAAAGTGACCCTGGCGCCTTTCTCGTCGGGTGTCCGGGACTTCTGACTTCAGAAGTAGGTTCCATAGGCCGTGGCGCTTCTTTAGACACCGCCTCTCACACCCTTCTTGTCACCTGACATTTCTTGAGAAATGTATGGTCAGCCCGCAAAAAGCATTCAAACTAAGGCTTTGTTCAAGGCATTCCAGGAGGGAACCTGGAATCTTCAGGTTACTTGAAACAGCGTTAGGCACTTTAGCCGGACTCTATCTACAATTTCCCCAAAACCCGGGAGTTCTGCGACGTCTGGTTCGCGAGATTTGTGCTCTCGAATGAACCTCAAATTTGGGTCCCAGAGGGTACCCGCTCCTACGGCTTTAAACGGCAAAATGTACTTATAGCATTTCAAAATAAAACTAGATCAGAACAACTAAATTTTAATATAAACTTTTTCAAAAAAGTGAAATTTTTGGCTCAGTCTTAAGTGTTAACTTTACCTGGTTTATTCATTCGATTGATAAAGCCGGCGAAGCCAACAAGATCTTAGATCTTTCATATCCACCTAGTTTTTTTACCGTCACATATCTGTCAGGTGTCACCTGCTCTTACAAGTTTTCATGTGGAGAAAATGTAGCCTCGTAGCAATCCTTTCCGGCAGCGAGCCAATGGCAATTTAAGAGCAGCAATGCCAATGCCAAGTTGCCAATGTCAATACCAATGGACTAATGGTTTTGGTTATGTCACCTTGTCCATGAAAAGACTGAAAGGAGAAGAAAGAAAGAATGTATAAGAAGATGATTTTTAGCGTGCCAGCATAATAGCCATGAAGCCATGAATGTTCCTACCGTGATTCAAGCTGCTTTCCCTCCTTTGTCATGTTGTTGATCCTGGAGGTGAATTAAGAGAAACGAGAGAAGAAAAAGAAAGAAGAAACTAGCGTCAGCGCCACCTTGGTCAGCGCCCTCTGCCGTCTCTGCCAGAGTTGTTGACGATAGGTCAGTCCCGTCCCGTACCAGGCCTTGACTTGCTTGTATATGTGTACTCTGGTGTCTAGCTGGTGTTGCTTCGCCGTTTCTTTCGTTTCGTGCGCAGTTAATTGTTGCTGTTTGAAATAGATCCCCGTAGGACTTGCTTTCTACCGGGAAACGCTGTTTGCACAGCTCTCACTGGTTACTGTAACGTTGTCCTACTTATTGTATCAATTCAGTAAATGAAAGTTTCAGATCTTCAAAGCCTTCACTGAAGGCGGCATTTCCCTCGTTATATTTGGTACAGTTTAGGGTTTCATCGAAAAATTATTGTTATCTCATGTTCTGGTTTTCATCAAACTTCCCCGTTTCTTTCCAGACCTCGTTCAGTCGTGCACAAGGCGTAGCTACATTGTAGCAGCTTGCAGCTGCCCCTGCGCCAGGTTACGTCTTAGTTTATTTTAATAGACGTTTCTTCAAGCATTTCTTGTCATGCTAGGCGTAGCGTCACGATTCTCTGTTCTGAAGATCGAGGGTGAAGAAAATCCTCGCAACCCGAACAAGAAGAAACAGGAGAAATCAGACCCCAAAAAACAGTCCAATCAAAATGGCAAAGCAACCTCCAAGAAGAAGACTGGCACTAGTTCTCAAAATGGACAGGTATGTTCTGATAAGGTAGCAGAACACCAACATTTCTTAATTTAGTATGCCCCTGTTAATGCATGTTTGAGTTATTCAACCATCCCTATCAATGGGTGATGGCCAATTTCCGTCATGTCCATGCTGCAACATATGTTTTCAAGTTTGGCATTCCCTGTTTCTTGTGAGATGTTTAAGGATGCCATCCTTTTACCCCTCTGATGATTTGTATTTCTTCTTTCATCTTATCTAAGAGACTTGCAATCCCTTCTTGAAGCAATTTTTTTGAGCTTCAGGTGCGAGTAGTTTTTTTTTAGAAAAAAGTGTTTTTTACCACTTGTCATTTATAGGGAGGGAGTTCCAAAAATAAATCCAAGCCAACCAAGGGTAAAGTTGTCACTGATGCCCAGTGGGAGGAATGGAAAAAGAAGGATGAACAGGTTTGCGCTTTTTTATATTTTTCTCAAAAGTAATTTTATACTTTGTCATAATGTTTAAGTGTGGATATGTTCGATTTATTCCAGTATGTAGATGAAAACTATGCAGGGGAATTGCAGGAGGCCATCCTCCAGTCCAAGCTAGAGTATGAACAAAACAAAGACTTTTATGACCGCATTAGGAAAGAATCAGAGGTGGAGAAAAAACTTGCTGCTGGTGGTAAGAAGAAAAAGAAAGCAATGACCCTTGAAGAATTCAAGAATTTCCAGGTAAAATGCACTTATGTCATAGCAGTTCTCTTTGCAGTTGTTTCATATATGCCTCTTACTGTATTTTATGATCTTAGGATAATTCTGGGCATGATGTTGAAGAAAAAGATTCTCATTTTGAGAATGGGGCTTCAGCTGTTGAAGATCCTGAATTTTTCAATAGAATAAAACTAGAGGCTAAAGAAGCAATTCAAAAAGAGGAAAATAAAAAGAAGATCAAGGAAAGGGAGGCAAGTATATATCGCAAACTGTCTGAATAGCACAGTGCTGGAAGAGTGAACTTGGTAACTAATTAATTTACTTAACTCATTAGCCTCTTTTGGATGAAGCAATCTCTATAGCTCAATATCAAGTTAAATTAGAAGAAAAAGATGCTGAAATTGCAAGTTTAGCTCAAGAACTTGCAGAGGTTAAAGCTAATCTTGCCAAAGTAAAATCCCGTAATCAGAAACTCTGCTTGATCATTGGCCAATCAGAAGGTAATGTATGAGGTATCTGAGGACCTGCTGCTATGGATAGTTTTAAAGAAGTGAATTATGTAAATTTTGTTTCTTTTCAGTAAGAGACAAGGCTGAAATACTAGTGGAATTACATAAACTTCAAAGTGTGAAAGATGAGTTAACAGACGAAGTGGCAAACCTTCATGTCCAACTAGAACAGGAACGTTCTAAAGTTCACTCTCTTACATCATCAGAAGGCAAAGGGAAAGGAGTAAGTCCAAAACAATTTCGCCTTTATTTTTTGTTCTATTTCTTTCTGACAATAATCAAACTTAATGGCCTATAAATACCTGTTTCAGGGAAAGAAAAGGACTGCAAGTGAAACACACAATTAGATAATAGGGACTAATCAAATCAGACAAGACTGTTTGTGTAAAGTTTCTTTCTCTGCACTAAGACTTATCTCATCTGAAAGCTTGTGAGCTGCAATATTTTATCTAAATGTTTGTGATGTTATCAGGAAAGTATTGACAGTATTATAATTCATCTTCCACTTTTTTTATTTTTCTTCTGAGCACCATTGAGAATCATTTCAGATGGTAGCTCAATGTGTCACTATCCCATTATTCCATTTGCTTCATGTTTGTATATTATGTATGTTAGAATTTTCCTTCTTTTAAAATCAAAGGAGACATTGTGTTTTGTGAAGTTGTTTCATGGTACTATGTACAAGATTTTCCGGGTAATTAAAAGGTACTATAATACTTAGAAAATACATTTTTTTTTAAACTAATTTTTCAGGGTTTTGTCAATTTGCCCTGATTTGAGTGAAAAATTGAAGTACAATCTGTTCCTCGTGCTGAGCACAAAAGATGATGAAACAAAAAAAAAGGGGAAACAAAAAGAAAAAAGGGAAATACCTGACCAAGCAGGCTCATACTTTTACATCAGTCATCTGTTTCAAGTCTTTGTCGCATGTTTCCCCTGAAATTGCCTTTCTTCTTAAAGCCAACAAAAGATGATTGACTTGAGCCTGGGTCATCTTGAATAGGCATGGTAACTTTTTTCTCGTGAAATTTAATTTTGGGACGATCTTCTACAAGAGCTGGTGAGTTAACTTCCTCATGAGGTTGTGAAGGTAACTGCCAGTCAACTTTTTCTTCAACTCTGTAATAATTTAGAAGACAATGGTTATAAAGTTAAAAGGTAATTTACGCACCCTTCATAATTTCATAAGCAAACATACTTCGTTTCAACAGCTTTCCATAGTCCATAAGGATTTGGCTTTGGAGCTGGGCCCATCACAGCACTAACTTTTGGAGGTTGCCTAGGTGGCTCTGCCACTTTGTTTTCAGGAAATCTCTTTTTATATGTTGCCTGAGCTGAACCCTCGCCAGATTTTCTTTTCTTGCCCGGTCCAGGTTTACTTTTGTCCTTCCTTCTTGCCATATTTACGTCTGCTTTCTCTGCTTGTTCTAAAACCTTCTGTTCGGATATCGTAATGTATCCCTCAGCTGGAGCATGCCACTTAGTTTCTATTTGAAACAAAAAAAAAAAGAAATTTAGAAGAGTTTTAAGAGCATTAATTTTATGTGCAATAGATTTTCAATCAAAACCAAACCATTTGTATCTGTATGCCAATAATAAGAATAGCCTTCATCAGATTTTGCCTCATACCACTTAGTAGTGGAGGCTTTTTCCTTCACTCTCTTCCTCTTCTGATCCATTTCAATTTTCTCTTGCACTTTGGCTGCTTCTTTTGCTTTTTTAGCTTCTGCTTGCTGTTCTGCAGCTTGTTCAGCTGCCTTCTGCTTTTGTTCCAATCCATCAAGCAGAAGTTTTGAGGTAAAGTCAGCATTGTCCTGAATGTCTTTCATGTATGCTTTGAGTGCAGCCTAGGAAAGAAAACAGGAAAGCAATCTAAATTTTGAAAGAAAAGACTCACACCGTTTTAAGGAAATACTGCAGCAAAAAAAGTTGTCACCTCCTCCATTTTCTTCATCTCTTTGTCAACTTGGACTTGTTGTTTTGCATCTTTAGCACTTTTCTTGCTGATTTCTGACAACCTTTTAGCTACATTTTCTTTGTGCTTCTTTCCATTTTCATGAAATGCTATCGACTAGGGGAGGAAAATCAGAACATGTCTTGATACAAAGCTGGTTATCTTCGGTAGTTGCAAAATAATAAAACCCTCTGAATATTGCCCCATACCAGACTGAATCAATACTCACTGGTTTGTTATCTGCAATCCAACATTTGCAGAATTCGCATTGTTTTCGAGGCTGGGATTTCCAATAGTCTGCCCTGTGAATATGAAGAAACTTATTAGTGCAGGAAAACCACAAGTATTGGATTTATATCTGAGAGGGTAGAGATGATTAACAGGATCAAGTATCTAAAGCATCATGAATGGAGCAATTTTCAAACATTTATTGAAACAAGAACAACATTAACAATCAAACAAATATGTGATTTTACAAACAAGACACTTGGTAGGAACCAGTTAGCAAAAAGACTAATAGGTATTTAAAATTAAAGTCAAAATAAATATTGATATCTGGTGGTATTACTATCCACACACATTAATAAAATAACTTCTTGAATTTTTAGTTTTGTGTAAGGCTTCAACATCACAGATGACACAGAAGTCACATTGTGCACCTGTGTACAGGAACTATGTCTTCAAATAAAACTCTTACATCACATGTCATGGATTGATACTATCAACAATCTTATCATTAGCAAACATTTGACTTAACAGTTAAATTGGTTTGATTAGATGCTAGGAGTTAACACACAAATTTTATAAGAGGTAAATTAAGTCTTGAATCAAAGAACAACAATAAAAGAACATATTTTGTTTTTCCTTGAAGCTAACAGTTTACAACTATATTGACTTAGATTTTTAAATAATTATGAAAAAGGAACATGGAAACCAAAAAGTTTTAACTTTTCAGCCTTACATAAAATCTGGCGCATGCAAGGTTGTATGCAATTTAATGGTCATGAGGACCAAAATGGACTAGATAGAACAAAAAATAGAATAAATATAACTTTTGGCACCATATTTTGTCAAATGTCATAATACTAAATCATGCTAGACAAAAAATATGAGGCAGTCTTACATTTACTGTTTCCCAAAATTTGAAGATTAAAATAAATATCAATTGTTTTCTTTTGGTACAATGACTAGATATGTGAAACACCTCTTATGATTTTAACAGAGAAAATGATCTGAGCTCTTTCATTTCATGAAATGTTTTACAAAAAATGAAAACACTGTGAATGGGGCCCAGTGCTTGCTGGGCTTTAAAAATTTCAAAAACACTAGCCCCATTACTGCAAAATATAATTCAGACATTGCTTACTTGGCTTTGAAACTTCCCAAAACACTAACTCCATGACAAGAAAGCATTTCTAAGATGATTTACATGATTTCAGATCCCAGTCCCCATTCTTACTGACAGGCAGATGCTTTTTGGAGTTGTAAAAGAAGAGGGTAGTGTAGATTTTCATCATAACTGTCAATATTGTTTGCTTTAATCTGAAGATGTCTGTCCCAAATATGTTCATTATACACTTCTTTCAAGCTCCAAACAAAGCCAGCATTACTTGCCTCCTCACAGAACTTCTCTAAAGTTCCAGCTCTCCTTGGTGCAGTGACTAGAGCTACTCCATCATCAGACATAAAATTAAAAATGGTCTGAACCAAATCTTGGCGCACATCATCAAAGAATAAACAATCAGCACACAATATAATATCATACTGTAAAACAGACAATGCAGTGGGCTGCTTCAAAATTGTTACAGTAGTGTCTTTACCCCACTGAAGAACAGATGATGTGATTCGAGTTGACTCTCCAAACCCATTCTTCTCTAAAATGCGACCCACATTTTCCATTGAAAGAGTATTCCCGTCAGTCAGGTGAACTTTTGACGCTGATGTATATTTCCCGATCATAAGACCTGCCAAACAACTCATACCCCCTCCAACTTCAAGGATGGACTTGCCAGAAAACAGATGTCTATTACATAGCCCATAATATGCAAGTATTTCCTCTGATGGCCATACACAAATATTTCCAGTGTTGTTAAACCCCATGAGATCATATGCTGTAAAATAGCGTTGAGGGTGACGGACAAGTACAGAAAACAGATCCTGACCAATAGTTGCAGAATATTCATACCACATAGCACCATCTTCACTTATGTTTTGTAAAGGTAAAGCAGTGACAAGCCCATAACTTTGAAATCTACGGATGGAACTTGGCATAATTGAAGATGAACCATTTTTATGCAATGCTTGAGCTAGAATCCTCCAACGGCTACGGGCAATGACATTATGATTATCTTGAGAATTGACGTTCTCGCAGTCATCAGAGAGGGCTGAGCTGGGTGAAAGAGAGCTGTCTGAGCTCTGCATACTTCAGTCCATGAAGTCAAAACCAGTCTTAGTTCCACGCCTGCAAGCGAAGCAAGGAAGTGGCTGGGTCAACATTTCAACTTCAATGACTTACTTTTCAGGAAAATTACAAAAAAAAAAAGAAATGAGATGAAAGATAACACACTTAACAAAATTTACAGCGTAACCAAAAAGCAACCCTAATGTGTTACTGGAAAGAATTATAAATTAATCAAAACTAGAATATTTTCAAGAGTAACATTAGTCAAAACACTCACCACATATATTATGTTGAGAATATTTACGGGCGATCAAAGGTGTTAAGTATTTAAGGGACACAATAATTAAGTGACTTGTCAAGCAATTAACGTCAAATCTTTAAGTTCTAATGCACATAGATTATTGGAGGACCACTAGCTACAAGCATAATAGCTGTGTCAAAAAGACTATATAGGTTATGAAGTAAACTTCCGTTTAACAAAGAAGATAGAAACAAAATGCATAAGATACAGACACTCGATTCAACGAAAAAAATAAAAATAAATAAATATCATGTTTGAAAAATGCTCACGCTCATCACATCAGTAAGGGTTCAATCCTGCACTCACATTATTGTTGCGTTTCTAGTTGCCCCACAGCAACACAAACGAGCGGAGAGGGGGGGCACGGGGCAACTGCGAGGGCGAGCGGAGCAGAAGCAGAAGAGCAAGGCAGGCTGTTATTCGCAGTTTTGTCAGTTTTGACAGCTCAGCTATACGCAGGACGAGTGGTTTGGCTTCAGTGGGGTTTCAATCTAGCGACGGGAACCCTTTCCTTATTTATTCTGAATCTTTTAAACTTTTAACAGGATTTCTTATTGTGTATATTTTTACCAGTTATGTGATATATTTGTGTTTAATGAAGTTTAGTCATGGCTGTCACATAAACTTTTTGAATGGTTTTAGTCTTTTATATTAGGAAGGTTGTGTGTTGTGTCTGTAATTTAAGGCAGTTATAAGTGTCATCAGTCCATTTCTCTGTCTCAAAAATGCCTTTTGGTCTTAAACCTAAATGTTTCCTATGTCAGAAAACGGATTCTTTTATGTGGAGGAAAACAGAGGATGGTTTTATTTGTAATGAATGTGTGGAACAGCAACGGAATGGTAAACTAAGAAGTAATCGTGAGTTATCTTCTAGTAAATCTTCAGTTGATAATGACCCCAAAGGATCAAGAAAAAGTACTCGCACTACCAGAAATTATAAAACAAGATTGAATCCATTTGCATTACCAAAACCATACACACCCAAAGGCAAGGGTCGAAGAATAATCTTCAAAAAAACTGTAAGTTGAAAGCTATCTTGTATCTTTTCTGATTGACATGACTTGATTATAATTTTGTTAAAATCTTCTAACAATAGCCTCAAAAGGCACCAAGTGCAGTAACATCGCCCGTAACAAGTAATTATGTTTTCCACAAGGTAATACTGTGTCTACACCTCCCATAATTAAGACATAATAGCTTCTAACCACTTCATTTTTATTTTCTTTAACTCATTAGGGCAGCTACATACAGGTTGGCGACATAGTTTCCCTCCAGGATGTGGATGGCGGCATTTACTATGCCCAAATACGTGGATTGTTAACTGATCAATATTGCGAGAAAAGTGCTGTTATTACATGGTTGATTCCTACCACTGCCAGCCCTGAACCTGAAGATGGCTTTGACCCTGCATCTTACATTATAGGTAATATTTTCTGTATAGAGACAGATATTGTATTATAAGCTGAGAGCAAACTTTGCTAGACAATCTCATAGAGCTATGCTGTTGAGTCAGAGATAATTTGGAACTTGATGCTGCTAACCTAACAGACCGTGTAGCATTGCTTTCAGAGAAGATGCTCAGAAAAGAAAGAATCTTAAAGAGCTAAAACTCAGTACACAGTCAGATAACAAGCTTTTATATTAATTTAAAATTCAAGAAGCCAGAAGTTTTCCTAAGTAGTTTATTAATGTTTAAAGTTTAGAAATAATCTTTCTCATCATTCTTGATTCAGGGCCAGATGAAGACATCCCCAGAAAGTTAGAATGCATGGAGTTTGTCATGCATGCTCCTTCGGACTACTATAAGGCTCGTAATACACCTTATCCGCCAACGAACCCTCCAGAGAGTAAAAACTCCTTCATATGGATGAGATTAAGTTTGAAGCCACCTAAGCAGCAAGACTGAATAAACTTATCTTAATTATCTTTTAATTTATTTTTTTCCTCAGTGCACCAGATGCAAAAGCCTATCCAAAAAAGAAATCAATTTCATTCAAGAGCCATCTATTTCAGATAAACATTACAGCAGTAATTGTTGTTCTAAAGAACTTAATTAAAATATTTGTACTGTGAAGTGAAACATTTTAAAAGACTGTTTGGACCATCTACAGAGCAAGATTGTTGGCCAGGGAGCAGGAAAGACCTGTACCATCTGGCTCTACATTTAATGTTTTAACCACACCTGATTCAACAATCATGGAGAATCTCTTGGACCTGACACCACCTAGAGGAGGGAGGTTCTGTTCAAGACCCAATTCCTTTGTAAGCTGGGCACTTGGATCAGCCAACATGCGAATCTGCAAGAAATGGAAAATGAAGGGTCATACATGGTGATCAGTTGAGATAGTCGCACCCCCCAAAAAATTCTAGATACAAACCTTTCCTTCAGTTTTGTGTGCCTGACCCCACGCATCCATAACAAATGCATCATTCACAGAAATGCAAACTATTTCACTAACACCCTGGGATTTCAGTTTGTCAGCGTCAGCAATATAGCCAGGTAGATGAGTCTAAAAAGAGAAGGATTATATTGTTATCACGAATAACAGCTTATACAACCACAAGATAAGCTAAAATATACGAGTTAAATTCTTACCTTTGAGCATCCAGGAGTAAAGGCTCCTGGAACTCCAAAGACAACAACTTTTTTTCCTTCACAAAGTGAAGCAAAGTTAACTTTGTTTGCTGGTGTTTTCTCATACAGATCAACACTAGGAACCTTGTCTCCAACCTGCAAGCACAGAAATAGGATTGAGCAAGAGAAAGTATAACAGTCGTCGGTTTATCTTTCTCAAAAGGATGTAGAGAGGAGAGATTAGGTGAATTTCATATTGTGAGAAAAAGAGAAAGTGGATATGTTCTAGTAGCCTTTAATCTCCTGTAATTGGCTGATTTTTAATTGAAGACATACCCACACCCTCTTCCTCATGAGACTTCATTCACCTTTTGCCACACGGGAAAATTGAGGTGAAGCTTACAACAGGGTATACGCACTGTACATGCTGTAAGCTGATATCACTAAGTGACCCGACTTTAAAATTCAAAGATGCAACAAAGACACGTCTTCGAACTGGACAGACATTACCAACGAGCAGCCATGTGAAATATTTCTGGATAGGTCAATTATACCGCAAGATAGGCCACGCCGGCAACACGATAACGTAACGAGTGAAATATTTACCGACGAGAAAAGAATCTCTAACCTGTGAAACTCCTAGATACTCACTTTGACAGGCATATTGAGGATGAAAGAGGAATGTAACGAGCGAGCGCAAACGTTAAGAGCGTTCCGGCCGGCGGACGAACGAAATACGGTCGGAATCGATTGCATTGGCGAGGAGTATGTATAATACAGGGCGGGTGGGTCCGGTCGGTCGGTCGGTCGGTCGACTGCTCCTGCCTAGCCTTCTTTAACTTCCACTACGACCTTGACCGTTTGTCCCGCCCTCTCGCACGGTTTCCGTCCTATAACAAGCGTATAATTCTCATATATCTTGTCGTAGTCTCTCTACGTCGTACGCCACCACCCGAACGTATGGGGATGGCGATATGAGAAGCTCGGGGTAGAGTGCGCTAGCGAGGCGTCCAGATCAACGATGGGGCGCGCTATTCAAGCACGGCAGAGTGGGGGTTGCGAGGCAGCATGCCGAGGTGGGCGGGCCGGGCCCGGCGGTGCGCGTAGCATACTTGCAAGGTACTTTCATTCGAAGAAAAACTTCAACTTCGATTTAATTAACAGAATCAACTTGTTCATTGCAATAATCCGTCGGGAGGAAATGATCGCGGCAGAAGAGAATGCCGGCTGGGTTCAAATGACTCTCTTTTAATTGCGACAAGCCATTGCTTCCTAATTTCTGGGTCAGATTACAGCCCTCTACCTCTGTTCGTACACCCAAAAGCGACACATTGAGCCATTTTCTGTCAGATATTGCACTTATTTCGACCCACTGTTTGACGTCTGTCACTAAGGGAAAACCAAGGGAAAACTCAGCGTTTAGAAGCATGAGTTGATCTGGCCGCTCGCTAGCGCTCCTAGCGGCCGCAACTCGCAGGCGCCATCCCCATAACAGGACGACCTGTCTCACCGCGCGAGGTTTCGAAAAAGACGGGTAAGAGACAAAGTTGCAGAAGCGAACGACACACGTCTGATGCGATATGTGTTGTATCTCTGATCCGAATGAGTTTCTAGAGCAGCTCCCAGTACTTACGTGCTAAAAAATGGAGAATATGGTTGGTTGCGAGTGGTCTGCTCGGCCCGGTCCCGCGCGGGGGTGTCGCTGGGTGGCGCGGCGGGGGTTGAGGTGAGGAGCAGAGGGTGAGTCTCCCCTCCCCCTCCCTCCCCGTGGAGCAGCAGAGCAGAGAACGGTATCGACCAGCGAGGGCGCGCTGGCCTCCCTGCCGCGTGCTCCGGACCAGACCGGCCGGCGGGACCAAAACAGAAGTGCAAGTCGTGCCGACCGCGGCGTGCGTCACGACTAAACGCGCGCGAGTGTGTTCCGCGCGGTGTGCTCCGGGCCGCCCCGCGAGGCCGCGTGTGCGGCGGCGCCGGGCAAGGCAGTAGCAGCAGCAGGGTGGTTCCGCAACGTTCTCTCTGTCCTTGTCGCACTCATGGGGCTCGGTCACAAGAAGCAAGAGAGAAGTCACTACTACTGAAGACTGTGCGAATGAGACGCCGGCAGCCGCAGGTGCGGTGACAGCGGCGATATCATGACCGACAGTGAGAACGACAGCGAGAGGAATGCCGACGATGGTGAGTGCTGTGTTACGGGGAGCGCGCTGGACCTGGGGATGAATGAACCTATCGCAATCTGTTTTGCGACTATTACCTATCTGAACTTGAACCGGAGGAACGGCAGGCGTTAGGCGGGCGGCAGTGTTGCCAGAAAAGTAGGCAAAAAGTAGCCCAAACACAGCGGAGTAAAGCAGGCTGTATCTGCGCCTGCCTACTAGGCAACACCTTCGCACAAGAGAGTTTACGTTGCCTAGCAGGCAGGCGCAGATGCAGCCCGCTTTGCTCCGCTGTGTTTGGGATACTTTTTGCCTACTTTTCTGGCAACACTGGCGGGCGGATGGACCAGAGAAGGAGGTGGGGGACACTTTTTAACCGGCACCTTTACCTGGGAAGACGACGAGACCAATTTTGTCGTTCAGCTGATGATTGTTGAAACCCCTTATACTCCATGGTCGCAACAGTTGGGTCGACTGACGAGAAGACATTTAACCGTGTCCGTTTCTCAAATCTGCTATTTTGTCAGCCGTATTGTTGACTTATTGGGAGAATGAGTGGAAATGTCAAATGCGAGCCCTCCAACCTGATGCCTGAGGTGGTGTATTCTGATTCAGAAGTGTCATGGCACAAGCTCAGCGAGTCATCTTAGTATTGGGAACGCCCCTTGTAATAAAATCTCTGCCAAATAAGACAATGAATTTCTTATCTCTGTCGTTACCAGGTTTTTTAGAATGTGTACGATTCCTCAATAGCCAGAGGCGTCGACACCGGGGGGGGGGCCGCGGGGCAATGCCCCCCCCAACTTTTGGGCAGCAGGGGGCAGGGGGGGGCAACAAGGGTCAAAATAATAGATAAGAAGCCACTACATTTAACCTTAAAACTCATCTAAAATTGACCCTAAGCTAGAAAAGAACAGAAGTTCGGCTCTGGCTTCTCGCTCGCTTCGCTCGTGACATCTGATTATTCTTGTCCGCCTAGATGTTAGCACATATGACGAGTAACATGATGATGAATGTACTCTGGGAATATTTGAAGTCAATTTGACTCTGCAAATTCCGACAAATTCCTTAAAGTATTCTCGAAAAACTGCATTTTAATTAACACAAAAACTCATATTTTTTTCGCTCGCTTCGCTCGCGACACGCACGGAGCTTTACAGATATGGTTGGGTATTGTGTACTTTTCGAAGTTCGTTGAAAACGCTCTTTATCTTTCTAATTTTTCGGAAAATTCCATTAAAAAATTGAATTTACTCAATGTTATGCTTAAAACTTAGAAAGCACAAATTGCAAAAAATAACGGAAGCGTCAATGGCCCCTTGTAGATAGGCAACTTTCATAACATCCCTCGTTTTGCCCCCCCTCCCCCCCCCTGAAAAATTGCCAGGTCGACGCCCCTGTCAATAGCACTGCCGGAGACAGTGCAAGGGTTTGGGCGCACGTGGATGCGTGAGGAGAACTTGGACACGTTGTCAATCACCTCCTCATCGGGAAATGATATTCTGGAAATACTTCTCAGTGAACGGAAACGTTCAAGTTAAGGATGAGCGCGACGGAGCGCGAGCGCATTGACAGCACAGCAGACTCCTCATATTGCGGGTGCAGGTCGCTACAGCGGCCACCGCGGGGGCTGGAGGTGGGGATGGAAATGTATGGGGTTGAGCAAGCGGGTTGCAGTAAGCGTTACGCAAAGCTCAGTTGCAGCAGCGGCTCCAGCCGGAGCCATTCCCCTCCCCCCTGCAGCCCTTGAGTCCACGCACGGCTCTCCCTTTGTCCCGAGGGAGACACGTCCCCACGCCCTCCGCAGTGAACGGCGAGCGGCAGCCGTCTGATTCCGAAGATCGTTCTCGCGCCTCCGCCCTGGTCGCACTCATGGGGCCGTGCCACCGTGCCATCCCCTACATAGAGCACCGCCAAAGGTGCGACAAGGACGGAGGCACGAGAGCGATCTGCGGAATCAGACGGCTGGGCAGGGTTGGAAAGGGATGCGGCTGACGGCTGCAGAGGGCGTTTAGCTCCGCCAACTTCTGTGAACGGGTGTGAAGTGGACCCGGGAGGAGGGGGGAGGGGAGAGAGAGAGAGAGAGAGAGAGGAGGTCCCTCTCGCTTTCTAAACTTCGCTCTCTCCGCCCTCTTTTGTCGCGACTCTGATGGTGCGCGGGACATAGCGAAAATATATAGCACTATATACGCAGCGCGATCGATAGGGCAATAGCCTGGACCTCCTCCTCCCTCTCCGGAGCCGGCGGCAAGCGTGGCGTGGCGCTCCAACATACCCTCAGGGATCAGAGCACAGCAGCAGCGTGGCGTGGCGCTGTAACATACCCTCAGGGATCAGAGCACAGCAGCAGCGTGGCGTGGCGCTGTAACATACCCTCAGGGATCAGAGCACAGCAGCAGCGTGGCGTGGCGCTCCAACATACCCTCAGGGATCAGAGCACAGCAGCAGCGTGGCGTGGCGCTGTAACATACCCTCAGGGATCAGAGCACAGCAGCACCGTGGCGTGGCGCTGCAACATACCCTCAGGGATCAGAGCACAGCAGCAGCGTGGCGTGGCGCTCCAACATACCCTCAGGGATCAGAGCACAGCAGCAGCGTGGCGTGGCGCTGTAACATACCCTCAGGGATCAGAGCACAGCAGCAGCGTGGCGTGGCGCTGCAACATACCCTCAGGGATCAGAGCACAGCAGCAGCGTGGCGTAGCGCTGTAACATACCCTCAACCCTCAGGGATCAGAGCACAGCAGCAGCGTGGCGTGGCGCTGTAACATACCCTCAGGGATTACAGCACAGCAGCAGCGTGGCGTGGCGCTCCAACATACCCTCAGGGATCAGAGCACAGCAGCAGCATGGCGTGGCGTGGCGCTCCAACATACCCTCAGGGATCGGAGCACAGCAGCAGCGTGGCGTGGCGCTGTAACATACCCTCAGGGATCAGAGCACATCAGCAGCGTGGCGTGGCGCTGTAACATACCCTCAGGGATCAGAGCACATCAGCAGCGTGGCGTGGCGCTGTAACATACCCTCAGGGATCAGAGCACAGCAGCAGCGTGGCGTGGCGCTGTAACATACCCTCAGGGATCAGAGCACAGCAGCAGCGTGGCGTGGCGCTCCAACATACCCTCAGGGATCAGAGCACATCAGCAGCGTGGCGTGGCGCTGTAACATACCCTCAGGGATCAGAGCACAGCAGCAGCGTGGCGTGGCGTGGCGCTCCAACATACCCTCAGGGATCGGAGCACAGCAGCAGCGTGGGGGCTAATCAAATCTGTTCCCACCGTGTACCATGCAAAGCCTCTTTGACTCTGGGTCCAACTCAACTCTTTGCCATTATGCCCTTTCCCCGAGGGTCACTTCGAAAAATCATTGTACAGCCCCAAAAAAATCATTTAAAAAATAAAAAAAATAATAAAAACATCAAATTAAATCAAGTAGAAAGTTGCATAAAAATCCGAAAAATAGAGAACAAATGAACCCAAAACTGAGAAAAATGGGAACAAAACAAGAAAAAACACAATTTTTTTAAAAAAAGTAACATATTCTTTCTTTTTTATCTCGGGAAAAGTCAAAAGAAAAATCAAAATCAAAAATAAAAAAAATTTAAAAAATCAAAAATCAAAAAAATCATTGTACAAGTTTTATATGAGTGATCCCCGCCTTTCCCCTACCATGAATGGCGTGCGTAAAAGGAGCGTACTACACTTTCTATATCGCAATAGTTTCCAGCTGTTTCAAAACGAAGAGTTTTGTTGATGCGACCGAAACACTCCTGGCCGTCGAACGCTGACCACGACAAGAAGTGTGGAGGCGGCCACGGGCTCGTGCGCGCCCAGGCAACTATTGACTCTGACTCTGCGGCTTTGTTTATGTGTGTACGAGAGTGTGTGCTCGCGCGCTCGTGGCCCTAGGAAGCTGATCGCTCCCCTGTCTCAATGAAAGGCATGGCGTTGGCGCCACGGCGGCAGCGGGCCGGAACGGGAAAGGCCGGCCGGGCCGGGGAGGGGGGGAGGGGGAGGAGACACCCCTTGATATTGCCGCGTTGCCACGTTGTTGTACGTTCCCCTCCCTCCTCGCCCTCCCCGCTGTCCGCCAAGGGGTGTACTCCTCGACGGCTCCTGTGTAGGCCAGAACGTACCTCGCCCGTACTCCGTGTTCTCCGGCTGCTCTGGACCGAAGTACTCCGGCTGTACTCCGGCTGTATTCCAGGTGTACTCCGCGTACTCCGTTCTCCTGTGTACCCTGTGCACCCCGAGTCATCCACTCCTTGCTGCCCGCCCCGCCCCCGCCCCCGCAGCGCGGCACATGTCCCGGCGCATTTATTGCCTACCGCGCTTACCGCAACTTCCCCCTTCATCCGTGAGCGAGGCAGCGGGGTCGGGGGTCGGAGCCACCCCTCCCCACGAATGACCTAGCTTCACCACGGCCCGGCCCCACCCCGCCCCCGGCCAGGGGTTGAACGTTGAACCCGCGACCAACTCTATCGTCTGTTTGTTTGTTCGTACAGGAATGCGTCTCTCGTGGCCGAGTGTTTACCTGCCCGGCGCGCCCAGTCTGCTGGGTGGTGAGAGCCCCCCCGGGGGTGCAGCGGCCGGCCACGCCCCCGAGGGCCCTGCCACGGCCCCCGCGGCCACACCCAGGCCAGTGCCGACCCCGACGCCAACCCCTGTGCCGACGCCGGTGCCGGCCAAACGGACGCCCGTGCCCGAGACGGATCGCGGTCCTCCAACCCCTGCGCGCCGGTCGCGGCCGCCCGCCGCCCCCACCGAGCCCCAGTACGTGACGGAGGCCAGGCAGTGGCTCATGGAGACGGACATCGACGCGCAGTGGCGGCGCCTGTGGCGCCCCGCGCCCCTGGAGACGGACCTGGACGCGGTGCTGGCGGGGCCCGGGAGCGTGGCCGCGCCCCCGCGCTCCAGCACGCTGCCGCCGCCCGCGCGCCGCCAGCTCAGGGTGTTCCTGGAGACGGACCTCGACGCCGCGGCGCCCCCGCGACTGCAGCCGTTCGGGCTCGCGGCGCGCACCTGCTCCTCCAAGGAGACGGACATCGACCTGGCGCCGACGCCCAGCCCCAGCCCGCGCGCCTCTCGCACCCTGCCGCGCACGCGCTTCGTCCGCGAGACGGACGTTGACGAGGCCATGGGCTTCAGCCGGCGTGCCGGGCGCCCCGGGCCCGAGTCCTCGTTCGACACGGTGTGCTCGGAGGGGCCCACGCCGCCGCGGAGGACGCCGGCCGGCACGCTGGCGGTGGACAGTGACGCGACCGCGGTGCTCAGGAGCTCCACCGAGCGGACGTTCACGGAGACGGACCTCGACGACGAGCCCATCCGGCCCCCGGCGCCGCCCTGCCCCTTCACCTACGCCCCCGCCGCCCCCGCGCCGATGCCCGTGCCCCCGCGGCCCCTGAGGCCCGAGCTGATCCTGCGGCCCCTTCAGCCGCCACAGCCGCCGCGCCCCACAGACCTGCTGATGCCGCCCCTGGGTCTGCTGGGGCCCCCGGCCCCCGCCCCCGCTCCGGGGTCGCACATGGGCAGCGGGACCATGAGTGGGCTGGGCTCCGGGCTGGGGCTGGGCAGCGCCAGCGCCCTGGGCAGCGGCACAGGCCTGCTGGGCGGCGGGGTGTTCACTCTGGACCCCAGCATGCTGGACTCCGACGTGGATGAGTCGGAGCTGAGGAGAGTGCTGCTCAACGATGTGAGTTGGCACTTTTTTGAACCCAGTTTAACACTTCATTTTGACGGAAAGTACACTGAATGCATCTGTTCGCTTACATGTTTCAGAAATGGAGGCAACTTTTTGACAAGGTAAGCTGATTTATCAGCGCGTGTGTGTTTCATTTTTGGGGTCGTACCAGTACATTATTAGTATCAGCAACTTGTACTGAGGTAAAGTGAAAAGTAAACGTTGAAACGTCGGCCGTGAAAGTTGTCAAAGTCGGTGAAAGTCGTCCATCGTTAAGCGTCGAAAAGTTAAGGTTGAAAAAGCAGTTGTCTAAAGGCTGCCCCAGGGGTCGGACAGTTGGCCGTGACGGTGCTGGCTGGACGTGTCCATCACTTCTCTTCTCAGTCTTCTAAAGTGGATACTATGTCGCACTCTCCCTTTTTTATTCCATTTTGACAATAATTGTTGTCTCCAAATAATATACCAAATTTATAGGAATAAAACGGTCTGTAACGGACACACTGTTAAAAATACCGTAGGGAATTACGGTATGCCTACGGTCCGCACCGTAGTTTTCGTGTACGGTCAGACCGTAACGTATCCTTACGGAAAGGACTGTACTTCATTGTGGATGGAATGTGCTCCATTGAACTTCCCCAACATATTTGCAGGCTACGGTGTGTACCGAAAAATTCAGACCGTAGTCAAAAATTACGGTCCGGGACCAGGTAACAAATTTACGGTGCGTACCGTAGGCATTTACCGTGGTATTTTCCAACAGTGGCATGCCCGTCATTAAAATTGTCCAGCGTTAAGCGTTGGAAAGTTAAAGTTAAAGAAGCAGTTGCGTAATAAGTCAGACGTACAGAGTTGTGAGTTAAAAGCCATAAGTATAAGTCATCTGCTCTCACGTTAGTGTTAGCGGTAACTTTTTTAATTTTTTTCTGTACTTTTTTAAAAGTAAAAACTTTTAAAGTAAAAACATCGGAACTGAAACAAAATTCCTGTTTCCGCCCGGGATCGAACC
Organism: Frankliniella fusca; assembly: GCA_029379305.1. NCBI lineage: Eukaryota > Metazoa > Arthropoda > Insecta > Thysanoptera > Thripidae > Frankliniella > Frankliniella fusca. The sequence continues at coordinate 303,584 of JAHWGI010000363.1, read as the reverse complement.
GGGGACCTTGTGCGTGTGAAGCACACGTGATAACCACTACACTACGGAAACTCCGTTAAGGGGTACGTTCGACATGACTGTACGCAATGGAGGGCCACCGCTCCCCGCGGCTTAGAGTCTCTGGCGCGTGGAGTATTCTCGCGCGCCACCAGTGCGCCTTCTCCTTTCGTTAGTTCGGTTATCTGACGATAGGTAGAGCTTCGAGCAGTATCTGGACGCGCGTGTAGAGTGGTGGTGCGGTGTGTTGAGGAGGAGGGAAGTTTTTCCTCGTGGCTGTGATTCACCTGATTCGATTGGGGTCCTATCACAGTTCGTTTGATCGCACAATGTAAACATACTGGAATGATGATTTAGAACATTTTGGCCTGAAGTAGCATTCTCAACTCCGCGACTAGAAAATTTTATAAAGGCCTAAAGTTTACATCGCCCCTAACGGAGATTTTGTGTAGGCAATCCGCACGTCCCATAAGGCTACTGTTAAATCTAGGCCTCTTTTTGACCCACTTCAAACCCATATATTCACAATAAATTTTGCACACCCCTTCTCGAAGGCAAGATGAATGACTTCAGTAAGTAAAATCAGGATTTTCTGCCTCAGGAACTTTGCAAATCGATCCTAAATTTCGAGCGTCTGGAGAGCGGTGGGTAGGCAACTGGCAATTCTCATTTCCCTAGTTTGCGACCGTTCGGACGAAAAATTCCAAAAGCAGAAAAAATAGGAGGGGGGGGGGGCAGAAAAAAGTTCCGACGGCCAGAGGTGCCGTCCACGCAAGTGTGGAGTGTGCAAAAGGCGGGCAGATGCGAAATTTTTTGAAGTGCTTGATTTTCACCAAGCACATTATGGATAACTTTTATTACTAGGATTATATTACCACAAATCATGGAACTTTGATTTTTCACCCACCACATCCAGTTACACACTGCTACTTTCAGTTGATGACGTCTTTTTTTTTTTTTTTTTTTTTTTTTTTTTTTTAATACTTTTAGTCACCTTACATTTCCTAATTGAAGAACATGATGCACCGCCCACTTTCGCATCCACATCCCTCCTCAAGGACTATCCACAGTTTCTTCGACGCATGGGGTAGGCTCTCTTGGGACATGAAAAGCGTCATTTGCCAGCCTTCGAAACTTAATGCAGAAAGTTCTTTTTGAACGTCTTGCCCATAAACTTCATTTCCGTGCCGCCGCCTTACAGACTTATGGTCTCGTTCTGTGACGGTAACGGTTCTGGCAAAGAACTTTGGAACTCAACCAATAGACTGAATAGACCCTTTCAGCATTAGCGAAGTGAAGAACAAGGCAAAGAACAACAGACCGGAAACAGTTGCTTTTCATAACCCAAACTTTCATGAAAACTTCAATAAAAAGTAAATAATATTAAAATGATTCGACCTTCATTTTATTTAACTGTTTCCGCTCTTGTTGTTCTTCAACTTGTTCTTCACGTCGCCTATGCTGAAAGGGTCTATAAATGTCCCTGGGTTCAGTCATTGGAACTCGAGTATACCTCGAGCTCAACAGCATCTTCTCTCTCTCTCTCTCGCAGTACGACCCCGAGGGCTTCGGTGAGATCCCGTGGGAGGACTTCGAGCTAGTGCTGCACGACCCCGAGTTCTGCCTGGTGGTGCCGCCCAACAAGAGGCTCATCCTGGCGGAGAAGGCGGCGGAGCGCAAGACGACGGCCATCACCTTCCAAGACTTCGTTAACGTGGTAAGTTCAATGATTGCATTGGCGAGGCAGGACGCAGCGGGCCGGGGCGGTGCCAGCGGTGCTCACCAGCTCGAGCGGGAGCGCATCGCAAGGAGCACTTAAGGGTTGACGGGACGGGCTTATCGTATAGGGATTGAAAGTTCGATCATAGATTAATCGGTTAATCGAACACCACTGATACAAATTAAACCAGGATTTTTACTTTGAGAAAATCAATCAAATTAGTGGATTAATCCAATAAATTGTCAAACCGATGGTCAATTATTAATCGAACAGAAACTTTAACTTACCATCTCTCGTTCATCAGCAGCAGCGGTGTCGATCCGGAAATAAGGCTGCTGGCCGGCCCGGTGGGCTGGGGCGATGGCGGGGGTCTGGAGGGCAGGCTCCGATGAGCGAACCTGAGCACGGTAATGACATGCACTGCGGAGAGGGAGACGGAGGCGTTTACGGCGCAGTCCCTGCGGACTCCCCGCGCTCCGCGGCTAGAGTCCTACAGGCGGATTCAGGGTATCGTTCTGCAATGTCCTCTCTCTTGCTCCTTATGGTCCTGCCCCGTGAGAGCGACAAGGACATAGAGACGAAGGACAATACAGAACGATACCCTGAATCCGCCTGCTGGATGGAAGAGAGACGCGAACTTCGTCGCGACACGTGATAGGTCGGCACCATTATGACTTCAGCCCATGTTATCCCCGTATACCTGCCCGGCGGCCCGGTCCGGCGGGTCGCTAACGCCGTATGCCCCATCCAGGACTTTACCTAGCCTGCCGTCCCCTCCCCCTCCCTCTCCCTTTCGGACTCCGGGTCAAGAGATGACTCGGACGGCTGACACCAAGGGGGCCGCGACTCATGCAATCATGTGTTCAGAATCGGTGCAATCTTTGCAATCAAAGTAGAAAAAACCTGCGTAGTTTTAGAGAATTACTTGATTGTAGAACATATTCTGGACGCACTTAGCCTAAATAGCTCAAAAACATACTTAAATACTAATTAATTCGAAAATAAAGCTGTGCAATCCAGCGCAATCGTGGAATCTGTGTTCACGCTGTAGTCGAGTCGTGCCCCCCTCGGCTGACACCGTCGCGATGAAGTTCACGAACGGAAGCTCCTCCCGCCCCGCCCGCCGCCCGGTCCGGCCCGGCCCCGCCTCCGTTGAGAAACCGTAGAGAGAGTCGCTCTAAGCCGCGCCGCGCCACCGCGTATAACGTGTGTGAACTCAATTAAAGGGTTGCATCTCCTCTCCTCTAATTTGTAGCGATACGCGGGGGTAATGAAAAGGGAAAACGTTCGAAATGCGTCGGCGTTATCCCAGCTGCCATCGCAACCCTTTCCTTCCGGTCGGGTAATTGAATCCCAGCGCGCGGTGGCGAGCGAGCCGGTGTCCGCCCGGTCGCCCACCCCAGCCCCTCACTGGTCCGCTCCGCCCGCACCCGCACTGCAACCACAGAGCTATCCCCGCTTAGTTTATGCTTTTCCCGACGCTCAGCGCAGCTCAGCGCACCTCAGCAGCACCCCGCCCCGCCCTGCCCGTCCTCGTCCTCGTGACACCTCGTGCGGAAAATGGTTCGGAGCGGCGACACGGCGGCGTCGCTCCGGGGCTTTAATGTGTGCGGGGGGAAGGGAAAAGGCAAAGGGCAGGCCAGGGGTGGGACGGGCAGCAGACGCCTCATTCCGAACATCGCTCCGTCCTTGTTGCACCTATGGTGGTGCCCTATGGTGAGGATGGCCGGTAGGGCACCATGAGTGCGACAAGAACGAAGTCGCGAGAGTGCGATCTTCGAAATCAGATGACAGCGGGCGCAGTGCGTCAGAATGACGGGCCGGTCGGCGCGGCGGCGGTACTTGTGCAGGGCCCGTTTTGGATTTG